>VZTD01001937.1:1708264-1880035 GCA_013397725.1 Rhagologus leucostigma
GCCCCCGGCGGGGCGCGCTCCCTCAGCCCCACCGCGCTGTCCCGCAGCCTGTCCCGCCTGCGCGAGCAGCGCGCCCGCTCGCGGGCCATGCTGGCCCTGGGGGTCACGCAGATGGTGCTCGGCTGCCTCATCGTGGCCGTCAGCTTCGCCGCCCTGGCGCTCACCACCTCGGCCCGCGTCCGCCACTCCTGCCCCTTCTGGGCCGGCTTCTCGGTGAGTCGGGGGGCGCGGGAGGGGGCGGGCGGGACCGCCGCCGGCGCCTCAGCGATGCTCGGCCGCCCGACAGGTGGGACGCGGGCGGCGATTCCGGGCCTCGGCGCCCTCCCCGCGGTGAGGCGGGCAGGTGAGATCCTCGATCGGCTGCGCCGTGTTCTGCACGGCTCCGGCGCTTCCCCCGCCCCGGCCGGTCCCCCAGCCCGGCAGTAGCGCGGTGGCACTTCCACCTCCCCTTTGGAAGGGCTGGCCAAGGTAGATTGGGTTTTATCAACAGCGTCGGGTGAAAGTTGGGATGAAAAATGAGCCTCTGGCGTTGCCTCAGCCGCTGGTGCCCGTTCCATCGGCGCTGACTTGGGCTCACCGTGAGCTGCTCAGGGTCTGGCGCGTTGCAAATTCAGCCGTGTGGTGCTGGAGGTGACCAAATGGGACGAGCCCAGCAGGAGTGGGATTTAAGGTGTGTACCTTACGGCATGGAAGAGTTCTACCTCGGAGAGCGCGAGTGCGGGAGGGCTGGAAAGGCCGTGGCTTTGGGGTACCCGAGAGTCCTGCCCTGTGAGAGAGAGGCTGGGGCGAGCCCCAGGGGAGGCTGCTGTTCTGAGGGAAAAGCTTGTTTGTTTTGAACAAATTGAGGTCCTCCTGATTCCTATGTGATATCCCTGTTCGCTTTCCGTTGTGTCCTGCTAGCACAAATTTAAAAAAAAAGAAAAAAAAGAGTTGCTAGTCTGACTCAGGTGGTCTCACTTAGTGCTGATCATGAGTGGCTGCATCTGTGTGTGGGCACAGTGCACACATGGACACATTAGGATAATACTGCTTCATGAAAGTTTTTCTCATAAGCAGTGAAATGGGGCTTGACGTTTATGAAGAATTAGGCATTTCTGAGGGCACTGGTGACAGACTCTGTATTATTGGTGAAGATTTGCTCCGTTTAATTTAATGCGTTACTGGTTTCAATTATGTCTCTTCAGCTCTTTTAACGGACCAGAGAGTTTTCAACTTCAAGGGTGCTTGCTAGAAACCAGAGCAGTTAGATAAAATATTTTGGGTTACTTAGTTCTGAGCACATGGCAGAAATAGTGTAATTTAAAAGAAACCTTGAACTATTTAATATGCTCTTATGCAGAATATTACTTATTTTTTTCTGAGTCCTTCAGAGCGGGAGAGTAGCTTTGGATCAATTATTTAGATATCTTTCTTGATTTTGTTGTATTTTATTCTAGTCTTGAAAGGAAATACGAGTTTACACGAATAGCCTTGATAGTATAATAGTCATTCTTAGTGTGCAATTATTTGTTGTGATGAGGTGTGAATTTTAGGTTCAGAATCTGGCTGCTTACATGTTAATGTGCTACTAAACCGACACATCTTAGGCAGCCTTTGTTTCTTATCTTGACAGAGTGAGCAGGAATATGTTTAACTGCTTGTATATTCCAGTAAGCACAACTTTTTCAATAGTACCTTTCCCCCACCTCCTGTATTCTGGGTGCAAAAACGCTTCTGGTGGTTATCATTATGCTCCAAGATGGGCTGGTTTTCTTACTGTGGATGCTTTCTACTCTTCTCTCTGGGTATTTCACAGAAAATGTGTTTCCCACTTAGATTTCATGCGTGTTACTTGCTCAGCACAGACACCAAACCTGCGATTCCAGCTTGTGGTAGAACGGGTAGAAGGCTTGGGGAATTAGAAGACTCTTGACTAGAAGGCCTTGTTTTCCTGTGTTATCAGAATGAGGCAGGTGTACATTGTTTCCTAGACTAAGAGTTTACTTTTTGAAAAAATAATTCTACCTCATAAATAATCTGTCTGAGCATTAGAATAAACTTAGTTTCCTCTTATTATCCTTATCTCTAAGTCTCAAGAACTAAGATGAAAATAGAGCAGTTTTTGAAGCATGATGAGCCCCAAAGAACTTTTTGAAGTTGTTAGTCGATTACACAGCCTTTTCTAAAAGCCCTTTGAGGTACTTAGTGAGTTTAACAAACACTAGATATATCATCACTCACAGCTGAAAAATGCTTCTGTGGAAGAGTAACAGTCTTTAGCTTGCTTCTGTAAAATATAGTTAAAGTAATAACTACAGGTGGGTTTAAGTGACATGAGAGAAAAATAATGGAACTATCCTTTCCCTCTTTACTCGGTGCCAAAATCAGACATAGGTATTCGCTGCCTTCACACTACTTCCCCCTCACTTGTTGGAAGTAAATAACTGAGTCGTTTGATGTTAAAGTAGCAATTCTGAATCTATTTTTTTGTGTATTTATGTGCTATGCTGTAGTTTGTACTCATTAGAAGTGTACATCCTAAAAGAGAGTAGTCTTGGCATTGGTACTTTTCAGCAGTTTTTGACACCAAATGCCCTGTCAATAAAAATGAAGGCTGCAAAAATTTGTTAAGAGTCTTTCAAATGTGTCTGAAAATAATTTCCTAGTGTTTGTAACAGTCTAGCTGTTTGAAGAAAAAAAAAAAAGTAGAAGAGGCTGCCTGTTAGATTCACAGAAAGTTCCATAATCAAATGCAAGGAAGGGTTCTGATTTCTCACTTTTTTTAAAAAATCCAATCAAGTGACCATACAAGTGAGAGCTTATTTAAAGAACAAGGCACCATAATATCCATAAAACTTGGAAGAATTCAGAGCTTTTTTAAGCATCATCCCATACATTAAACAGTGTATCTTTTATAGCATCATATTAGGAAGATTAAAAATAGCATAATATTAGGAAGACATATATTTTGTGTTAAGACATTTTTAAGGTAATTAATGAGAGTCAACCTCACACTGAGCACAAGGAAATTTGGGGATTAGATAAGCAGGTTAATTCTGGTTAATTCTCTGCATAGGCAGCAGTCGTGGGCAAAACCTTGCAATCTGTGTGCTGAAATGCTTGGCAGCTTGTTCCCATTGCAGTCTCCTGAGAGAGGGGTGATTTCATCTTCATGCTCTCTCAGTTGGGTGAAAGGAAATGTTTTTTCCTATAAGGTAGATGAGCATAAGTGTCTTTGATCCTGTTAAGAACATCAAGAACAGAGTATTAGCCTTATTTTAATCATGGAAGAATAGGTCTCAAAATTAAGCTGTTCTGCTAGATCACTGAAAGTATAAGCAGTGACACGGTTATTTGTCTCTCCTGTAGGTCCATAGTTGCTTGAGTATGAGAAAATATTTGTACCCCCCTTGCCCTTTATAATACAAACCATACACCAGTTTGTAGTGTGTTGGTTCTGTCCATGCCCAGATGGAAGGAAGTGCTTCTGCTGAGCGTGCCTGATGTTCCTGGTTCCTGGCAGTGTTAGGGCAGTAGCAAACCACAGGCTGATAGAGCTGTGGTTGTGTGACTGCAAAAGCAAATCTCGCTGTGTCAAGTCATTTCTTGAAATTATTTAGAAGTTTACAGAAAGATGTTTATCCTGCTGCCCCCCATCTTGATCCCAGCAATTTGAGAAAATTACCAGGCTTAGTTAGAGACTAAAATTCTCTCTAGCAGAGCATAATATTAATAAAATAGTAAATTAAATCATAAGATTACCTAGGTTTCTAAAATCACTCTATGGCACTAGAAATCTTAGAAGAATACGCAGCAAGTACATGCTATCTCCTTTTTTTATATATAGTTACTTGACAGTCGCTGTGCTCTTGTGTAGAAGTGTGTTGCTGGAAGATCTTGATCTTTCCTTTTTTATTAAGTTTCTTCTCAATTGTGCCTCTTTTCATCCATATCCCGTGTTCAGAACAGATCAACTCTTCTGGCTTGAAAGTATCTTTAATGTAGAATGTTTTCAAGGTTCATGGCATACATGCTTTTTTGTGTTCTTTGTAAAAGGAAGCAGATATATAGGGAGATTGTGGTGTGAACTCAGATCCAACTTCTCTCTCATCGAAAATGGGAAATACATGATATACTTGTCTACGTTATTTACTGAGAAAACTGAGTGTAAGAGCCTTTTCTGTATTCTTCTATGACATTGTACAAAATAGGTTTAAAAACCTCAGGTGATGCTTAAAGGAGTTAACTTTCAAAAACTTCTACTAGTCTGTGACCCTGGCTGTTCCTCATGTGCAGCAGGTTGTCCTGGCGCGTTCCTATGCAGAATCACTGCGGAAGTGAAGGGGAGATAACAATAAAGGTGATTTGTTAGAAATTGTGTTTTTCTCTTCTTCTCCATTTCAGATAAAGGGGTTTTTTCCTTCTTCCTTTCTCCTGTTTTGTCCTCTTTTGCTCTTTTCCGTTATTGCCTGTGGATAGTCAGGGGGAATGCAGTGATACTTGTAGCTTGGGGCAAGGAGCTTTAGTTTACATGAGAAGCCTCTTGCCAACAGTGTGACTGTGAACGCAAAGCTAAGCTCGCTGAGAGAAAGTAACCTTACTGCAACTGTTGTGTTCACTGAACTGGGGCAACATGTGACAAATATTATTTATTTGTTTTGGAGATGATAATTTCATGCCTGGGACTCAAAGGGCAGCTTTCTTGTCCTCCTGCTATAGGTATAAATGAAACTCTAACTCTATGGTTATCAAGTAGTTTTTCACAAAATATCCACTGTACTTCTGAGTGTGCTCTATGAGAGCTCTAGATACTCTATGAGAATATGAGAAGCCGTAGTATGAGTTGCTTGGTTGAGTTCTCCTGGTTAACACACACAACCTGAGAGCTCAACCTGCAACTTTCTTGGAGGAAACACTGTGTGGGTAAGAGTATGTGACCAGATCCCTTCTCTGCAGATGATTTTTCTAGTAGTAGACTTCAAATCTGTGGACTCATAGCCATGGTGATTAGTTTATTGTGGACAATTTGTTATTCTGTGAAGTTTGCTGCTGGTTCAGACAGTATTCTGTATCTCAAAATATTCACTTTCAGGCTTCTTTTGGAGGAGTTTGTATTGCTGTTTTGGGAATGGAGTAGGTAAATTTCTGCACAGCAAAAGTTTTCAGGGGACTTACCAGACCTCTAATGCAGATTATCAAATAGTCAGGCCCATGGAGCAAATGAAACTGATTTCTCTGTGTGGCTGTTGAAGATCTTACATCATTCCTGAAAGATGATGCATCCACACACTAGAACCGTTACTTTGATCTTCCTTGCTTTAGTTTGATGAAATTTAGAAGACCAGGAAATGGATCACTTCAAAAATCCCAGAAGTCACTTGTTAGTCTTTTGCTTCTTCACAGTCTGGCTAATAATTCGTGGTAGGTTTTTGCCAGTGTGATAGTCACAAAATAAAAGCAGCTTGATTGGATGATACATTTGAGAAAGTGGTACTATCATGTTTGATTGATCGCTGTTAACTCCTCAGTTATGAATTGTAAGACGCAGTAACGGTTTTAGCGATGAATAGTGGAACCTTCAGTTATGCATACTTGTAAAAGAATTACACTAACTTTGATTCTTTGAGACTTTATCTGTTACTGTCTACTGCTGGGTCCTTTATTAACTACCATCCCTGGGTTTTTTCTGACTTTTTTTTTTGGACTTGCTAACACCTCATGCACATCTTTCCTTTCCTTTGCAAGTTTGTCAGGGCTTTGAAATGTGAGCAATCTGCGGAAGGATGTCACCTGTCTGGAACTTTGTGTCTCAGGAAGTCTGCTAGGGATGTCTGTTGCTGGTACACAGTGTTAGCAAAAAAAAAATCAATGTCACCTGCATGGGCTTGCCTCTCACCGTCATAAAATGCATGAGGATTGCAGTGTGTCTTGTCTAGGTGATGGATCACTATTAATTTTATTAGCATTCTTGGTTTGTACATCCTGACAGTATTGTGTGACAGACAAAAACCCCCAAAACATCTAACCCAGAAAACCCATGAGGCTGTTAACAGATGCCAGTTAAAAGCTGTGGCATTGGTGTACAAGAAGAGGTCATATACATCATAGGACATAGGAACTAAGAAGCCTTGGGTAGATCCTCTGTGCCTTATGGAGTCTGTGGTAAGGCAAAGCTTTGGAACAGGGCATTCATGGGTGAAAATGTTGTTTCCATATCCTAATGGAATGATAGCAACTCAGACAGCTGGACAGAGGAACAATTAGAAAGATGAAAGTGTTCCTTTCTAATTCTTTGAACTATGCATGGTAAAATAACTAACTGTAACTTCCTGAGGATCTGGGCCTAAGTACAACCTTGAGATTTGTCATCTCCAGTACGCTGGAAAATAGCAGACATTTTCCTATAAGCCAACATTATTTGTTTTGTGAGGCACATCAACTTTTATTGCTTCTGAGTATGTTCTGTTGCCTGAGCCTTAAGAGCAATTTAATTTAAAAACTTCCTGTGTTACAGGAAGGAGTAGTTGAAGAAAGCAAAGATAATTACCATAAGAAGTAGGAGGTGTCCAGTCTGTAGGGAAGGAATAGCATCATTTTTATTAATCCCGTATTAAAAATTACCTGTATTCTGAAGTCTTTATTTTTCTGTAGGCAGCTAGACTGCAGAATAAAAATATTATTCTGAGTAAATCTTACTGTTGGCAGCATACAATTTTTAGTTAGTTTATTGTGGTTTTGTTTTTGTTTTTATCTGTAGTAGAAAGATGGGTACATGTCTCGGTCTCTTTAGGAATGAAGTGTTTTTCTGAATGCTGGTTGTCCTTTCCGGCCATTTTTTAATGCTGGAAATATATGAGCATTTGCTGTAAAAGACAGCAAATACTGCTCAGAAACTTATAAGAACTAGGTATGAGGAACAGGTAAAGTCTACTGAGAAACTTGGGCAGAGCTAAGTACCTTGGTGGAAGTGGGAATGTCCAGGGTCAATAATCTAGTTATTTGCAGATGCTAAACTTATTACACCTTCATTTTAGTTGTATGTTTTTTAGTTGTATGTTGCGGCTTACTAAATGAATGAGTTGTGAATTATCATATTTAATTAGCTATTCTTTCACAATTCGTTTTTCTGCTTGCTCCTGTGCCTTCTGGGATCCAAGGGCAGAACAGATAATGGTACTCTGTAAGGTGTGAACTGCCTGAAAATACGTAACTTACAGGAGTATAACTATTGCAGTGGCGTGTTTAAAGACAGCTGCTCTTCTAGAAGCAGGTGGTGTGGTCATTACCTTTTCTCTTTGGGAGCAACCACATTGCTTTCAAGGACTGTTATGCAAATGTGACAGACCTAGGGAATTTATAATTGAGGAACATTCAGAGCATCCTAACTTACATGCAGGCAACGTTTTAAGATCAAAATGCCCTAAATTGAAGTCTTCCATCTTTGGCAAAATCACAGAATCACAGTCTCTATCCCATAAACAGAGGTTACAATCTGTTTATGAGGATACTGTGTTGATAATCCTTCAAAAGTTCTTGCTTGTGCTGTTTGAAACTTCAGTCCTGTCCCCAGTACATTTTATCATTGTCATTTTTGATGGTCTATGGATGTGTCCATATCAGTGTTTTTAGTGCTGGCCATGTTTGTGCTCCCACTCCCTGTTCATGCACACCATGGAGCGTTCTCAGAGCACACAAACCTGGCTCCTGGGGGATGAAATGAAGCTGAAAGATGAGCTGTAAGAACACAGCAAATGGAATCTGACTGCTGGGAGGAATTAAGTCTCTGGGCCAGACTACAGCTTGTCTGAAGTAGTCACCCACCCAGTGTGTGCACGGTGTGGGTGCTCTCAAGACCAGATTCTTTTGCAAACGGATTTGCTCATGTTCCATTTACTCTTTGGTAATTCAGGTAAAACCTGTAAGGCCAATCTGAAAGCTCCTGTATTGTGCAGAGGATGTGAACTCCCTACAAATTACTAGGAGTGCTGGGCAGAATTTTACTCCATCCTGGTTACATCTACTTTGGTAATTTGTTGCAAGTCTGCAGACTAAAATAGCCGGTTCTGAGGAGCAGATGCCAGTGCTCTCTGTGTTACTTTTAAGGGTCTTGAGTAGGTGGAGTACTTTTGAGCTAAATTGCCATAAATGAGAAATACTTATTTGAATTACTGCTGCATCACTTAGAATGAGACATTGTTTTCCAATTGCAATTGTGATTAAAAAACCAAAGGAACAATTTTAGAATATTCTAAAAAGTTTAGACTTGCTTGTTTTTATTATTTTCATATTCAGATAAAAATGATAAAATGTAAGCACTTTGGAGAATATGTATTTTTTGCTTGGAGGCAAACTGAATTTAACTCTTGGGTTTGTGATTTTTAAACAGCTTGATTTAAACATGGATAGTTGAAACAGCAGCACAGTTTTAAACTTTGGTGTCTAATTTACAAAGTAGGAGTTACTCTACTTTGCAAACTTGCTTTCAGTTTCGAATATGAACTTTCTTCCTTTCTAGAAGCCATAATCATGACTAATTTCTGTTTTGCAGAACCAGCAAATAATGTCCTCACTGCTAACTGTACAGGTTTGCTATTCCTGTCACAAAGAGTCAATCTCAGCAGAGTTATTTTCATGTGAGGAGTATAATGTACTTATGAGATTTTGTTTTGCTACCATTTTAGCGAAAAAAGAGTATGGCTTAATCTGAAGATTTTAAATAAGCCTTCAGTGCCAGGCGAGATAAGAACAGGTGGTTTTAAACTGAACACACTTAATCCAGAGGCACTGAGAGATAATAAACATGGAGCTTTACACTGTCACTTTTGCATTCACTCTCTTCAGAGGAGAAACTTTTTCATCTAGGTGAAAAATTGTGCATGCAGCTATTTTTCAGATTTTTGACAGATTTTTTTGTCTGCTAAAGAAATTAAGATTACTCTTTAGTTAAAAAAAACAAACCAAAAAGGATTCAGCATTCAATGTAAAGAGCCAAGGGACAACATAATTTATCAATAATAAACACAAGTCATTATCCTACTATTATGCATTCTAGTGAGTATGGTTCTGTCAGAGCAGTTAAACTCAATGGTATTTCTTTGTTATAGCAGTGAAAGCATTTGTTGACTAATGCTACTAAAATAAGAGGTTTTCAAGTTCTGACTCTAAACAATCATCCAGAACTCTGATGGTGCTATGAACATGTGTGACACTGCTGTGTCATACTGAAAATAACATTGGTGGAAAGTGTTTTTGACATATCTTGAAAGTAGCTGTAGTTCAAACAAATTTTATCTTTCCAGAGGCTAAATACATAAACCTTTTGAAAACTTGTGAAATATATGGCTAAAAAAAATTTACACTCCCCAGTGCAAAGGCTCCTGTCCTGTGTTTGTATTGATGTGAAGGGAACTCAGTCTGTTTTATGTGTCTCAGGTCATCCAGAGTATCAAACTATAGCCTTGACTCTTTACATGTTCCTACTTAAACAGAAAATTTCCAGGGGGTGTAAGACCACTTACACATTCTTGTGGCAAGTTTCAGTTTTTATGTTTGTGAGCTGAAAGTAAAAAATGCATTTAGAAAACTCCTAATGAAAGTGTGGGATCTTTAGATGGAGAGTAGTTGAGCTTCCTCTGGCTTGCCTATACAGACATGATTTGTATCTGAAAGGTTATTGTGTCTAAACAAAATGGATGCTGTCGTAGTCCTTTCTGCCTTGAAAATTGCTTTCCAAAAGAGCAATGTTAATTCATGAAGTGCTAGCTTTCAGTTTTCATTTTGCAGTGGTTTTAAACTAAATAGAGTTTTCATGTGAAATAAATTTGCATTACACATAAAGAGTAAAAGGGAGCATCAAAAAAGAATATTTCTCACTTTGTCACAAATATTTGGTTATAAAGGATACTTGAAAAATGTTGACTTAGGGAGTGGAGATTTATTTAAATACATCAGTGTTATAAATAATTTTCATGTTCAAAATAACATTAAAACCAGAACAGAGCAAGCCACGAAACACCACTGGAGTGGGGGGGTGGGGAAGAAAGGAAAATACACGTAGGATAACAGCTCATGCCCTTGAGACACATTATCATTGTGTCTGTAATTTTAGGAGTCTCTTACAGCGGGATCACATGATTTCTCTGATGCATCTCTGAGACTTCTCCCACAGAACCTGCTGCATGGAGCCACAGAGAGCAGTGAGGACAGGACAGATGGGGTAGCAGGTGCGCTTTTTCTCCCTGATAATGCTGTGCACTTTGGGTAGCGTGTTAACAACTTGCCCATGTTGCCTTTTATGCACAAACCAGCAATGGTTGTCCTTTCAGAAGGACAGAAGTAATGTTGATACAGGAGGTAGGAGTCAGATTTAATGTACAGACTTAAGTCCTTCACATAACCAATTCTTCATGCTTGTTCCTGGTAAAAGAGGAGACATTAGCTTTTTTAAGGAGTTCTTACCAGATATAACTCTTGTCCTGTTTATTCTTGTGTGACATATATTATTTGGTACCTAAGGGTTTAATAATAATTAGGAATTACTTCCTTTCCTCCCTTAAAAATTTCCTTCATTCCTTATGAAATTTGGAGTAAAGCTTCACTGTCAGACCATACTTTGAGATCCTGTGAAATACCATTACAATAAGTAGTAAGTAGCAACAATACTAAAACATTGCTATCTGCTTTTGAAGTTCATGTTTATTCAGTAAATATTTTCTTTCCTACCTAAGTAGTTTAAAACTTCAGTGCAGCTTTTCCTTTGAGCTTTTCAAATACTCACAGTGTGGTTTGACAGACTCTTTTCTATTGGTATGTAATATTTGCCTTTTGAGTGGAGAAGAACCTTTACTGTAAAAGCAATAATGACAGTACAAACAATGAA
The DNA here is from genome assembly GCA_013397725.1 of Rhagologus leucostigma. NCBI lineage: Eukaryota > Metazoa > Chordata > Aves > Passeriformes > Rhagologus > Rhagologus leucostigma. The sequence goes on from VZTD01001937.1 coordinate 1,719,123, forward strand.
GTGTTGTGCAGATAATAAGTATAACCAATATCAGAATGGCATTTGGTGTCCACCAGAGACCATGTGCTCATCTTCCTTAACTAACCTTCCTGTGAATCAAGTGTCTGAAAGACCGAATATCAAACCAGCTGTTCGGAAAAGTGGTCCCCAGTGACAATACCTGTCAGTCCTAGGTGAGGATTGTCTGAAGAGTTCAATCATACCCATCAGTGGTTTGTGAACCTAAAGTAATAGGCAGGAAGGCAGAAGGAAGCAAAACCATTTTCTACTTCTGACCTTGTACCTTCCCCTGCAGCAATGCCCTTTTTGCTTGTGGGACTAGAATTCATCACTAGGAAAATTGTAATGTCCTTCCACTTGATCGTTCCTTCTTGTGTCCTGACGGTTTAAAGACTTGCCTTCCTGTGTGAATTGTTTGGGGTTAGCTTGAGGTTTTGCTTTGATCAGCTGTTTTGGTTCCTAACTATACAAGTAATTATCTTGTTAATTAACCTATTTTGAAAAATTAGAGCAGATAAGAAATAATGGGCAAAAAAGGAGTCAGTTTGAGAGTTACAGTTACTTTTCAATCTTGAATGTTTCTGCAACAAACAATTTCTTTTATTTTTGGAGGTTGGTTATTTTGGGATTCTGAAGATTTCTTCCCTTCATCAGTATCTGCTTTGATTTATATAACATCAATGAAACAAGATAGGTCTGTGAAGAATTTTACCCATGGAAAAGTAAGTCTTCATGTACTAACATTTAAAGCTCCTGGAAAATAAAAATCAATTAGATTTTTTTGTTTATAGTTAGGTATATTTAGGAACTATATGAGAGTCCCCAAACAACGTATTTCCTTGGATCTACTGTAATTTACTTAATCAAGAAAAAGAATCTGATGCCAAATTAAATGCTCTAGTAATGGACTGTAGCCCAAATTCTTGAAAACTAGATCATTTAGAAATTAGAGCAATGTTTTTAACAAAATTTCTCTGATTCAGAAAGGTCTGAAAATACTTCTGGTACCTTGTGTCTGTCCGTTAACCATGTAACACCAGAAATGTTAGACCAAGACATTTTAACCTTCTTTGCCTCCAGCCTAGGTGCTTCAGGAATCAGTGCTTTCAATAATTTAGCTTTTATTGATGTAATTCTTCTGTAGAGTTTAAGAAGGTAAATGAGACCAATGTTAGGAGCAGCTTTTTGCAGAAAGCTTTTGGGTAAAACATGACAGAATACGGCCCTGAAACTGTGATGTGCTTCAGCCATTTGGCCAGTAAGTTCCGTCTTTAAGCCAAGAGTGTAAGTAGGAGCATCTCAGGAGTGCCCAGCTGCTGCAGCAGTGTCTCACAGCCTCTCCTGTCAGCACGGGCATGTCCAACCATGCACCTCTTCCCTTGGGACCTTGTAGGAGCAACCAGAGATGGGCTCTGTGCGTGGGTTATGTTCAGTCCTGCCTCACAGGCAGTTCTGCAGCACGAAACAAAGCAGATGGATGTGAAGTTCTGACTAACAGCATGGACCATAGAACATGCCAAAGGTGAATAGGATGTGAAAAGCTTATACTTAAAAATAATATGAGGCTTTGTGAAGTGTTCTGTTTTCTGAAAGCAGAAAATTCAACAGTCAGTGTAATTATATTTGTTAGATGCCCACAAGAAGCCTGTGGATTCACAATAATGCACAGTGATTACATTAATCAGCAGACTCTTGTGGAAATGAGAGGTTTAATGGTATAAATACATCTAATGATACTTTGGATGAAGTAAAAAATACTTTCTGAGGAGATCATCCTGAAGAAGATGAAAAACTATAATTTTGAAAAACAGATCTGCAAAAAAGGATTCCTTTCTTTTCCAATTAAATTGCCAGTGAATAGCCTGAGAAAGAAGAGGTAGGCTTGTATATTAAAGAAGGTGGTTTCTCTAGCATGAAAAAAGATACCTTATATAGCTGTTTTAGTTGGTAAAGTCATAGTTGGATGGGGTGTGGTTTACTGGATTTCTCAGAAGCAGGCACTAACTTCAGTGTAAGGCAATAAAATGTATTAAAAATTAGTGTATTGGTGCCTGTTAAAGAATACCTTGGTATTCAGAATTTAACTGGGAGAAATGTTTGCTTCCCCAGTTGCCATTTGAAATGCCTGAGGAGTGGGAAGATGAGAATAAGCAAATAGTGTGTTCTCAGACAAGATTCACACCTCCTCAGTCCCCAGAGAACTTTCTTAAGAAATGTGCTATCTGTTCCCTCTGTGTTTCCACATCTGACAAGTGATGATCTGTTACTTTAGTAAGCTCTAAATATGCCCTACCATTGGATAACAAGGTTGTACAAACATGCTGAGGGAACTGTAATAAACATAATAGTGATGAATAGTTCTTGCCCTTCTTTGACTGAGAAATTAAAACTTTTCTATCTTAACCTGCCCGTGTTTTCAAAAAATAACTAGAGCACGTTGCAGGGACAATGAATTCTGTCATTTCACTAACCCAGTGATCTGTAGCAAGGCTTTAAGGAATGTGCCAGCAGATAATGCAAGGAATATTTTTGTAGACATCTAGGATTATAATAGTAGCGTTAGTAGAGGTATAGATTCACAGTTCATAATCCTGTGGAATAGCAAACATCTAGAAGTAGTCCTCTTAAATATAAATGGAAATTCTGCACAGATATTTACTTTTTGTTGTTGTTTTGGTTTGGTTTTTTGTTAATTTGTTTGGGGTTTTTTTGCTCAGTGGGGATTTTTTTTGTCTGGGTTTTTGTTGTTGCTGGGATTTTATGTTTTGTCGGTTGAGTTGGGGGGTTTTTTTAGATATATTGTGAGGATTTCAGAGTATGGTGTTGAAACAAACTAGAACAGGGTAAGCTGACAGCTGATCTTTCAAGAATGTACTGCCCGTAGGGGTTGGTTTGTTTGTTTGTTCTCCTACAGAATGGAGGTCAATTATTCAGGAGGAAAAAAAAAAATGAGAGCCAGGAAAATCTTTTGCTTCATAAGGTAATAATATCACAGTTTTGACAGTAACTTTTCTGTCTGTGGAAGTGATGGTCTCCAATTCCTGTACTGAGCAGCCGGGAGCTGTGCCCTGGTGCTTTTGTCAGGTTGCCTTGGCTCCCAGCTCACAATAAGCTTTGTGTTTGAATGCAGCTACCAAGTGTCCCTTCCATCAATAAATTAAACACCTACTGGCTTTCTGTCATGTTCTGTAGGCCTGTGATCTGTTCCATTGCTCTCTTTCATTTAGCTCCTTTGTAGGAAGTGTTGATCAGAGGAAAGTTTGCAGAATCCGATGTGATTCTTGACTGAGAGTAAAAAATGGTTAAATATGATTCTATGTGTAGCTTTTTATCCGGTTATGCATTCACCATCGGGAAACAACCAAAACTAAACCCACCAAAAAAACCTAAACCACAAAGCATTAAATTTGTAATTGATCTTAATAACGTTCCTCCTAGTTCAATTATATGAGGAAGGGAAGAAACATCACAGTCATAAAGTTAGTGCTCACAGTGTATGATGGAAAGGACAGGATTCTTTAGTGGTTGAAATTGTCTTCTACCAATAGAATGATCTCCTTCTGCAGCAACACAGATAAAAGGCTGACTTCCAAACGACACAGCTTTGCTAAGGGTGTAAAAGTAACGTCCTAAAAAAAAATGGAATCAAGCTTGAGAGACAGCACTGTTGAGATGATGTTTGTGATTAGGAAGATGTTTGGAGTATTCTCCAAGTTTAAGTAGTTTAATGGTGCTACCTGGGCTGGATAGGCTACTGAAGAGTAAGTGCAGGTTTGGATTTGAAAGCTGCAAATCACAAGTGTGATCAGTGATTAAAGAATTAGGAAAAAGCTGCTACTATAATCTCATAGAAGCTTCCAGAAACTCAAAAGAATTTTTTTGAGCAGTGATCGCATACTAAATAACATTAGCTTCATAGGCTCTAATCTGACTGCCAGAAAAATTATTGTCCTTTCTGACAGTTTTCCGTTTGCCTCTGTTGACCCACAGAAGCAGAATCTCCTTCTGATTCTTAGCAGCGAATTTATTTGAGAAAAATCAAAATTCACTCATCGAAACATAGGTACATAACAAAAACTTAGCTACATTATAGCAAAACAATAAAAACTTGGCTATGTTATAGTAAAAACAGGTCAAAGTAAATTAACAGGGCAAGTAAAGATGACCTGGACTCCAAAGTATCACCAAAGGCTAATTGTTTTTCTCTGTGTATCATTTCATCATGGACACAAGCTATATTGTGCTTCATAGACTCAGATGGTAAGATTTGACTTATGAGTTTTACTGGTGAAAGAATGTATTTTGAGTGTGGGTTTTTTTCTCCTCTGTCTTTTTTTTTTTTTCCTTTTCCTACAGCCCAGTGGCCTGCATGAATTTAATACCTGATGGTGTGTAACTAACTGGGCAGCAGCAGTAGCTTAGCAACATCAGCTAGTGCTGATGCCAAAGAACAGAGTTGGCTTTCATCATTTTAAAATGCCAGCTGGTCCTTTAATAGTCTTACTATATTTAGAGATTAATTGATAATTGTGTTTTAACTTGTAGACCTAGGGTGGATTTCACCATTAAATTGTTTGATAAAGAATTTGGGAGTCTCAGAAGTTTTTAACTGTAGGCATTGATATCAGATTTAGGAAGGGCATGGTAATAACAATAAATCCCTGAGTGAGATACTTGGTGATGGAGAGTACACAGAAACCTTCTTTGCTTCCAATTCCCTGTAAGTGCACAAGCAAAGCTGCCTAAATGTACTGAAAGAGTGGTAAACTGCATTCTCTGAGAATTATGATGTTTTCTTAATAAATAGTAATGTCCAATAAATATATGCACATTTTTATATATGTAAATTTAGAAATAAATTAGTATTACAAACATATTCTGTTTCTGTGTTTACATGTATACACACACTAAAATAAAACATTAAGAATGTATTTTTTACAGCAATCATACAATTATAGAAATGTGCACCTGGCATGGGTCTCAACAGCTCATCTACTCTGTTTTCACTGTGAGATCCATCTATAAATGCTATAAAAAGCAGCATCTCCATTTGAGTGTTTGTTTAGATGTTCCTAAAGTTAGGTAATAAAGGAAGCTGTGTAACCTGTTAGTCAACATCTTCCAGCACCTAACTACTCCTGTGCTAGTATGGCTCTCATACATTAGCTATGTATATTCTAATATGTAATGTAAATTTTTTCTGTAAGTTAAGCTTCTAATTTTTTGTGATTCATATGTGGTGGACACAAGGGCAAATGATTTTGTTGCTGTTCATTTGTTGAAGTTTTCTAACCTACCAAAAAGATGCCACTGTTCTTTAACGTGGGTAAACCGCGCAGAAGTTTCTGACTTCACTTATAAGTAGTTTTCTAAATCTCTTGGCATCTTTATTTCTGACCTAGATTCTCAAAGTAGTTGGACATATTTAATGAAATGTGGGCAAGCTTTGGCACAGAGCATTCTTGCTGAGAATTTTCACCAGTACTTATTGCAGCAGAATGTGTGCTGTGCAATCTGTATGTGTAACACTCCTGCTAATTTGTTCCCAGATGCTGTCTGTGTCCCTGTGTTCCTCTGTCACTTATTTATATTGTGATTCCTGGTTAAACTAATCCTCAAGTCTTTTTCTGCAGTTTTCTTATTTTCTGACAGTTAGGGCCCCTTACATACTGAAGTATTAATATGGTCTTTCTCTTGAGCATGTTATTTTTCAGCAGTGTTGGAGCATCCTCATATGCAAACATTATTTAATTTCCTGTTTGAAATACTTGCTTTTCATTTTTCAGGGTTCTTAGGTTGGTTGTGGTACCAGCATGTCTCCCAGCTTCAGGTCGCGTGTGGATGGTTCTCTTGGTGTGCCTCCACAGTAGTGTATGGGCTCAGATGTGCACTTTCAGAATGAATTATGCAATTGGTTCCACTGTGGTTTGATTCATCTGCTGGAGCTCTGAGCTTGCAGACTGGATAACGCTAAACTAGAAGGTGTGCTCCCACAGCATCCCTGATGTTGTCTGGCTCTGGATGGGCATTTAAATCCATGGGCTCAGACTAGAGTTAGATCTTGTTTTTAGAAGACTCAACAAAACAAATAGACCCCAACTAACAACCAAAAAACCAACAAAACCCCCCATACCCCACCACAAAACAACCCAAAACAAAATTAAACAAGCGAACAAAAATCAAACAAACAAACTCCCACCACCAGCCAACCAACCAAAACAAACCTTGCCAAAGAAACCGTACTCCAGAAACGTGGATGGTGTGGATGTCAGCTTCCCAACAGCATCTGTTCCCTCGGCAGCTCAGTTCCCGTTGGCCTACACTGCCTGTGGGTGTAGACACTGTTGTTACAAACATGTTGTTTTGGTGAGCTGCACACACTCCCTGTGCTAATCCCACATAACAAGCTTTTTGAGTGGTAGAAACTCTCAGGTGATAGCTGGAGATTTCGGTCGGTTTGCTGCCGCTCTGTGGTGCTGTGTGTTTCAATAGGCTGTGCCTAGTTGAAGGACTGAAATTCAGCTCAAGTTTTTTTATTAATTCTGATTTGCATTCATACCATGGAACTGTTAAAAGTATTGAATAACTGGTCATAACTATCACTTTTTGTAAAAACCCAGAAGGTATTTTCTATGGAGAAGATTGGAGAATTTTTCATGAGAGAAGCTTTCCTAATAGCTAACGGACTAGTCTTGTGACTTTGTGTTGCTAGAACAAGGCTTACATGTCCCGCTTTGGCTTCAGCCAGTTTTGTCTTTCTGGTTTAGTCCCTATATGGTCCTCTTGCCACCCTGTAATAGTCTGACAGTCTCTGGTTCATTAGAGCTGCTTTTGGTAGTAGGTGTAACAGCTGTCATTGAAATGATTTTTTAATAAGTATGTAGGATGCTTCATGTTTGTAAATCTGCCAGTTATTAACACTTGCACGTGTTTTCTGGTTCTGTTCTCTCTCTTATTGTTCCTCAGAGGAATTACTGTACAAATACTTGGAGAAAATTACTTTGTCTTGTGTTTATATAACACTGCTGAAAGGATTTATAAATTGGAAGCTGGCACTATGCAACTCAAGTCATGTTTGATTCGAGCTATAGCAGAAAATTACTTTGAATATTTAATAGTTTTCTAGTTAAAAGTCTTCTGCTTTGATTTTAAAGATATTTCGTGTGCAACAGAGAACAAATTATAGCCTTTTACTGACGGTTAAATGGTATTATAAAATCACAAATGTATGTAGTTTGTCATTTTCAGGAGAAGGAAAAATGAAGATTCAAATTTTCAGAGGAGCTTAGAAGTATTAATTACTGCGATTTCCTTTCAGTGTTGAATCTTATTTACTCCATCTGCTCTGAAAATTCTAGGCTAGGACTGTATTCTAACTAATATCAAGGTTTGATATGTTAATGATTTCTTTTCATGTAAAAGGTGGAGATGGATTTTATGGCTTAAAAATGACAAGCCATAACAGCATACAGAAAGACCGTTTACGTGCCTCCCTGAAGAATCACTAAATGCATGATAAAAACCATGTTTTTAGTTTCCAAATATTGACAGTGAGTTCTAGGAAAACACTGTGATGTCCTGCACAGACTGACTCGCTAAAAGGCTCAGTATGAAAGCTTAGCTAGAGCTCAGGATTTCTTTACTGTTAAAAGCACTTCCTGCAGACTGCAAAGTAAGAAAAGGTGAACAATTAGGGGAAAAATATAATGGAGAGGTTGTATATTTGGGGGAAATAAAATTGTGCAAGTGACAGATTGGAGAAAGCTTCTCTTGCTGATCACTTCTCTTGGAGATCTCAGGTAGAAAAAGACTGGGTTTCTTTGGCTTACCCAAGATATAAATCAATTTGAGTGAGCTTTTCAGACCATATTTAATGAAGTCAGTTCTGTTACTACTTCTTACAGAGTTGTCTGATAGATTAGAGAGTATCTAAGAATGTGGCAAACTGCTTTTTCTTTGAGTACTTCTAAATCAGCATCATTACATTTTTGTCTCACTGGGTTACAATTGCTAGATAGGAAGTTTACTGCCAATTTCAAAATTGTATATATGATTTTATTAATTTTTTTTGAGTACTCATAACCTTTCTGTCAAGAAGGGAGACAAGAACTTCAGCAAATACATGAGTAACTGTGATGTGGGAACACGAGTACCAGGTACTGGCTTTTAACTCCCTTATATTTCAGGGTGATATTTTAAAGAAATTAATGACTTTTTACTTGCATTTACTATCAGTGGGATAGCAAGAAATCATGGATTCTGGAGCATAATGTATATAATGGAATCATGGAATGGCCTGGTTTGGAAGGGATCTTAAAGCCCATCATGTTCCACCTTCACTGCCATGGGCAGGGACACCTTCTGCTATCTAGGGTTGCTCCAAGCCCCATCCAGCCTGGCCTTGGACACTTCCAGGGATCCAGGGGCAGCCACAGCTTCTCTGGGCAACCTGTGCCAGGGCTTCAGCACCCTCACAGGGGACAATTTCTACCTAATACCTCATCTAAGCCTGCTCTCTCTCAGTTTGGGGATTTAGTTTTGATACCCATTTTCTAAACCTATGGTCTCTGTAGTTAGTGGAAGGTCCAAAAGCATCCTAAAAATTAAAAAATAACTTGTTATCTTTGAATATGCAGTGGTTCAGCATTTTGATGTGTAAAATAAAGGTTCAGAATGCCCTTTATTATATTTAGTAATAACCTGAGTAACAAACTGTGTTCACTTTTATCATATTTTGAGATATAGCAAGGGATTATTTCTGTGTTTTAGGAGCTGCAATGCAGTGGTTTTTTTCTCTGATGAGACAGTAAATAAGATGTTAATTGGGCAGGCAGCAGTGCAACATTTCACTGAGCATGGTCTGCAGAATTGCTGGAGCAGGAACGAGAAAGTTTTGCAGTCTGCATCAGTTGGCATCAATTACTCTTCTGTGAATTGTGCGTTCTGTCATGCAGCATCTCTGTTGCTTCTCTCTGGTTTCACTGATCATTCAGACATATTTTTAGAAGTTTTCGGAATATATCTGCATAATATTCAGCTTTAAAGGGGATAAATTTTCAGCTATACAACAGAATATTTTAAATGTTGCTATCTTATTTTTATATCTCAAGTGCATTATTTCTTTTTTGGCTGCTTGCTAGAAAAATTATGCATTTGGCTGCACTTATAATAATAGTTACAGTATCGCTTTTAGTTTTAATGGTGTTTCTTAAATTGGGTTTTCATGACATTTTTCTGACTTTACTGCTGAAGTTTTCTGACTGCACTTCTCTGGCCACTTTCTTTCTAACGTCCCATTTCCCCAGTGCCTGCCTGCTGCAGAGCTCCCTGTTTAGCAGTTATCTGCTTTTACTCCTTTTGTGTGTGTGAATTTAAAATCAAACGAACAAAAAACTACCAAAACAAAACCAAACCCCAGTGAGAACTGACAATGCTCTATACCTCCTGTCTTGATAATCCACTTGATTCTGCTACTGATTTCCGTGTCTCAAGATGGGAAGTAGGATAGGAGGTCTAGAAGGAAGATATAGGACAGATTTTATGTTTTTTTCTTCTTGTTATGAACAGCAGTAACAATTTTGCTGCCTCTCCTGCAGGGTTTTTGTGCTCTAACCCAACTGTTCTGCAAAATGATCAATAATATTCCTCAGTACTGTTTCTTGTGAAGCTGTACTGCAATTCAAGAAAAATTTGGGTTTCAAGTCCTTCTGTAAAACAAAGACTGAAAAAATGAAGGGTGCTTCTCTGTGTCTTTCACATGTAATGGGTAAAGAAGTCCTGTGTCCTTCGAAGCAGTACTTAGTATCGTGAAAAGGTAAGGAAAACAATTAGAACGTGAGTGAGAGTCCCTCTATCACCACCAAATTTCTGTGGCAGTTTCCATAGGAGGGATATCAGGAGAGAGATTAAGAACCTTCTGAGGTAACTACAGCAGGGATGAATTATGAATCTCTAAAGGTGTCTGTTCTGAAATTATTTTGAAAAAGTACAGTAGAACTTGTTTATTACCACATATTACAAGCAGAATCTGACATACCATATAAGAAAAAATATGTTCCAAGTTCATTAAATTTTGCAGCATTACAGTGAATTAGCAAAGAGCTGTCTTAATTTGCAGAGAGTCTGAAGCATGGAAAGGTGAGATGATCTACTTAAGTGACAAAGGTTTGTGCTTTCCAGAACCAGGAAATTTCTTTTTGCAAGAAGACAAAAAGACCAAAGCTTTCCAACTTTTCCTTTTTGTATATTCTTTCTGATTCTGTTACTCTTTTTTTCTCTTCATGTCATTAGACCTTCCTTAGGTGATGCCTTTAGTCACTGAGTGTCTGACTGTTTGTAACCCTATGAAAAAAAGTACATGGCACTATGGTGTGTGGTGCTGGTCTTGTCATTGGCAAATTAAAATGAGGATTAATGCTGTGTGGTGATACGAAGGATCTGTACTGTCTGGGAACACTTTTACAGTGAGTAGGAAGAAAATTCTGAAGGAAGCGGGATGAGAAGACGTAGATGAAAGTTCCTTTATATGCTGAAACAGAAAAATTACTAAGAATATGATGATTTCTTTCTACCCCAGGAAACAAAATCAGTGTCATTTTAAGAGAGTAATTGAAGTTTTTTGCGAGAATTATTTTTCGTGAGAATTGTTAAAATGAAAAAGATTCCCAATCCGCATTAATACTTACTGAATTATGGATATCATTGTCTTTTGCTTTTGACAGCCCTCATCATTCCGTCCTATTCGATTTCTTTCTTCCTCTTTCTTTAAGGAGTATTTAGTGAAGCAGAAGCTGTGATTAATTGATGATGTCTATGCCACCTTAGAGATCAAAATGAATTTCTATTATAGTTCCTGTTTCTGTGTGTCCCAGGTCTCTTTGGCCGATCCCTTTGACTCCAGAATCAGCAAAAGTGTGTTTTGTTTGGTCTTTGATATTCTGGTTTCATTTTCTGGGCTAATCTTGTATCCAGTCCTGCAGCTAAGTGCTGGTGTTGTTAGACTGGCTTAGGAGAACAAGGCTCAGAACCCATGCAGGTGCTGTCCAGCTCTGGCTTAGCTTCTCAGCTGGGACTCAAGGCACTGCAGTTTGGGTTGCTGCGGATTGTGCTGGGTCCTTTAAAGTGATTTTGCACTGAAACACTTAAAATTTCCTAATGTTCCACTGGCGCTCTGTTGGGGCGTTTCATCAAGACTGACATGTGCCAGGTCTGGTGCTCTGGTGCAATTTTCTCCTCATTTGGTTATTTGTTCTTGCAGAATGAGTCGCTTGATATTCAGGACTGTCTTGTATTCGGGCCAATTTAGCACTTGTCAGCTTTGCAAAATGCACTTAGCAAAAACTAAATACAGATGCCAAACTAGGCATGTGCGCCCATGGACTGGTTTGAGGCTCATTTATTGGAGTTTTCTGTAGTCTCATTTTGATACTTTATAAGAGCTGGATGATTTTTTTAAAAACTGATTTACAGATTGCTTTATAGTTGCTATGTTTCATTCCTGCACCAAGATAACTTCCCTGGGAAATTATAGTGTGCTGTATAAATAAAGGTGAGATCTAAAGGGGGGAGATCTCAGAGAAATATACTGGACAAGTTACTCATTCTCTGGCTCTCAGATGATGTGATGAATGCTGCTTGTTAGGATCTCTGCTCTCCTTTCTGTTGATTAGATCTACATTTTTGTAGATTTTGATTGGAATGTAACAGTAGTTGTATGTAACTATAAAGTCAGCAAAAGTTTTTAATAAGATGAAGAGCTTAATTTTACTGACCTGAGCTCAGAAGTTCCTCTCCCTTCTAAATTCTTCTAGCTTTAGATTTGGTCATAACTTTTTCTTTTGGTGTAGAATTTTTTTTCCTGAAAGTATTAGTTAAGTTCCTTGTTTTGGTGTTTAAATTTCATTATGAAATGAATATTGTAGTTGTGAATGAGTTTACTTTCAGTGAGAACACTTGTCACCTGTGTTCCCTAGAGAAAAAGATTTCTGAAAGGTTCATTATGTTAAGACTACTAAGTTACCCTAAAATCAGTCAAATAAAAGATTGCTTTTTCCTTTGTTAAAGTTTACATAAAATAAGTAAAAGCCTTTTTTTTTTAGTATTATAATTAGGTTTTTTTGGGAAGCATTTAAGAATTTTAAACAGCTGTGATTAACAAGTGGTGATCTTTCTTGGCCATATTTGATGGCTTGCAAGTTCACTTTATTTAATATTATCTGGATTGTATTTTTAGGCTGAAACAAGAAAATAGCAATCTTTTTGTTTAGTTAGAATGGTACATTTATGACTGCATCTGTTATATCCGTTACTTTTTCCTGCAGCATACTCTGTCACCTCAGCTGTGTGGGTACACAGTGCACGTACCCTTGCACATGCAGGTACTTGAGTCTGAGACTCACCTTCTGCTGAGGTTTGCGTGAGGAGAGCAGGAGAGTTCCAGCTCTAGATTCCTGGTCTAGATGGCACGTGTGAGCTACCTCAGGTGTGGCTGAGGCTGTTTTGAGCTGGGATCTGTCAGATACCTATGTATGGAAAACCTTTGGAAGCTGTAGGAAAACTGAATCCCATTTAGCAAGCGTTGCATCTTTTATTTAACTTTTTGTCTAATGGAGATCAGTAGTATTCTAGATGCTTTCTAACATCTAGAATGTTTCCCAAGTTGATGAATGAAACAGGAATAGCAGACTGTTTGCATAGTGTAGTTTCTATTAATGTGACTTTCACATTTTTCAGTACCTTTTTTTTTTTAGTAGAGCTATTCTTTCTATTGCTATACTATTTTCTCTTCCTTCTCGACCTTTCTGTCAGCTTCCTTGATGTTTGCATTGATTTTTTTTCTATTAAAAAAAAAAACAACAAAAAAACAAAAACCAGAAAACAGCAAATGAAGAAAACAGCAAATGAAGAAAACACAACCCCAAAACAAAGAAACAAACCCCCTCTCCCCAACCTCCAAACACTGTTGTTCTGCTAATTTTGTAGTGGATTGCCACAGTTCTGTGGTCTTTATATTTAGCCATGATGTGTTTACCGTGGTACAAGATAAGGTGTTATTGCTATTACAAATTGTCCCGTAGAGAATATTTCCCAGTTAAGATGCCAGTATCTGGTATACCCCCTAACCAGAGACTCCTTGAAACACAGCATGGGTCGTCATGTTCCTACAAATCAATAGCAATAACTTGAGAGAGTCTTCCTTGACAGCACTGAAGTACTGAGGATGATTTTCTTCACATCAGCTGCCAGCTTGGTGTTTGAGGTGAACGCCATTTGAATTTCTCCTATCCATTAATCAGCAAGCTTCAGTGAGGTCCTTGGTCTGTTTGATATTGCTAGAAAGCCAAGTTTCTCTGTTAAGTGCTTGTGATACTTGTGTCAGAACAACCAGTATTGTCATTGTTTTCCTGTCAACTTTCTCCATGTGTACAAAAAGAAAGCTGCTGGCCAGAGCAGAAGAGGTCTATCTCTCTCTGCATTCTTCATCTTAGAAGTAAAACTTAGGCTTCTCAGATGGTGATTCTGAAAAGTTAATGTGAAAAGATAGCCAGAAGATGGTTCTAAAAACAGATATTGTGTGCAAAGTTATTATCCCATTCTGTTATAAGCTTAACTTCAGTAAAATCAAGCATGTTTTTTAAAAAGACAAATGACAGCTTGTATTCTGGAATACCATCCCGTTCTGTCTTGGGTTGTGAGGGCTAATTTTCAAAATTATCTAATTGAGATGGACTCTAAATGCCAGAGTTACACGTTAAAACTTTTTAGGCCATATAAAGTGTGCATATAAAATGTAATGGCCCTAAATCATTTGGAAGTAAGTCTTTCTCTGTCTTGTTTTTAGTTTATCCTGTCTTAATGAATAAGGTATCTGCAGCTGAAGTAGGGATATAGCTGCTTCTATGCAAGTCAGTATGTTACGCTTTTGTTGAGTCTGTGGTCAGCCAGCCTGCAGTAACACAAACATTGAGAGTGTGGGAATCTTACTGGGATGGTAATTTCAAAGCTTCTTTGTGAGCTTTTTGCAGGCAATCAGAGACAAGTAGAACAAACCAAAGAGGCCCTGTCTTTGAAATATAATTGAGTTTGATGTACTGCTTACTCAGTTTTCTTTGCCTTTGACTCTGCGGAATTTTTTTAAATGAAGACATCTGACTGTGTGATGAAGTGGGGAAATGGTCATAATTGAGCTTAGCCATTTAATATTAGATAAAGTTATAATAATTTCTTATGAGGTGCTTAAGGAGTTGTTTTAAAGAGAATAAAACAGTGCCCAGTCTAATGCCCATATGTGAATGGCTGTACCATGTGCAATTCATTTAACTAATTTTTGGTCATGGTGGTGGATCCACCACTAAAGGTCAGACATAATGCTGGTTAGTCTGTAATCCTTGTTAAACAGGCATGCCTCACATGGCAATGGGAGTCACTTCTTCTGGATTTTTACTTCCTCCACAGGTGACAATACGGTTGTATCTTGCACAATGCAGTTTTTGTTTGCCCATTAGTGATGCAGTAAGGAACCACAGTTTCTGCAGGTCTGAGTTCTGATGATGATGAATGATTCTGCATAACCCCAGGAACAATTTTTTAGAGTAAAGTGTTTCGATCTAGCAGTAATGTAAAAATGCAAAACTGCTCTTTTAAGACTATAAGATGTTTTCCCTCTTAATCTTGACACAAAGTTCCCATTATATTTACCAGAAGTCCTGACCTTAGAGTCAGGTGGAATAAGCCTTTGGACTCCTTGAGCTTAATTTTCCTGGGGGAAAAGGGTTTCTGTAGAGTGAGTGTGGTTTGTGGTTGAATGGCCATTAAATAATTCTAGAAAGCAGACCACCAGTATCTGGTAAATGGGTCTGACGTGAGATGAGGTCTTATATGAAGATTCGTGTTTTAATCTCACTTTGTTTCCAAAATCAATATGGAAAACATTTCAATTTGATGATCCAGCTTGCCTTTTTAACCAGTTTTATACAGGATGCTTTTCTGTCTGCAGTGTTTCAGAGTTCATGTGTTTTGACCGTGTTTATTATAAATTACAAGTTGCTATGCAAACGAATTTAGTGTTATACGTTAGTAATCTCTTTGAATCTCTTATGGGGAGAAAATAGACAACATTTTAGTTGCTCTGTAATGTTTGTAGGATTCTCTCTTTCTCATTCTCCTTGCACTTAAAATAGCTGTAGGCTTTGATTTTGGAGCTAAGGTTATACATTTATTCATTCAGTGCTTAGACTACTACTGCCCAAATAATCAATTGCATTAAAGTTACCAAAATAGCGTGTCATGTGCTCCCCAAACCTATTGCCTGCTGTCAGGTAGAATTAGGCTTCAATTGCAGAGGTTTTGGTGCTGTTTTTTACTTCTTGACTAGTGTTTGTCTTGAATTTTGGGGGCATGTCACATACCAGATTTCAATAGATTTCAATAGAAAACAGCAATGTTTTTGCAAAGCAGTTCTGCAGTCCTAAGCTGGTTAGCCTATGTCAGTGTGCTACGCAAGAGCTTGGTGTGAGAAAAACTCCTGCCTGTTCCCTAGATCATTCCAATATGTGCCTTCTCTTCTGTAAAGCTTGATGGCTTTCATTGCTCCGTGGCATGGCATTGAAAACTCATTTTCTCATGGGTGCATTGTAGAACTTCATGGTTAGTTTGTGGTGCTGGAGTGATACACTCTTTTCTGCTTGCCCGAGTCCTTTGCTCTTTCTTTCCAAACCAATTAGAGATTTTTATAAATTGTTCTCAAGGGTTGTCATAAACAGATATCTTACAACTTGTATGCAGCACGTCTAAGATAATGTATTTTAGGTCTTTAATAGTAACTAATGAGATTATTTTAATTAAGAATAGAGGTAATGCTCTAAATTATTCTAAACACATTACTTTCTTTGTTCAGTCTATTTTGACTCTGTATCAACATGATTTTGTTTTTGCATTTTGCTGCTGACAGGCTTTAAGTGCCTGGCATTCAGGCCTGTGGGCATCCTGGGCAGGGACAAGGCTGAAATGTGGTACAGTTGCTGGTGGCACCTGGATCTCCATTCTGTGGTGTTGAGGCTGGAAAGGACCAGGTGTGGGTATTTTCCCTGATCTTGTCTCCGCAGAAAAATGGTTCAGATAGATTTGGTGTTGGGGGACAGATGTCGATCAGAAACATCAAGTGCAACTCCTGGTCCTGTGCAGGACACCCCTAAGATCACACCATGTGCCTGAGAGCGTTGTCCAAACGCTTCTGGAGCTCTGTCAGGATCGTGCTGTGACCACTGCCCTGGGGAGCCTGTTCCAGTGCCCAACCACCCTCTGGGGGAAAAACTTTCTTGATCTCTAATCTAAACTTCCCCTGTTTCAGCCTCATGCTGCTGCCTCAAATCCTGTCAGTGGTGAAGAGATCAGTGCCTGCCCCTCCTCTTCCCCTCTTGAGGATGTTGTAGACTGTGAGGTCTCCCCTCAGTCTCTTTTTTTCTCTGGTTGAACAGAGGAAGTGATCTCAGCCACTCCTGCTGAGGCTTCCACTCCAGACCCTTCACCATCCTCGTGTCCCTCGTTTGGACACTCTCTAACAGCCTAATGTTTTTTTTATATTGTGTTGCCCAGAACTGCCCCCAGCACTCGAGGTGAGGCCATCCCGGTGCAGAGCAGGGGGAGACAATCCCCTCCCTTCCCTGGCTGGCAGTGCTGTGCCTGATGCCCCCCACGACAGGGTTGGCTCTCCTGGCTGCCAGGGCACTGCTAACTCATGTTCAGCTTGCCATGAAATTAATGTTTAGAACCCTTGGATTGTCAGTGTGTTTGGAAGGCGTTCATCCATCCTTCCATTAAACCTGTGTTTATCCAAATTAATTTGTCCTTTTCCTCCGAAGTCCTGTTTTGGATGTGGTGGCCAGCAGTCTGTCGTGGCTATAGCTGCCTGGAAAGGCTTGTCTCAGAAGATGATAAATGCAGAAGTGTAGATGCCTTTCACCAGGAGCGTGGTGACAGAAGTCCATAGGCTGAGGATAGTGTTTATCTGACCTGACCATTTAATATTTACTCGGTCCCTTTCTCTCTCTCGTTGCCGCCTGTGCATCCTTAACCGTCTCCTTTATCTGGTAGCATGGCCTGGAAGCAAATCGCTAATCATGCTCATTAGAGTATGAGGTCTACTGCTTTTTGATTAATCTCTCTCCATGTGCCCTGTGGCTCTGCGGTTTAAAACATAGCTCCAAAAGATCTAGGGAATTGGAGGAGTGGAGCTTATTCTGTACCAGTGATGTGCAGAGACAATCCATTTTATGTGCATTTGGAAGCTCTTCTGAATTTGAGGCAAAGAAAATGCTCTTGTTATTGATATTTAGATATTTATTATATTACTTTATAATACACCTCAGTTTTCATCCCCTGAGAAATTGTGTCAATAATTGAAAGAGCCGCTGTCTCATTTCAGTTATCTAAACAATCTCAGTCTTCATTCTTATAATTATTGGAAGAGCCCAGCAGCGAAAGTCTGATTAGTAATTTCCTACTGCTACTGGGAAACAATATTTCTAGGATAATTCTCTGTACTGAGTCAATGATACAAGTCAAGATTGGTGTGAAAACAGATTAGGAAATGTCTAAGGAAATTTATCACAATATTTTTTTTGTCACAGTAACGTTATGGATATAATTATTTTTTTAAGTACAGTGAAACATAAAATGATAATTCTGGAAGTGAAGTTCTGATAGCTGGGTGATACCTTTGCCTTAGTAATGGAAAAATATGGAATCTTTCATTACTGGAGTTAAGATAAAGTTTTCACATTTTCGGCCCTTGAAGGAGCGTAACTATTATGAAAGAAATAAAGCAAGATTTATTTTATAGACTCATAATAGCTTTCTAATGATTTCAAGTGCCTCATTTCTTTCATTACAAACAATTAAAAATGTATCAGTAGTTTTGGAAAGGAAATTCAATATACTTTTAGGTGTGGAGGCTTCATCCCTGTTAGAAATCATCTTTGTAATCTATTGTATGGAATGCACATAAAGACCAAGAAAATAAATATTCAGATGTGGAAAGAATCAACACTTGAGTTTACAACACCTGCATACAGATCTATCATATTGGACAAACTGCTTCTAATTTCACTGATTTCTTTGGTTCAGTGTGTTTTAATTAAGATTTTGACTGCTGCCTCAGTAAACCCTTCCTGCTTCAAAGAATCGATAAGCTATCCACACTTGATCTGAGCTACTGTAGAGATGCTGAATATCATGTGTCGGCAGCACATTTCTTCAGTCAATTATTTTTGAAAGAATTTCTTGGTCTGGCTTTCATTTTGAACATGGTGAAACACAGCAGCTGGTTCTGCAGCAGTGTTGCTGATGGTGTTACTCAAAGCACTGTGTTCTTTTGGTTCATTCCTAGGTCATTCTGAAGAAGAGAAGTTGCTTGGGTTGTGAGGGAGCTTCATTTTAATTTGAGACAATTGTCTGAGAGCCACAAAAGCTTCTTATGTTATCCCTTAACAATATCTCAATAGACTTTATTCTGAGTTCAAACTCTTCCTCTGTGAAACAGCATATATTGAGCTCGCTCTTCAGTCATCTGTTTATTTCAGGTTTGTTCGTAAATAATCTAATGCATTTGAAAGCTTGGAGGATTGGTTCCAAACTGCTTAGTTACTTTTCTGTTTAAATACTCTTTTGCTAATGGCTGCGTGCCTTATTAATGTTCATGGATTACGTTATGGGGCATAGAAGGTAATGTAATAGTGTGTTCTGTGAGTATGTTTAATAAAAAACAGATTAGAATTAAGACTGTATTGTGAGTCACTGACATATCAGCTCTGTGCTTAATATCTTATCTAAATCCCTGCCCATAGCTTTTAATACAGTTTGCATATTTTAGTGAAGTTGAGCATAACAGTTCTGAACCACTCAGAGGAGTAACAAACACAGAACATATGAAATGTTTTTATAATTGAAAAATATATTGTTCTGATGGATATGTGCTCCATCAGTGCTTGTTTTTCTCTATATGTCAAATTGTTTCCCTCTAGTAACAAATTACAGATGTGTAATGAGCAGATTTCTGATGGGTATGGAGAATATTTGATAGGAATACAAAGATAAAACCAAAGAAAAGCTCACCCTAGAGCTTAAAATGAGATCAGAATTGTGTGCTGTTAATACATTCTGGTAGCTGTATCAATGTATAGGTAATTTTACTGTCCTGTTCTTGTGGGGCACCAAGGGATTTTGTTTCTCTGCTCCTGTTTCCATGGCAATTAGAATTAGATTAGTTTTAGGTTCACAGTGCATAAATGAGAGCGACTAAGATATGATGTAGTGTTTGTGAGTCAGGAGCACACTGCGTCTTTTTATAAAATAGCCCAAAACTGTGCTTAAATCACTGTGGTTTTCTGGTTACTGTTGACTTGCTTGTATTTATCTTTCAGCATCCAGATCTTTTGCTTGTGGTTGCAGTCTGATGGCACTTGTGCTCTTTGTGTTCATAATGATGTGTAGTCTTTAAATGAGAGAGCAGTCCCTGAATTCTAGTGATAGCTGCATGTTGAACAGTCAGTTTGCATATTTGCTAATAAATATTTATATTAACTATTTTTAAAACTCTTTAGCCCATGACTGATTTTTATGGATATTTCCATCCTTCCTGTTTTCCAGGAACTGGAATGGAGAGTAATATTTCTGGTAGGCTATTCCAGTCCCTTTTCAGCTAATTCTCATGCAGCACAGTTCTTTTTCCTATAGTGTGTATTTAACTTTACCAGCATTTTGCACTAATGGATTGCAGATGCTGCAGAGAGTGTTATTATAAGAAGATTTCGTGCTCTGGTAGTAATGTGTCATGCTTTTATAGTCTCTGAGTATGTGATAGTTGTGACATAACTCACACAGTATTTAATGCTTGCATTTTGTAAAATTATTATCTACCTTTTACAAGGGCTATGGTAGATTTCACAGAAATGTCATCCTTGAAGAAATTTTGGCCGTTGATTTAGACTCTGTGAGGTAGACCTAGACCTAAAGACAGTTGGGGGTATTTATTTGTTGGAGTACAATTGAACTTCACCCTTTCAGTAACATTTGAGTCGACAAAATTAATTCTTGCAGTAGTCTGTGCTCCTGTGTCCCAGAGAGGGGAACCTTGGGAAGTGTCAGTGGCTTCGGGCCCTTGTGCAGGGATGCAGCTGCTGTTGTGCTTTGCTGACAGAAAGCACTGATGATACTGGTGCTGTGGGTGCTGAGATTTCCCTTTGGCAGCCCAGTTACTGCCCTGGCCTCTCCACTCAGCTGCCTCGAGCATCTGTCTGTTTGTGCTGTGCCTGTTCTGCCTGGCCCACCTTGATGGGTGTTTGTCTGATGTGTTGTTACAAACAGGCTCTTTGGTTTCTAGGTTATCCAGCTACGTTCACAACGCGCTTTTTTGGAAACAGGTAAACAGATATCTGTAGACACATAAATTTAGTTCTTAGAAGAGGCCTGAGAAGGAATTTCTGCAATTACTGTGAAGAATTTGTATGCTTATTTTCATGTAACTGAATCCATTGATTAGAGAATTTTTCTTGTATTTACAAGCTGAAAAAGTGGCTAACCCATAAACTGGTAGAAAAGGACCAAATGACTTGATATGTGTTGTATCAGGCTGAGCAAGGAAGCAGGAATAAGAGTAGAGAATAAAACCTGGAGTTTTCTATAACTCTTGCTCTATATTAGACTAGAACAGCATTGCTAAATCCCAGGTCGAACTAAGGGGAAAAAAAGATAATTTGTTTTTTTAAGCAAGTTAATACATAGACATCACTAATTTTACGTTTCTATAGTTTTTTTGTACCTTGATAGTGTTTCACTATAATTAATGTGGTTTTAATTAATGTTTATATAAATACAGGGTTTATGTAGTTCAGAAAAAAAGTTTAAAGGAACCACATTAGAAAATGTATCACATACAAGAGCCATTTTGGAATTGGAGACTTGGAAAGCAGATGATTTAAGATACATGGAGAGACTGCATCATCTGATCTGCCCCATATTCAAGGTCAAAGCCCTCTAAATTTCTAGCGATTCACCAGACTGTGGAGGGAAAATGCGGGAAAAGACACCATCAAGGGCTAATCCTTTGTTTGCAGTCCCTGTACTGGAAAGTCATTTTACCTTCTGGTTCTGTCCTGCCTCAGTATGTGCCTGTTAAATTAAATGCATCTTTGTCATGCATGAGCACCACTTGCATTAAAGATAATAGAGTTTTCATATGCATGTTGAGTTACTGCATTTCTAGTGCTGCAGAAGTCGGCACTGATGTACTCTGTTTTTTCCTCTGTGCATCAGCATTGTCATAATCAGCAGGTACATATATCTACATGTATCTGCAGGAACTCTCCTTAAGGAGTCGGGAAAACCTACATTTTTGAATGTTTTTAGTAGCTTTCATTAATTTTGGTTGTTGTGTGATGGGGAGATTCACTACAATTCGGCAGATAGAAGCTGGGTCCAAGGTAGTAGATAAACATACTCTGCAGGTTCTGAAATCAAAACACATTGCCAAGGTTAAGGGATTGTTAAAATCATCAAACTCCAATTTACTTTTTATTTAAGAAAGAGAAAACCTGTGCACAGAATACACGTGATGTAGTGATTTTTGAAAAGTATGAGAAGCCATATAGATTGCAATGTCGAGCTGTTGAATATTCTGAGTGATTATTGTAAGATCTTTTGGGCCTCTAAAATAATTACATACTACTTTTCAAATAATTGTTACTTCTGTATATAAACAAAGTAGAGTTTCTACTCACTGTATTCAATGTTAGCATTGTATTTATAAGAAGTATAAGCTGAAGAGAAAACAAAACCTTAAGACTGGGGGCTTTTTGGGTGTTGGTTGGTTGGGTTTTGGTGTTTTTGTGGGGTTGGTTGTTTGGGTTTGTGGAGGTTTGTTTGGTTTTGTTCTTAAATTCCTAGTCATCTTCAATATCAAGATAAATCTTTAGTTTTCTATTTTGATAGTAATTTGGTATATTCTAACTAAATGTCAGTATGTGATGTCCTCTGTGTGCTTTTCTCCTAGTTATATAGCTCTGCACACTGTGGGTTAATGTGAGGTGCTTGGCACTGGAAATAGCTGCATCTCAGCAAAATAAGTTTTTTGGGTAACCAGTGACTGACACAGGGGACTAATAGGGGTTGGAAAATTACATGACAGCATTGTTGAGCGACCTCTTATAATGACAATATTAAAGACACGAGTGGAACACTGAGTTCTTTTGTCTATTATCAGTGTAAATTTATCAAGTGGCCTGGCTGTGCTTGACCTTTTGCATGGTGAGCCAGTACAGTGAGTGCCACAAAGCTCTCCTTTTCCAAACCAAAACACATGTACCTCTTTCATCTTACAAGGCCTCTGTAAAGGTCGAACGCAGCTGTAGTTCAGCTGAACGAAAAGGATCAGCTCCCTTCTTGAATCTTGTGCAATGCTACAAATAAGACAAGAGGAGTAGAGGTTTAATTCATGGAAGGGAGGTCACACAGTAGATGAAAGTAAAGATTTGCTACTCATAGGTAGTGCACTACAGTAGTATCTTGGCTCTGACCGTATGACTTGGTGACTGAGAAATACTGACTTATGTATGAATATTTTATGTATCAATACATGCTCTGGTTTGGAATGCAATTTCTTACTTTTCCTAAAGGGTTTTCTTTAATAACAATTTCAGCCAGCCCATTTATTTAATTGAGAGCATGTTGCTGTCTAGCCTGCAGATAGACTAGCTAACCTTGTCATTTTACCTTCTGAGTGCAGTTTCACATTACAGGACTATCAGCCCAGAGCCAGGTTATCATCCAGTAATAATAAGCTAACATAGCTGTGTGAGCACATTTAATTAACTGCAAAGATGAAATTCTCAGCTTTTCCTTCACTTGGCCAACATCCAGAAGTATGTAGCTGCTATGCTGTAGGAAATGCTGTAGAATACAAACTATGCACATTTGCATGTAGGCATTATCTGGACAGACTTTGATATCCATATCCTGGTCTTGGTTCATTTTTACTGTGCATTTATCTCTCAGCTGTTGCATTTCTACTTCACTTAGAAACTAACACTGAGGTTTTACTAAAAAACCTCATTTGAGGGATCTTTTTTTAATGGCATAGCTGCTAAAGAAGGTACCAAAAGGTGCATTTTCCACGTGTTGTCTTTCTGAATAATGTTTTCAGCAGCTGCTGCAGCTGTGGATATTGTCAGATTGTGAAATATGCCTGAAACATGCTCACAGTATGAGCATCCACAGACTAGACTTTGCGAAAGCTTCAACTGGGCACTCCACAGTGCAGCTGCTCCAGGTAACCAACAGCTCTTCCTCCCACATCCATACTAAGCATCACTAGACTGGATTGTTTCCAGCCTGGTTCCCAGTACAGTGTACATTGCTTCTGCAGTGGCTAGATAGCGATGCATTTTCATTTATTATGATCTATTATTTTTACACCTAAAAGATTGTTAGGAAAGCAGGATGGAGTGGGAATGGTGACTAGCTAAGTATGTAAGATATTGTTACACAAACTCTTTGCACAAGCTGAGGGGAAAAATGACACTTTGGACTCATGAAATAAATACATTGTGCATTCTTTTCTCTGCATTTTATTTGTGTTCTACTTTACTATTTTTGTAATTAAATGTTCTAATGAAAATGTTCCTCTCCGCTTTTTTTCTCCCATGCCAGGGTCAATATCCCTCACCCCACTGCTGCAGTTTCCGTCTCTATTTTTAACTATATTTAGAGCTTATGGTGTCTCAGCTCTAACTTGCATATTATTTTAAAATACCTAAGATCAGCTTAGGTGTATAAAGGTCTGAATCCTGCTTGCTTTTGGTCTGTATCGGAAGTATTCCGATTACTTGTATCGGAAGTAATGTATCTGTATGCTAAATACAAGTTTTACTGAATGTATGGGTCCTCTCTCAAACATAAGATCAAGCAGGGAGGTTGTTTGGGTGGGTGAAACAGAACAAAAATCCCTTTTGCGAATTTATCTGGATACCCTGGATAATTTTGTGATTGTCCTGTCATTACTCCCCTTTTTTTTAGCTAATTTTCAATTGTGCTAAGAGACCACAAGAAAATTTGCCCTAAACATTTATTCTCCTTTAGTGTTCATAACATTTGAGAAGCAAGAAGTGTTTTAGGACTTACTGTGATCTGATCAGAACTGAGTGAGTCTGGCAGCTGGATTGAAATTTGTTTAAAAACCGCTTAGTACTAGTCCTTTTTATTTTTTATTGAGAATAAAAGGAAAGCATTATATTTTTAGGATTTGGTTTCCAACATTCTGGAAATACACATCATGACTGTGGATTAACTTCATCTTATTGCCTACTATGCTTTTAATGACACTGGTATAACCTCATGCCTCTTTAGTAACTCTGCTCTGTTACAGGTGCTGTTGTCAGGATTGATTGGTGTTGTTTCATGGAAGAGGCCCCTGTCCCTTGTGGTGAGTAACTCCCAGTGCTTTTGTCTTTATAGAGAAGCCTCATAATCTGTGGGGATTATTCGCAGTGCTGTTATGTGTCCTGATATTTATAAACACTTAGTACAGAAAGTGAAGGGCCTTTGAAGTTGTATTGTATAAACTACCTGGGTGAAAATAGTATTTTTCTTCTGTCTCACAAACAGACTGTTGGTCTTCTTGTACCTTTGCATTTAACTTTATTTGCCTAAAAATGCACTGCGGAGCAGTGATAACTTTTTAACCAGTTATCTGGACAGAAAAATCCCATTCCAAATTAGTAGCTGTTCGTCTTTGTCTGCAGAATGATTTTCAGCTACATTATTATTTCTGTTCTGAGATTCATGTAGTTATTTAATAATGAACAGTAATCCATTCTTTGTGCGTGCGTGCTAATAGAGTTTCAGTTAACCTAGTAATGTAAAGCAATATTAGATGGAAATCAATCCTATTAAAAGCGCGTGATGATTGTGTCAATAAGGATGTGTTAGCAGGTAAACATTGCCTTTGAAAAAGTGTGCATGTGTAACACAGTAACATGAAACATTTGTAACATAGTACTAAAGATAGTCCCCGGAATAAAGAATAGAATGGACAGTATGAAATTAAAAGTCTTGTGCTAATAAGAATTAGCTTAATTAGAACTTCAGGTATATCTTTCAGTATTATGAACTAAAACAGTAGGCATAGAGCTTACATCATTGGAATAAACAATATTCATGCATCAGAAATGTTATCCAGGCCTGCTGAGACTTGGCTGCTTTGATTCCTGAACACTCACTTGCATGTTGTAAATTGAGCTGGGCTTTCTAATATCGATTCATTCAGTGAAATGTGAATGGGCAGTCATGGTCAGTGTAATTCAAGGAAATAAAGATAAAAGGGAGGAAACAGTAATGGCAACATTACTGCTTGCAGAACAGCTCGCCTTCCTACAATCTGCTCTAGGAAGTTATTTATTTCCAAGAGTAAGCTTAGTGCTCTTGAGTTAGATCCTCATCTTCTTCTCTATTGGTTCTTGGTGGTGATACAATAGTTACCTGGAAGAATGGGAACAGGGATGATATTTTTCACTTCTGTGTGTGATTAAGCTGTGCAATAGTTTTACGGTGGCTACATAATGTCCTGTTTTCCTTGCCGAGTCGTAAATACCTCTGAGCAGTTGGACCCCACGTGTGCGGGGTGACTGTTCTGATTAGCAGTCAATAATTTATAACTTTACAACCTCAGGGCACAAAGTACCACCAACATGCTAATGAGTCATGTTTCTCCTGATCTGTTTATTCAACACATATGCCAAATACATGTGGTCAATAATTACCTTTTAACCTATTTTATAGTATTATAAGCAGCTAGATAATCGATTACAATACGTGTCTTTTTTGTTGCAATGTGTTACAAAATCTTGGCATTGCCAAGAGTGATAGCAGAAAGATAGATAGATAGCTTTACCATTTGAAGCTATGAATAAAGTTATGTAAAATTAAACCATACACCATCTGTGATGTCCTGAAAACTGATGAAACTGTGATAATATTTTAAGGTGCCAGTTTTCTGCATATCTTGGATTTGTGACTAAAACTGGTTTATAATAACCGATGTTTTGACTATTGCTGAGCAGCACTTGTGCAGTGTCAAGGCTTTCTAGTTTTCCCACACAGCATCACTTGCTTTGGCTTTTTCCTTCCTCTTTCCTTTGCTTATCAAACTATCTTTATCTCCACCCACGAGTTTTTTTCACTTGGGCTTTTCTAATTCTCTTCCAATCCTGCTGCAAGGGGCAGTGAGTGGGTGGCTGTGTGGTGTGATCCTGCTGGCCAGGGTCAGCCCCCCATACTGCTGGATGTGCCTTGTTCAGCGCTGTAATCGTGCAGGGTTTTTCCACAGATGCAGTGGCTTTTCTTTGCAAATGTGTTATTTTCTGCAGGCAAAAAGAGGAAGTTGAAGAAGCAGTAAACACAAATAGTTCATCGACCGTTAATTCCTGGCTGTATCGTACTAGAAATGTGTTACATAGTTTTGGTATAGAAAAGAGCATGTTGTTGCATAGTTTAACACTTTGCAACCAAAGTCAAAACTGAGAGTAGTTGTGTATTTATAAGCTATTAGTATGAATGTTGTTTTGGATTATACATTCATCAAAGATTTACAAATGTGTATGTACTAAGGACATTTTACTGCAATATTAATGTGCAGAAATTCAGAAGTTCTCCTGCTAAAGTGTCTTTGCAAATCTTAATTATCTGGAAAATTCACCAGATTTTGTTAGTTTATCTAAATTTTCTTGGTCACCTTCTAGCCATCGGTTGCTTATCTTGCCAAAACGCTTTATATATGCAGGGAATCAGTGTCTGTTATCAAACCTGTATTTACATTTACCAGAGAAAACACTCAGGCAAAGGAGATATTTAAATTGCTTAGACATTGATTTTGAACAGTACTTTCTGTATATTTCAGATGTTTCCTCATTAAGCTTTCTCTATTTTCAATTATGAAACTCAGAGTATTGATAGTGCTTTGGGGAAATCTCTCGAGTCCCTTTTTTGGAAACCAAGCGTTGGCTGTGTCACTACCACTGCTTAATGTTAAAATGCAGTGTTAAAGTAGGAATTTGTTTCCTCATGGTTTATGGAAGTGTCTGAAAATTGGGAGAGAGCTTGTGGAGCTCCTGAGGCTGAATTACCTTGTAAAAAAACTTTAAACTCTGCAGTCAGATTATTTTTCTGTTACCGTCTAATCTATGGTAATTGCAAATCTATTTGTGCTAAGGAGATTAATTCAGCCTCTGAACTGAGTTGAAAGCTTCTCTGTTGCCATCTGGCATTTGGATGACCCCAGAAAAAATATTTTTGCATTTCTAACTGGAAGTTTTTACAATAAACTGATTTACTATTTTTTTCAATGAACAGAAATGTGGGGTTTCTTAGTGTCTGTGAATGTCAGTGAGCACAAGATAATACTACTTATTAATAAATGATCTTGATTACTCAGAATAGCTATTTAAAAGCATTTACTATGAAGTGTTCATCCCAGATCCAGTTCTGTGCACCAGTGAACACGCAAAGCAGTACATGTATAACTCAGTTTCAGTGCGTTGTCCCTTCAAATGAACCATTATTTCAAGCCTTTTTTTTTTTTTATGATGAGCACATACAATTTTCTTCATTTAAGGAAAATAAGAGAAGCCACCCTAAATAGCTGCAGTTCAACCTGCACATCAGGCAAAAGGATGTGCAGAATATTTAAGAAAATATTTCTCTTGGGTCAGCTTGGTAGTTTGTTGCGAAATGAGAGATTTTCTTTCTAAAATTCCGGTGAAAAACTTGAACTATTTGAAATTCAGACATAAATGTTTTTCTTTTTTCTGTAAAAATCATTACAAAAAGGTCTATGTTGAAACAGGAAATTACTAATAATTTTTAATAAATATATCCACATATCCTCTTGGCCCGTAAGATGCATGAATATGTAAAATGGGCCCAAACGCTTTTCCTCATTGATTATCTCCTCTCACTAGATATCATTGCAGAGTACAGCAGGAATAACCAAACCACAGGAAACAGATGAAACATAAAATATATAGAAATACTGTATGAGTAAGTTCCCTATATTCTTCTCAGTGAGGTGGAGTGTTGACATGTTCCTGGCCGTGCTGCTTAACCTGAGATCCTAGAGTAGCTTAAGGAATGAGACAAGTCTTTTTAAACTCTTGTAAGAGAATTTACATCTTCCTTTCAGATGAAATCTGAGAGAAATCTTTGAATTAAAATAACAAGTGGTTGTCTTCCCTCCAGTACCCACCCCGAAGCGGAGATTTGGTGTTTGGTTCCTGGAATAAAAAGATGATCTGTGTAGTGGAGAGACAATGTCAGCATAAACAGGTCAAGACTGCAGGAGAAAAGCAAGTGAGAGAATGCACGGTGTGGGAGAACAGCAGAGTCTGAAGGCACCCATCACCTTGTGTGTCACTGCTGACTTTGATACTGTGTGATGCTGAGAGGAGCTGCAAACATCCCTCTGCCTTAACAGATCCCTTGATCACTCTGCGGTACCATTTCAGCACGAGTATTCTTTGAGTTCCTTGATCAAAATGTTTGTTAGGAACCCTGCTATTAGACAAACACTTGTCTTTGAGGCTGGAGCATCCGTTTAAAGGTGAACAAAATGCTGTGTGAAAACAAGTGCATCTTACATACCAGTGTTTTTCAAAGTTTCTGATAAACTGGGTGGGGGCTGAATGCTGGCTATTGCTGCTTTCAAAAAGAAACTTGGGAAGCTGCAGTAACTTCTGTTTGGAAAGCAAATCCAGCGGTGGTTCAAAAAGTAGCTCTTCTAATGTAAAGCTGTAAATTTTGCTCAGAGCTGATGTGAACCCAGGCTTTGGAATTAAGAGCAGTGTTTTTCTTTGACCTCTTTTCTGGGAGCATGGAAGGAAACTAATCCAAATTCAGAGGAGCTGAATGCTAAATCAGGGGGAAGAGAATTGTGGAGGACTAAGACAGGAAGGAGAAATTGAAATGCGAGTCTGGAAACACGAGGAAGATAAACATCAGAAGCTCTTGAGAACAACAGGACCTAGGAGATCAGAAAGAAGTGAACCAAAACCATGTCAGTAAGAAATCATACAACGGAATCTCTGATGTTTCAGAGATTCAGTGCCACAAGCACCATAAATAACTGAATTGCAATAGATTTGTATCTCAGTTCCGAATTATTTCAGTGAAGAAAGTGTAGGCTGTAGATAATATTTGAAAAGTGTGGTCTTCAAAACTTGCAATTAGAGTTTGTGTAAACTCCGATTACATTCATGTTCCAAATTTTTTTTTTGCAGTAGATTAACATACACATTTAGCTTTTGAAACATGCACTGCCTATTGCTGTTTTTTTTTTTAACTTCGACTGCTGATTCCCTACTTTCTTCTTTAGTATCATGAAACAACTGACAGAAAAACCTACCCCCAGTGTCTTTTCATTAGAATATGCCTGACAGAAGAGCAAGAGGGGAAAGAATGGAGAATGACCCAGTAACTTTGTGAACTGGGTGGGAAAGAAACAACACTTGAGATGGAAACAAGAAGTGAATTAGGGAAATCTTTGCAGTGGTAGAGAAAAGATGTCACAGGGTGAAGCATCTCTTTAGAATGAACATTCTGTGTCCTCTTTTACAGCTTAGCACTTCTTAAAGCTTTCTCTTGCCTAGGTCTCTGCATCTCTCTGATACCCTTTTGACCAAGGCTGCCTGTTCCTGGGTCCAGCTGCCACCAGCTGTCACTCATGTGAGAATCCGGACTCCTCTGCTGAGCATCCGTGTGCTAATTACTTATCCCCAGTGGCAGAGTTTAAAAAGACCACAAGCAGATTTTCCTGAAGAGCAGACAAACCCTGCTGGGGCATAACACTTGCCTCTTTCTAAACAAGCACTTCATAATTACCCTTAAACAGCCTCTACTCCTCCCCATCTGCTCCCATCGCATCGTGTTGCCACGGCAGCAGTTCCTGCTGGCAGTCCTGCCGTAGGAAGCTCTCAGTTCCAGTCCCAGTGCTGCTGCTGCTGCCTGTAATGAAGAGTGTGCTGTGGGTGCTACATTCACCTCTCTTCAGTCCATCAGTAATTTCCTTGTTCTCACACACTTTCTAAATATATCTGCTGATGGTTCTTTCGTCTCATCTGCTCCTTCTTTTAGAAATGCAGGCTGCATCCCATCTGCTCCTGGAGTTCTTGGCAGCCTTTGCACAGTATAATTTCTTCAATTCCTTCTTGGTGTGAGTCTGGTTTCCTTCAGCATTTCTTCTTCCTCCTTAGTTAATCTCGTGTCACGTATCACTGGAGCTGGCTAGCTGGGCAACACGGGAACTATTTGTTAAACTTTGTATGTTGTTTTCAAATGGTGAGGAAACACTAGCTTCAAAAATTTATTCTAGACAAGATGAGCTGCATTTTAAATGTTTTTATTTAAAAGTAGAATAAATATTTGTATGAACGAATACAAAGTGTTTTGGGATGTGATGGAGTTGGGAATGGATACCTCAGTCTTTGTACAGTCAAAACTCATGTGATTTTAGTTTTATTTGTGTGACAGATGGAAGGAAATGCACTGTTACCCAAAGAGAATCTAATTATCCTGTGCTTGTTGAAGAAAAATACTTAGATTTTAGTGGGATTTGCTTGCCAGGTAAATCGCAGTTTAGATCCTGAGCTAGACATGTGTGATTGAGTGTTTGGGTTTCCTTACTACAGATACTATGAATCCTCCAACAGCATTATGGATTAAGTTCTACTTCACGTATATGAGGAAAGGTCTTTGAAATCTTAAAGTTCATTTACTGATGGATCCATCAAATTATTCATGTGAGTCTTCCTTAGAGATGTGCGTGCAGTTTTTCTTGAAGTGGCCAAAACTGTAGTGAGTTTACAAGACAATCAAACTGGGAAGAACTGCTGTCCACATTGAAGCCTTGCCTCAGAAATGGATACTGAAGATGTTCGTGTGCTCTTGATGGAATTCAGCAGTTGTGGCTCCTGACCCCGCTCACCTGGCAGAATTTTCCTCCTCAGTGATGAAAGTCAGAGTTCTGGCGTGCGAGAGCTCAGAGGGACCACGCAGTAGTTAATTAATGAGAATAATTGCACGTGAGTAGTTAATTGCTATTAATATGTTGTGAAAGACAGATGCGAAATATCTGTGTATGTGACCTTTACATCCTGCTTCTGTCTCATTATGCTTCTGCCAGGAAGGGCTGCTTGCGAAGCTTTTGATGCCTGTCCTTGTCAGCAGGACAACACGAGCCTTTATTTCCTCAGGGAGTTCTGCTACAGATGTTATGGAAGGTTAATTTATATGGGGTAGCATTTCAGTGACACGTGCATGGGGGTGAATAGTTCCTGCAATGTGACACTTGCAAAAAGTAATGTATTGTTTAGGTGGATGAACCCATTGTTGCTATGGAAGTATAAATTCAGCCTTATGTAGGTTTTTTAAAAAGTTATTTAGACTACTCACACTGTTAAAGAAAAGATATTCATTTCAATTTACTGATTTGTCTGACTGTTTTGTTTAAATGTAGGTTGTTGTATACAAAGCTAATTTAGAAAAATGTTGTCTCTCCTAACTTCATAAATGTCTAAAGACCCTAAGTGTCAGCTTTCTTTTCCTGCTCAGCTGTTGTTGTGGAATGTCTTTGAGAAACGGTGTGTTATTAGTTAATTTTTAAAAACTTTCAATTTTTACTTCTTTGGAGAGTATGTCGGAAGGAAAATTAAACTGATATGGCTGAGGTAGTTGCAAATTTTAGATCTGGCTTAGGTGGTCAAAATTCTATTCAGAAAGCATTATGTTTGAAGGCTTTATTATCACACAGGATATCAACTCCTCTTCCACCTGACTGTACAGCTGGAGCAGTTGTTTTTAAAACATTTCAAATTGACAACATTTTGAGTAGCATTGAAATTGGTTAGTGCTGTTTGATTTCTTTCAAAATAACACTTTAATAACAAAATAAATTTCATGTGCATCCAACTCTTATTTAGGGGATCAGTGGTACATAAATGGAAATGTCAGTGATAAAAATCAGACAATACAACTACTATATTAAAAAAAAAGTCAAAATTACTTCTTCTGACTGCCTGCACGTATAGTAAAAATTATATGATTGGTTTTGTTGCAGTATCAGCTGCAGATCATTGAAAGATTCTTTTGAGTGCTTATTTTCACATAGCAAACTTTGAATGAAGCTCTTTAGCATATTAGCTGGTACTGCTCATTATCCTTTTAACAGATTATTACAAAAAACTTAACCTTGTTCTTTGCTATGAAAATAATTACCTGCGAACTTTGTTGCAATTACTGTTAGAAGTGTGTCACAGTACTTGAATACTTCCAGAGATGGCTTGAATTTTATCTGGAAAAAACGGTATAGCTCGTCTTCGTGTTCCTCTTTTACATGGCAGTAGTCTGCAAGCCACTTGAGGATCCTTTTGGGTCCCTTCCAACTCAGAATATTCTGTGATTCAGAAAGGTGTAGATGCTAAAAGAGTTAATCGGAATCAAAAGAGCAGAAAATTAGTAGATACTGAAATATCTACTTTTGACAAATTTCTCCTTAATGTCTCTGAGCTGAGAGCACAAGGTCTTTATTACTAAATCAAACCCCCTCTTACACTTTCCTAAAAAATACTACAATAAACAGTGTAATTGCTGGAGCTGTGACAGAGCATTAGAGAAACAGCAAACACCTGTTGCTGTGTGTAGAACATGACAATGCTGCACTCACTGATGTCCTACGGTCTTTTAATCTGATCACACTTGGGGAAATAATCTGTATGGCCATTGCTTCTACTGACAGGAGGTATTGAATATCTCTTATTATGAGATATTAGGAGATTTGTTTCTATATAAATGCATCTTTGCATGTATCTGTCACTCTGTGCTCCTGTATATAGAGCCAAGGTTGCATTTTGGATTCCAGGGATCTTGAAAAGCCTTGGCAGCAGCTACCAAATCCCTCACTTTATTGATATTGTTGTCATTTGCTGCACAGTGAAACAGGAGGAATCCAAACTACTACTTCTGGTCTTTAAATAGGCGTTATTTTGTGTGGTGCAAATTCTGAAAACACACAGTGCCCCTCTCTGTTGTACGCTGGGCTGTTACCAACGTTCACATCATTACGTCTGAGGACTGGCTTGCTGACTCTTGGTGAAAGCTGATTGCTGCTCTGGCTATAAATAAAATAGTCAGAGGGAGGCATCATTTTTTTCTTGTAAATCAAAACCAGTAGTATTGTTTATAATCTTAAATCATATTTGAAGATCTTATATTTGAAGTTAGAATTTTCCACAGAATATTTTAATAAAAGTATAGAAATAAGGATACAACCAGGCAACTAATAATAAATTAATTAAATTCCAAGATCTATGTGAATGAAAACAAGTTAATAGGACCATAAGATGGTCAGTAAAATCACATACACCAAGTTCAAGTTCAGAAGTTTTCAGCTGAACTATTTAGCTTTGAAATTAGAAATAGTTGCATGGATTTTAATATTTATACTGAGGTTTCACCTTTCCTTTAAAAAGTTAAATAGCCTCATTAGACCTAGTCAAAAAGAATTTAATCTGGAGAAAATGTAATTTAATTTAATAATGACTGGGATTGAACAGACTTATATAATTTAGGATAAAACAGAACATAATTTATAGTTCCTAACATAAAAACACTAAAATCTTTAGCCTGATGCTGTGCCACACTGCAGGGAGTATTTCTGCCTATTTAATGCAGAACATTGCTTTAGACCTAGAGAAAATATTTTTGTTCAAATCTTTATTTTAATTTAGGCAAACGACATGAATTAAACAGATCTGAAATGCCAACACTTTTCATCGTGTCTCCTCTGGCAAACATTGAGAACTAACGTTAAAAGTGGTATAATTCAGTCACGAAAAAGAAATCTATTATGAGGCAAATAACGAGAAGATACATTTTGTTTCTTGTACACTTGCAAACCGTGAGTCAAGAATGTGGGGTTGAGTAACGTTTCTGTTTAGTAAGTTTTTTTAATGGGCTCATCTAAAAATTATATG
Organism: Rhagologus leucostigma; assembly: GCA_013397725.1. Taxonomy (NCBI): domain Eukaryota; kingdom Metazoa; phylum Chordata; class Aves; order Passeriformes; genus Rhagologus; species Rhagologus leucostigma. Next base: position 1,753,190 of record VZTD01001937.1, read on the forward strand.
TTTTATCCCTTTAAACCTATAATATGTAATGAGCATTCAGCATCTGGCTGTTCCAACAGGTAGTTTCTGTCTGTACCCCAGATAATCTTGATTAACTTAGTCCTGGCACACTTGCTGATCTCACTGCTTCGTAGCTCTTGGTGGTCATAAATTTTCACATTTGCTTCTGGTGTTATCCTTCTGCACCTCTGTCAGGGAAACTATAAATTCTGTAGTACAAATGGCAATAAATGTTACTGTCTGCAATCCCTGTAAGACAAAGTTCTGTGGGCAAAGTACCTTGGGGCATGTTTTTAATCTACTTATACAGTGGTTTAGAGAGACAAGCACATTTACCTCTGGCTATTCTTGCTGCTTCACAAATGATACGTGTGTGTTAAAAGTTATGTATTTTAAATCCCATTGAATATATGCACACGTGTTTAATGTGATTGGAAAGAGGCCTGTAGTACCTCGTGTCAAACTAGTGTCTCAAAAAATTGCTTTCTACAAATGATTTCAGTGTCAAAGTTCATTCAAGGATGGTTTTCTGACCTTTCAGGAACTGCAGGACAGGAATTAACAAGAAAAAACATGTAGACACAGTCCTCAGGTGCAGAGGACTGGCAGATTTACAGAAGCCAGCTTACCATGGCAATGCCTGTTTTTTTTCCAAGTACCCTGCACAGGAGAGTTGAGTAATATGTTGCATCAGCACAGAGGGTAACATTTTGTCTAAGTGTTCATGTCTTGACTATCAAACCACTGAAAACCACCAGGGGAAGTAGTGGTTGAAATGCCAGCAATGAAAAAGCAATCCTGTTTCATATATGTCTCCAAAGTGGGAGTGTGAGGAATGAAACAAAAGGTTGCTTTTAGAAATAAGATTTCATATGATACAATATTTGCATCACTTTTGGAGGGCTTTAATTATTTTGCACGTAGAAACTTCTTCCTATTTGTAGTAGTAAGTAATTCTTTAACCTATAATATGTGCTGTTCCTTTTTACTGTGCTCTTAATGTGTATATATGCAGTAGTGAGTGGGTGGTTTGAATCACTTAAAGAATCACCATCAAAAGTATTGGCAAAAATCAGGGTTTAATATAAATTTGTGAAGGTGAAGTCACAGAATCATGGAGTGGGTTGGGTTGGGAGAAAGGTTGTCTTGTTCCACCCCCTGCTGTGGGCAGGGACACCTTCCATTAGACCAGACTGCTCAGAGCCCCATCCGAGCTGGCCTTGAAAACTTCCAGGGATGGGGCATCCCCACCTTTTCTGGGCAACCTGTTCCAGGTTCTCACCACCCCCACAGGGATTAATTTCTTCCAAATTTCTGATCTAAGCCAGCCTTTCGGCAGTTTGAAGCCATTCCCCCTTGTCCTCACACTCCAGGCCCTTGTCCAAAGTCCCTCTCCAGCTCTCCTATAGCTGCTTTAGGCGCTGGAAGGTGCTCCGAGTTCTCCCTGAAGCCGTTTCTTCTCCAGGCTGAACAGCCCCAGCTCTCCCAGCCTGTCTCCATAGCAGAGGTGCTCCAACCCTCTGGGCATCTTTGTGGCCTCCTCTGGACTTGCTCCAACAGGTTCACATTCTTCCTGTGCTGGGAGCCCCGGAGCTGGACACGGCACTCCAGGTCTCTCACCAGGGTGGAGTAGAGGGGGAGAAGCCCCTCCCTTGACCTCCTGGCCACACTGCTTGTGATGCAACCCAGGACACAGTTGGATTTCTGGGCTGCAGACACACATTGTCAGGTCATGTTGTGCTTCTCATCCACGAACACCCCCAAGTCCTCCTCCTCTGAGCTGCTCTCACTGCATTTTTTGGTAGAAAGCTGTATATTGACAGAAAATCTAAATTGTTAATGTCTTCTGTGGCAAGTCACAAACTGCAGCGCGTGCTAAAGTTGGTTCATTTGTTTTTCTCCTTTTTACTTCATATCAATTCAAGAACAAATTGTGAGAGACACAGTAAAAGTAGGAGCAAGAAGGTGCTTTGAGCCAGCTATCTCAAGGATTAAAGATTTCAGTTTTTCAGGTAATACAGTTTTAACAGTGCCTTTGGGAAATAAGATGAAAGGAAGTCTAAAGCTTATGGTAAAAACAAAACAGAATAAATTACTTGAGGCCAGTTGTAAAGAAAAGAGAAATATTAAGAGACAAAAATGAAAGTGATGAAAAAGAATGGAGTGCAGAGAATGTATCAGCTTCTGTAAATCCCTTTGATTTTTTTGGTGGTATCCATAGAATTAAGATGATCTACTTTGGGACATTCTGACGGCAGGTGTATGGTTGTATCTACGTTTAAAAAATGTGCAGGAAAAAATGTTCACAAATAATCTGAGAGTACTAATAATTTTCTAAAAGGTCAAGTTGTACTCAAGAGAGAACTACAAACAACTTCCTTTATAGTGGAAAGATAATATAACGTAACCTGTTAGGGTTAGGGCTTATATATTTATTTTTTTCCTTTCAGTATGGAAGGTCACTTATTCTGGGCTCTCCCTTGCAAGGTGGGGGGGATACTGATTTTTTTCGTTCTGTGTAGATGTGTATGGTGTGGTCTGTTGGGACTGCAAAGATGCAAACTCACTCTTGATATGCTTTGCATATTTATCTTCTAAAGTAGTTTCCAGAAAGGGAGTAAAAAGGGGAGCCTTGTGTGGATCTGCCCTTTCTCATTTCCTGGAATTCCTCTTCAGGTTTTCTGCCATAGCTTCAGTACAGCCTAGTCCCACTAGAGAATTCAACTAGTTTATAGTTCCAGGTGCAACAGGACACCTCAAATAGTGAGTTGTTTTATCATCTCAAATCATTGCATCTGAACTGTTTAGCTTTGTAGAATTAGTTTAGGACCATGGTAACATTTAAGTAGGAAGTCCTATTAACATTTCTTCCATAGAGACCTTTGTATTAAATATAAGTTTTAATTTCTCCAATTAGTTCTGCTACCACCATGGCATAATAAGTCCATTGGCTTTGCTTTTTGTTCATGTATTAGTTCTTGGTGACTTTTGGAGCTTAGTGGTGTTAATGCTTCTTCCTGATTTCTAGGAAGATTTTATCTTGTTTATATGTTGTAGCTAGAAAGGTGAAGAACATAATAGTGTAGTTTTAAATCAGCATTAAGATGTCATAGCCCTTCAGTATTTGACAATTCTGTGTTTACTTCAGTGTAAGTTCTGGCCCTTGATCATTGGGTTAACTGCATCTTATACTCTTTCCTTATAGTTTCATACTGCTCCTACAAGTATGTCACACTGAGCTCTCAGAGCAAATATTTGGTAGCTCTCTTTCTGAGGAAAATTTTAATGTGGAAATTAGGCAGACTTGACTTCATAAATAATATGTATATCTAACTTAATCTACAGTGTTTCATAGTGTGGTGTTGGATCTCCATCATAATCCACAATGGCCACTCTTTCAAAGGGCTGCAGGTGTGTTTATTTTTACTGCTGTGCCTGTTGCCAGTGTTAGAAAAGACTGAGCAGTGGTAAAAAAATTAAGCAGACTGAACATATTTTTTAATGTCTGTAAACGTGGTAATTGATACTTTTATGCCTCCTTTTCTCTGTTGTGGCTTCCAGCATGGTGGTAAACTTCACCTCTGAAGTTGTGACAGCAGAGTACCAGGTGTGTCCTACTCCATCAGTAGAAGGCTTTTTTTGGTATTTAGCTGAGAAGCATCGAGGAAGGGGATTGGAAATACTTCAATTCCTTTTATTGGGATCTTTGTGCTCTGTAAGAGGCAAGGTAGTTTCAAAAGACTTGCAAAGGACATGGATTTTCCCCTTTAGCTCCATGTCCAGATTAGGTAGTTCCTTGCCTGGGACATTAAGAAGTGAGGCATAAAATAGCAAAGTTGGGAAGACAGGTGTGACAGAGAACGTCAGTGTTTGATATCATGTGGTGGCTGCCACTTTGAAATGCAACTCCTAAACAGAATGTGAGACTTAGACCCACCGAGATGAACAGGAATTCTAAAAGCCTGTTTCATGATTTTGACAGTGCTGGGTCCTTCCCTCTTGTCTTTGCCAGTGACAAGAGGAAGAGGTTACCTTGGAAACACCAACAGAGGTTTCTTCATTAATGAATGCTGCTATGGAGAAAGTACTGCAAAGATAGATAAATTCCTGATGTAGGTTACAGCCCTTGTTGTGATGCTTGGAATAATCTGAAGCTGGCAGCTAAAATTTGTAACACAGCTTCTGTCCTTTAGTTAATACTGTGGACGTTACGGGGTTTTTTGTCCAAAAGCACTAGGAAAAAATATACAGCCATTCTGGATTTAAGGTTGTCAAAAACATTCATAGCACATGCACTGACAAAAGGTAACATCTTGTGGGAACAGTGAAGGGCTGTAAACAGTGAGCATGCATATGGAAAAGAGATGCAACAGAATTTCTGACTAATTTCATATAATACACTCATCCTCCTGTTGAGTTATGGCAATGTCAACACGGAATATTTAAGGTGGCCGCACGTTAGGCTCGCATTTGTTCTTGGCCTCTTACTGCTTATGCCATTCCCTACATGTTGACATTTGTCTGCCCTGACTGCCCCAGGTTTTTTTATATTTAAAGCAATAAAATGATAATTAAGCTGATGGAATCAAGTTAATGATTGTTTTGACACATTTTGAGATGAGAAAAAAGGAGTAATTAACACAATGAGTAGTTGATATGGAGGATGCTGCTTAAATTGTAATTGTTGTTTAAAAAGCAAGTAGTTGTATATATCCAGAATTTTATTCACTCTTTTTTCCCAACTTGTAGGAACTCATGATACGTGATATTCACAAATACTTTTCCTGTTTAAGATACCCATATCCTCATCAAAAGGATTTAAATTGTTTCAAGACTACATCTGTTTATAATAAAACATTTTTCAAATCTTACTTTTTAGTAATGCTTGGTAATAAAACCCATTAAATTTTCAGAGTGTGTGATAAAAGTGGGAGATAAATTGATTATTTTGAAATGGCTGGAGGAAAACATATAACAGTCATGTCTGGTTTTGACTGAGCTTTCTCTTACAGTGCGAGACCAAGGACGCTGTCAGATTAAGTACCCTACTCTCTTTAAAATCTATAAAATGTTGCCATCCATGTAATTGTGTGACAGGCTGGAAGTTCTTGAACATCTAAATTATATTTTTCTTTGTTTGCCTCTTGAAGTGAGTAATAATAGGGTGTTTGGGTGTTTTCCAGATAACCTTTTTCATGCTGCTCTCTGCAGTATGTGTGATGCTGAACTTGGCCGGGTCCATTCTCTCCTGTCAGAACGCTCAGCTGGTGAAGTCCCTGGAAGGATGTCAGTTGGTGAGTGATGGAAAACAAGTTTCTTACAAAGGGCAAGAATTCTGTTTTTCATTTGTTAGGGTTTTGCACACATATTCCTTTAATTTCCAAGACAGTATGTATTTAGTAGAGCAATCTGTAGTTGTTACAACCTGAAAAAACATTTTGGGAAAAGTTTGAGTGAAAGTGTTAATGGATTTATTGTTCTGCCACCTCAAAAAGTAACTTTTAATATCATAAGGACTTGCTTCTTAGTGTCATGGTAAAAATGATGCTTCAGCAGAATAGGTGGAATACAGGCCCCATCAGAGCAATGTGGTGGTCACCACATGGTGTCAGCGGGATCAGGATTCTATCCAGTACTTGTACAGGCAGTAGATTTCACAGATAGGAATGTTTTGGTATGTGTGTGCTAAGATTTTGTTGGCCAGCCTGAGTTGTTTTTCTTTTTAATTTCCAAAGTAAATGAATGTTACTTGTGTTAAATAAAATACAGAACAATACAAATTATCATGATGTGGCATGCTCTAAATTATTAGAAGGTACAGTTTACCTAAAGCCTTTATGTTTTTATCTCAGGAAAAAAGTACATACACATTGAACTCTAGCGTATTCTCTGACTTCAACTTGCAAAGATGTCTACAGAAGTAAACTCATGACTGAAATATTTGATTTGAAATAACAAGTGTTCAAACTGTCGTGTCAATTTTCAGAGCATGATGAAATACTAAGTAGCCTTGCCACAGTGTGTTGTACTCTGTAAGGGCAATTTAATTTCCTTATGTCTGTTTATCATATTGTAACTGTTTCAAAAAAAAAAAAAAAAAAGAAACAGTTTCTTCTACCCGGACCTTGCTTTTTAGGTTTTCCTTGCTCAAAATCCCATTTCAGTCAGGTTGGGGGCTTGCACGTGAATATATTGCATTGCCATGTTGCAGTGCTCACATATGTGGAATTCTAGAGTTCTGTTCTCACAGACCACCCTCTGGGAGGGGTGTACTGTAGTGAACAGCACTGCTTTATGACTAAGCACAGGATTTGACTTAGAAGGTGGTGATGTATTATGCTGAGCATATTTAATTACTTTATTACCATTTTTTACTCAAAAAGGAAAAATCCCAGTTTCCTAACAGCTTGTTCCAAGTGTGTATTTAATTTTAATTCCTTAGATGGCTCTCTTCAGTGTTGTAGAGCTGTGCAATCCTGCGCTATGTGACTGGTGCGCATTATCAAATCTAAATCCTTTACTTGCCTGCTAGGATACAAATGTACTCTATGGGGATGCAGCTCTAGGAGTCAAAATCCAGCCTTTGCAGACATGTGGTTTGAAATGTATTTAACATCCCATATAACTGAACCAGTAAATTTCCAAGCATGGTATAGTAAAAAAGTAAAATTCAAAATAAATTCTGTTTTAGTTCTGGCAGTTCTGTCAAACTCATTTGTGCTGAGTGCATGGCTTTAAAAGTGATAATAGTATCTACTGTATTATGGAGCTTAAATTCAGCAGTGTTTCACATGTAGAATGGTTATTTGAAGAAAAAGAACGAGACACAGTGGTCTTATTTTGCTTTAAACACTGGGGATTTATTGTAGATTCCATAATATGTATTTTTGTGTGAATATGAGAAATGTGCTTGCCATATGTTAGCATTTTGAATGTGTAATTTGTGAAGTTGGCATTTGTGCTCTTTATCCTGCAGCTTAGCAACATACAACACTGATGGGAAGAAAAGGCAGTAGCTTTAACGCCTTGTTACGAAAAATTAATTGGAATTTTTTTTTGCATGATTAGCTGCAGATCCTGTAGCCAAAACCTCAAGATACTACTTTAAGTCAGTGAGAGTAGGATGTGTACAGAGCAGTTACACACTTGAGCTGTTCATTAATGTGTATAGGAGAAACATTTCTGTATGGGAGTTGCTTTTACAAATAATGCATCTCTAAAAATTGTGCTTAACATACATGGGTAGAGCAATTAATATATTTTAATTTATATTCTATTACTGCACAAGACAGAATATGTTTTATTTCTTCATCTGTATTTGTTTTTATTGAGTTCACCTGTCTTGTAAGTCACTTATTCATGTAAAAAGAAATGCTGTAGTTTTAATCAAATTTAGGGGCGATTATCATTCAGAAAAGTAGTGATAGTGTCAATCTCTCTATTGAAAGATTACTTACTTTTTTTTTTTTTTTTGGTTGTACAGCTGAAATTGGCTAGTGGTTATAGTAACATGTAAAGGAAGACTCTTCTTTCCCCTCAATTATCTTTAGCTGGAATAGACAGAACAAGGAAAAGCGGAGCAAGTGCAGGTTCACAAAGAGCTGAATGGCAGAGCCCAGGTCCAGAACTGAGGTTTATTTGTATTCCATTTTGCACTGGAGCTACACTCAGGTCTGTGCATATCAAAAAACAATTTTTAAAATTCCAGGAAAAGAATATATTCTGTTTTGTTCTTATTCATCTGTCAGTTTTTATTCTTGAAATTTCCCTATGACGCAACTTTATCCTTACTGGATCCTCCCATCTTTCCCTTTGCATAAGGTACTAGAATTGTCTGAAGTTCCTTTCCATAAGCACACCGGTGGGGCTTTCTTGTACTTCACTGCCTTGTTATCAACTTTGGAACTCTCATACTTCATTTTGAAATTCTTCCTTGCCTTTTTTATGTTCCCTATATAAAACCCTGAAGGTTAATTTAGAAGAAGAAGAAGTAAAATCTGTTGCTTCTTTTCCTGGAAAACTTACATTTGTAATAAGGAGGTGGTAGAATGCAAAGTAACAGTGTTAACTAATTCCTAATTTGCCCTTTTTGGGGAGAATGTGTGTGCACTCAGCAGCCAAACAAGCAAACAAGCTTCTTTTCGGCAGCATTGACAGAGTTTGATGAATTTATACAGGTGAAAAGAGTAACATAAAGCATGTGAGTGTGTGTGTGTGTGTATTTGTAATAAATCTGGAAGGTCCTTTCCTTTTGTGATCCTCTGCTACATAAAAGTCAGGTTTTAATGTGTGTTGGGACTTTTGAAGTAACAGTACTGCTTTTTGACAAAACAAAATGAACTTAGAAGACAATTTATGCATGTAGGCAGCCCCCGCTGAAGTTTGAAATCTTAAGTATGGTTTGGATGAGGGTGTACAGTGCAACTGTCATAAATATGAAAGTACACAAACTCTACTGTGAGTAAGGAATCACGAAGTGGAACACAAATATTTACAGGATGGTGGAGGTATGTGCAGGGGATGAAGTGAATGATGCTTTCTTCTTGAGCTCTGCCAGCCAAAAAGAGATTGAAACACAGTGTTGGAGGCACTGCTGATGTAATTGTGCCTGAGGTTGGCAAACACCAGCCCAGCAGCTGGAAGGGGTGATCCCAACTCCTCCCTGAACCAATGCAGACTTATTGTCAGTGCTACTGTTTCTGTTTATGAAGCCACACTCTGAATGGCATTTGGGGTATGATCTGGGCTAAAAATAAACTGCCTCTCCTTCCTTCCCAAAAGAAAAAAAAAGTTAATTTTGGCACTGTTTAGGTCACAGAAGTGTGGGACAGCAGCAGGGCAGAGAAGGGCATGCTGGAGCAGGGGGCTCAGGAGTGCTTTCAGCTGCTGTATTGTTGAGAGCATGAATGCAGTGACACCTTCAGCCTTTTGTCCTGCTCCCCATTACAGAAACACAACTTAGCAAAGAGGTCACTTCCCGAACGTGGAAGGAAAAGGTGCACAGTAAGGCAAATTGATAAAAATTCTCCAAAAATAATATGCTTCCAATCTGGTAGTGAATCTTGGGTGGTTTAGAATATGCTGTGATTCTTAAGATGTCCCTGTGTTTTGCAAGAACTTTCATGTAAACAATTAGCTTTTAATTCATTTTAAGAATTAAAAGAAGAGCTCCTGGGCAGTACAAAGTTATGGAACAGCTTTCAGAATGAATTGAGAATCTCTCATAAATGGGGAATCTTGACTGAGCCTTTTCAGCCTTATTTTTGTGACACCTGTTCATTACATGTGATAGAAGCAGCCCTGGGAGCTGTATTTTATATTAGAAATGCCAGATAAATACCCTGAGTCAGTGCCTGTCCTTTATTGAACAGAGGCAGCAAGAATCAGAATAGGTGATCTTGCAGTAGAAAGCTTTGTCTGAGGTCCGTTTTCCTCATTGCAAAAACGTTTCAGCAGCTGAAGGTTGTATTGATTTGCCTGGTGTAGCCTTCAGCCCCTGGCCTTGGCACAGCTCTAAACCCAAAGCATGAGTTCCAAACTTCCTCAGCAGCATTTCTCAATCATTGAACCATTTCCAGAGAGTTTTGGGAGCAAGACTTCCCCAGTGACATCCAGTGCTTTGATTTTACATTGGCTTGAAGAGCTGACGTCAGCTGATCATAAACCATTTAGTTGGGTTTTACTTGGATCTTTTTACCTTTTAAAAGAAAGTATTAAAAGACTACAGGAATTGGAAAAGAACCAGTCTGAAATTGTTCAAGCTGCTTTTGAGTTAAATTGTATGCTAATGAGAAATAAAACCCACAACTATCATAGAGGTGAGCAAACTGTTTTATCTTTGTTTCTTTGCCGTGTCTGTGGCATAGGGTATGACCAGTCTCTGTGAGTTGCCATAGACAATTATTTCCAGTGTTGCCTTTGAGAATACGGGAAATGGTGTAATTTACATACCCAGTTTTTTCTAAAGCCTTTTACAAATTGTGCTGGCTAGAGGGCAATCTGGAGTCTCAGGAGCTGAAGTCCCCTGAGATAGCTCCTGCCCTGAGCATGCTTTTATCACAGTAAGCAAGCATTCAGTCATCTGTACCTCATCTGGAGAAGTTTATTATGTTCTTTTAATTGACTCTTACTTTTGCTCTTCCATCTGCTGTCCTGGTCACCAGCCTGTGAGGAGAGGGTGCTACGTAAGCCTGATAGGGGTAGCACTAAAAAATACATGTATTTAAACATATGTAACTTTTAAGATCATATGAACAATTTAAACATTCTTTGAGGTCTAAGCAGCAAGTAAATACTCTGTTGAAATGATTCTATGTATAAGGCTGTGCAAGGTAATTCTACAAGGAATGCTGGTACCTGTTTTTGTTCAGGAAATTGGCAACATCCTCGGGAGAATTTGAATTAAAAATAGCAAATGCATATTTGCGCTAGGAAATTTTTTGTGGATTTATGTCTGGAAATTTCAGGGCTTTTTTTAGTGTAAAAGGGTGAGTAACAAGGTGATTCAGATCTCACCACCCAGCCACTGTGCTTCTGTCTTTACTTTGGGGAATAAAGGACTGATTTGTGATCATGACTCCTTCACTTATTTTCTGACCTTTTTCTGTTATTTTTGGTTTTCCCACATTGGCTATGATTTTATGTTTAATCAGTTGAGTTACTCTGGTTTCACCTGCCCCTGGAAAGCAAATTTTTTTCAAAAAGAGGTGTAAAGGGTAACACTCTCTGATATTGAATCCTCTTTCTGTATTTTATCTGTTTTTATATTAACCGATGGAAAACATTCTGCTCCAAGGGTTCTGCACAGAGATTTTCATTTTGCATTTAGTAGTCACTTACTGTGTAACTGTAAATACAATTTTTGGGGAGTGTGTTTCTGTTGATTTATTCTTTTTCTGACCTTTTCTTTTCTCCACAGATTAAATTCGACAGTGATGGTGTCTGTGTTTGCTGTGAAATGCAGCATCAAACATCAGGCTGCAGTAACTTGGGGGAAACACTGAAATTGAACCCTCTGCAGGAGTGCAATGCAGTGAGGCTGACCCTAAAGGTGCGTTAGGAGAGAATTAACTGCTTATTGCAGTTTTAACTTAGCAAGGCAAAGTGTGTGATGAAGGGAGCAACAGCTGATGTTCTCTGTGTTTACCCACTCTCATGTGCAACAGATATCTTCACAATATCGGCATTTCTGTGGGTAACTGTTTTGTTAGAGGTTATTCAAGAAACAGAAGTTAACATTGGCTATGGCTGATGCTGGAAGGTGCAAGAACAGGTATTTTTCACTTTGCTGTTCCGAGGTGGTGGTATGTATTGATGTTATGGTAAACTGCAAAGAAACACGAAGTATTGCAGAATGGTGAGGTATTTTGTGATGTGCTGCTACCATGAAGGCCAGCTGGACATTACCTTGGGAGAGAAGAATGTTCTTTCTGGGTAATGCTGGAAATGTGCTTATAAACTGCCCTGCAACGTTGTAAGAAGTTTAAATCTTGTAGTGTTTTGTGTTACAACTACCCAGTTGAAAATTTGAGAGCAAATACTAAGGATGTTGTATGAGTGAGTTAGAGCTCAGTGTAATTGCTCACTTCATTATCACCAAATGGGAAGGCATTGATGCTATGTTGTTTGGAAAAATAATAAGGAATCAATGAAAGAACTGCTCAGAAAAAAATACCCTAGCCTGAGAGGCAGGTATTGATTCATTCTAGGTTCAATTTCATGATCAACAGGACTAACTCTGCATCTGTGACTCTCAATTCCAAAGTATGTATTTTAACAAAATTAATAGGAAATAATGGAGTAAAGTAGAGAAATTAATTGTGAGAAGGATCTTAGGGAGGTAGATTATAGGGTGGGTCCTGAGAAAGCTATAAAAGTTTTATTGATATTTGAAGGTACATTTTCAAATTCCGGATGGGTAGAAATCCCATACAAGATATATAGTAAATACCTAATTGTTTTTCAGCCTTGTTAAGAAAAAGCGAAAAACTACCACCAAGTAATAAGGATCAGGCAGAAGTTAAAACATTTTTTATGGCCCCAAAATTAAGTAAGAGGGATTTCATGTTTTCATGAGGATGATAAAGGTAACAGAGCAAAAACCTACTGGGTAGCAGGAGTTTAGTAAGTGGAAAAGAAGCATAACTGGACATTGCTGGTTGAAATACAACAATCTGCAGTGAAATGTGTTACAAGAAGCTAACTTCTAAGAAGGACATTCCTCAAAGTATGACAGATGCAGGAACATGAACCTGTCATTCAGGAAAAGCTGACTTGCTAATTCCATAAAAATAAAGATTGAGGGAGCATATGTTTGCTTCCTGTAAATATGTCAGTAAGGTAAACTTTAATGAGAGGGAAAACAACTGTTTTTCTTTGGAGGACATCATCAGCATATGGAGTAGAAGTGACATATGCTGAAAATCAAGACACGGTTTCAAACCAATACAGCAATCAGAATACAAGCACAAAACATGATTTCTTTTAAGATATAACTCTATCATTTATAAAGGGAATTGACTTATCAACTTATGCTACAAGAGAATGGATTTAAACACAGGACATCCCATGAGTATAGTTTGAGTGCAGTTTTAATTATGTTCAGAACTTTTCATCTAAGACAGGGTAATTAAGAAAATAACTTTTTCAGGAAGTTTCTTACATCTTTTTCAGTTTTAATTCTGCATTTGCTTTCTGTTTGGCTTAGCTCTGATTCCTGGCTGTAAATTTAGGAACAACATTCTACTAAGCCCATAAGAAAAAAAAGTTAACAGCTCATTAGATAGCAGCTGACAGTGGTAAGGCTCACCCTTCTTTAATTGCAATTAACAACTACAAAGTGATTTTAAAGAAACAGATGTTTTAGTACCAAAAGCTCTATTGTGTTCATTGTTTGAGGAGCCAGAGGGAGAGAAAATGTAGAGAACCAGAGATGATTAAGATTATACACCTTTGTGTATAACATTATGTAGGTTTCATGCTCCTTCTCTTTATGGCAAGTGGGGTAAAAAGCTCATGTTTCCACTAAGTCATCTGTGGGTTTTTGATGGTAGCAGCTGTGGAGCTCCGCTGTGAGCAGAACAGTCGAGCACGTGTCACCTGTCTGATCTTGTTCCCAGGCAGCCAAACAGGGCAAGAAAAACCAACAGTGGCTGCTGGTCTTGTGTATGTTAACTGTGCCTTGCATGATACTGAGCGGGGGGTTTGTAATTGCTTTGAAAAATCTCTAAAGTTGTTGTTTCTGCTATGAACCATCTCTTCCTGCTTTTTTGTAAATTGACCCTCCTTTCTTAATTTCAAGCCCTAAATAAACTACTCAAACATTTTAATGGGGACAAAAGAACTACAGCATGTATGCTCACACATATGTATGTATATAGATATGAGTATTGATTGCAAATACTGACTGATCTATGAGAGAAGTGATGATTTCTGAGATTAGTTGAATAGTGGGATTTCACTACAAAATTCTGTGTTACAGTAAAATGGACAAAAATACTCTGCCATTTCACTGTTGTAATGGGGATTCAGCCCATTCAAGGATGGTGAATTGGTGGGGTTAGAATTATATTTATAAGGTATCATACTTGTAGTCTTGTCTGCACACCTCAGTAACAATAGCACGGTGGCATGATGTGGTGAACTGCCATTAAGATCTGCAGGCACCCAAGTCTGGTCCATCTGCCCCGTTTTACAATGGAGAGACTTCCTGGTTTCTGTTTTTCACTAGAAGATGTGTTTTTACAGTTTCCTACATTAGTAGCTCCTAAACTGCTCCTGAAAATAAGGTTCCTTGCTTTCCTCTGGATACTCAGGGTCAATAATCTGTGCTCCTAAAGGATGTCAATGTCTCAGTATCTTGATTTTTTTTTTTCCCGGTAACCACACTTCTAGAACAGCTTTATCCTGTATTAGGAAGTTACTTGACTTAATTAAAGCCAAATTAAGGCACAAGCAAATCCTACCTATTTGCAAAATTAGTTATAAGAGTTTAAAAGGTTTATTAAGAATCAGGTGTCCAAACATGAGATGATGGCCATAGATGGGATGGTCTTAGGATGCAGTTTCAATAACATCAACCTAATCTGTTTTTCCACAGGAAGCATGCTGGTTTGTGGACGAAATTTTGAGGAACTGAGTTTTTCTTGTAATGTTAATTAAAGTACAAAGGCTGAATTTTCCTGATATCTTTCATCTATGAAAATTATTTCTTCTTTCTAAACTCAGAGTATTCTGAACTTACTTAAGATGCACATGGAACATTTTGAGAGGATGAAGTTAGGTATTTAGAAGTTTAAATTATTTTGTAATGTATTATTGCTGTCTGATACTGGCACATAAGAGGAGAATGTTACGCTGTTTTGGTTTAGTAATGATCCAATTGAGTATTTTGAATTACTTTTAACAGCTTACACAGTCCAGAATGCCTGCAGACATGTACGTGAATTTATAGATGTGCTATTTACATAATTGCTTCCTACTTTACTTAAGGTGCATCTGTAGAATGCTTTTGTGACTATCAGGCAAGGAGAGAAGCTGGTTCCCTCCTCTGTCTTCAGCATGCATATTTGGTTTGGAGCTGCTAAAAGTCAAGTACAATATAAATAGTAAATGGTTTTTCAGGTTTCTGATTCCATTCATTTGTTAGGCATCTCTATTAGAGATTTATGTAGCTCAGGGCTCTTGCAGTCTTCCATGTGAATATTTTCTTTCCTCTCCTTTGAATCCAAATTTATTGTTACTGAGTTTCCTGATGACCAAGTCTACTCGTATGTTTAAATTTCTTTTCATTCATTCAGAAAATGCTTCCACTTGCAAAACAGAGGAGGATGGCTCCTAACACATTCTTTAGAGTTCTGAGAACAGCCTTTCCTCTGATATACTGTAAGACTAAATGCAATATTATTAATTTTGCTGAATAACTTACCTGAAAGGCTTCATAAGCTACTTAAAATTGACTAAAGCTCGGCATAGAATAAGTAATTCTATATCAGATTTTTAAGTGCTGGACTTGTTTCACATTCCTTTACAGGCAGCTGAAAATATTCACTACATTCAGAGTGTATTTACCACACCAGAGACCATCAAAAATGGGGTGGGTCAGGCTGGGCTTTGTAGTCTGAATAGTTGAGCTACTTTTCCTTCCTGATAAATTTTTCTGTTCCTAGCTCAGGCAATGAGTGAATATGGTTGTAACCTTCTCTCATGGCTGAAAAGATGCCTGTTAGAATGACTGGAATCTGTTTATGCAATCCTTGTGCAGTTATTTTATGAAACCTTAGTCTTTCAGGAGTCTATCAGTCATATCCCCAGTACTAAATTTAATGCAGACACCTGAGTTAGAAGGTATGCAAACTTGCATGCGAGAAGACCTTTTTGAGTTTATTTTTAAATAGCAGCTGTGCTCTGCTTCTTAAAAATATAGTATATATTTTAGATGCGTGTAAAACAGTGAATTATTATACTGTACTTTCAAACCTTAAATCTATTTTATGAAGTGTTGGCCATCTCTCCATTTACAATTCAATGTGTGTTTGAGACCCATTTGGTTCAGAATTGATTCTTGAGCCTTCCTTGTATTAGAGCAGATATTTTTCCCAGTGTTTTTCAGATGTATCCAGTGAGAACAACTGAAGTTATATTTTGAGTTAAAAGGATTGTTGTCCTTGAATTCTTGAATAAAAGAGGTACATTGACACTAATTTCATGGGTGAAAAAGCTTTACTGCTCATTATCTCTTTTCAGGATACAGTAGTATAAGAAATGAAGCGCTATAATTGAAGTCAATCAAGGAGAAAAGAAATCATCTCCACAGCATTGCAGCCGTGGAGCTGGGTTTAGCCATTGATCACTGGGGGATGTTTGGATCCATGTGTTCAGGGCTGCTGCTCACAGAGTGATCTTTTTACACATCAGCAAGCTGATTTTACTTCTTTCATCGTATATTGACTAACGTCTCAAAAGTGCCAAGAATTTAAGAACCTCAAAGACTACAAACCTTTTATTTCCACAGGAAAATAATCTATTGATCCAGCAAAATGTGAGTGTGTTGTAAAGAGAGCTGCCAGTTCAATACTGTTGAGCAGACTGGAACTCATAAAATGAAATGGATGTACTTGTTTCCTTCTAGAGCAAAATAAGCTTAAATATAGTTTCTCAATTCTGTGTAAGCAGCACAGCTGATTAATTTTCTATGGAATACTTGACAGAGTGAATGTTTTGTGGTAATAGTGTTTCATCAGTGTGGCATGGTCTGTATTGAATGTCAAATTCTCTGGTTTGATGTTCATGCATGTAACTTAATTTACAGTACAGTTCATTGCTATGATAGGAAGAGGCAAGAGAGTGACTAAATATTTACCAAAGTCTGCATGTGAGTTGAGTTTTGAAGATGTCCAGACATTGCTCTTTTAGTCTGGCTTACTTGATGGTTTTGAAAGGTCTCTGAATTAGAGACAAATTCAGCTACAAATTTGGCTTCTAAGCTGAAGGAGCTCTCTGGGTATGGCCCACCATTAGAGTGCAATGATGCTATTCCAGTTTTCCTTCTATTTGCTGTGATAGGAGGTACAAATGACAATTTGAAGGACAAAATTTCAGGAGGGTGAACACAATGCAGTGTTTATAAAGGACTCGGCTCTGCCAGTGCTCTCGTCACTGGTGATGGGATTCGTGCCATTGTCATTTTTCATTTTAGATTCTATCTCATCTCTTTGCTTCTGTCAGGTAATTGCATGTGCTAACAGCTGTTCTAAATTGCTTTGTTAAATGATTGTTTCTACAGTTGAGTTATCGAAGTGACAATCACCAATTTTTTACTTATTCCAGTTTGATACCATCTGACTGCTTTATCACCCAGCAGTTTGATGGAAAACAAAGAAAATCAGTTTTTAGGACAAATTGCTTTACTGCAGTATGGGGGTTTTTTTATATGATGTTCTCAATTAATTATATCTTAATTTTTTTAATAGAAAGTATTTTTTTAAAGTTGCAATTAAACGTTCAGATTTTAAATAATATTCAGGTTTTGTAACACAACTCCTATTTAAATATGTTCTCTAGGCTTTTGGGCTACACATTTAGAGAACATGCATTTTTATATATTTATGAATTATTTTAATTGGGCTAGTAAAGGAAGAACTCTGAGGTGCAGTAGCACAAAAACAGTGTCAAAAGAATAATAGTGAAAACAGCTTGACTTAAGAAAAGAAGAAGAAAAAATAGATGTCCTGTCCCTAAGTTAGACGTATGGAAAATGACAGTGTGAAGAAGATTTGAGAGTGCACAGGTATCCTTTGGGAGCACAGCATAAGTGAAAGGTGTCTGTTATTATGGGGGGAAAGCGTGGCAAACAGTTACGCAGATGCTGGCACAATAAATTTGGTAATTGTTCAGCTGTAATATAAATGGAATACTGCAACCATGAAATCTTGCTCTTACCACTATCAGTATTAAATTTTAGTTCAGCTTTTGAGATCTACTGAGGGACCTACTTGGGAAAATAAGTGGCCACAGAGAAACAGCTCCCAATGCTGTCTGACTCATGTGGGTGTATATCTGGATTGATCCAGGCATGGTTCCAGGCAATTCTGACAGCTGATTCCACTCTGAAGGGGATTTGTGTCCTCGGCAGTTAGTGAGCTAAGGTGTATCAAGAAAATTGTATATGTAACCTGTAGAAGAAGAATTCTACCTAGTACATTATACTTATCAGAGCATTAATTATCATATAAACATGCTGAAGAATCAGATTTTTGTCTTAAAAAACAAAGATAGCATCTCAGAGAAAATTGGTTCGGCCGTTTCTGAGGAGCAGAGAATGGTATTTCACACCATTAGAGATTCATGTGTTGTTTTCTGATTTGCATTCTGGTAGACGGCAACTAAAGATCTGTCACTAAAGCTCCCTGATTTTGTATTTAATAGAGATTTCCTGCTCCTTTAAACACCTGTAAATGTAGCTGTCTGTGGCTGGGGGCTGTGAGGAATTACAATTGGCCCTGTCGTGGTTACTGCTTTTTCACAGACATTTCCTAAAGGACGTCTTAATTGTCATTGTGTTTGTTCCAGCTGCAGTCTGTAAGCACCTACCCTGTCCTTCTGGCAGCGTGTTTGGCCACGGAGGGCTTTAGTTCCTGCTCGCTTTTTATCTCTAGCCTTATAAATGAGTGTCATGCATTACCTAATTCTTTTTTCTACAGGGCACAGGGAGTGAATTTCCTGAAAATGGTAAATTGTTTGAGGCTGGTTAATGTTTGGGGAGGGTGGGGGGAATGAGGAGCAGAGAAGAGTGGGTTGTGGCTTGATCCCTGTTTGAGTTTGTGTTGGTCTGAAAACAAACCAATGGGNTTGAAACAGACTTTAGGATAAAAAAGCCAAAACAAATAAAGAAGCAGTCTTGCTTTAAGAAATATCTAGTGATGGTGAGGACTCCACCATCATTGCTCAGTTATTACTATCTCTGTTAAAATTTTAAGCTTATAATATTTTCCACGTCTTTGTTTAACTTCACTGCCTTTTTGCATTTTCTGGCTGATAGATGTCTGCTCCTTATTGATCTTTATGAAAAAGAGGAAAACTCTGCATCACTGCAATTGGAATTTTCTAATTGTACCTTTACCTTCAAAAAGATTGTAGCAGGAACAGTAACTGTCTTGTGCTTAGCCTGGAAAGGAGTGTGTGGAAAGAGGCTGCTGTTCCTGTGGAACATCAAAACAGTAATGCTGAATAACAGACAGAGTGCAGCTGCCAAGGAAAGTCTCAGGATGGGTAAGGATGAGTGTAGCTTGCAAGGCACAAGAAATAATCCTCACTCTAGAGTCAGTGTTTGCAAGGCCGTCAGTTGTGCCTAGTTTAGGATTCTGCATTTAAGGAAAATGATGGACCAAGGTGAGATGAAACAAATTAAATTAATGAAAATGATTAGAGGCCTAGAAAGTTGATTTCAGTTGAGGATTGGAGAAAATGGGGTTAATAGGTCATGCAGTAAAGGTGGAAAAAGCTTCAAGAGTGATAATAGGGTTCAAAGGTGTAAAAGTCTGCTGTGTAACAGCCTGTTCTCAAGAGCTATGGAAGAAAAGAAACCACGGGTTTCATCTCTGGGATGGATGTAACCAGGACACTGATGGTAAAAATAAACTCTGGAATAGTGGGGTGAAGCTGTGGGATCTTTAGGAACAAATCAAAGAAACATCTGTCATGAGACACAGAGGCACAGTTAAGTCTGTCCTGAGGCCTGTAAAGTTGTATGAGGGTCTTGGAGACACTTTGCATCCTAATTTAGAGCTTTGATTTTATTATTTAGCATAAATGGTATTAAGTTTAGAGCTTTGATTTTATTATTTAGCATAAATGGTATTAAGTTATGCACTCAGATTAGCTAAGTCTTTTGTATTTAAATGGCTGTAGCAAGCAATGAATGAAGTTTCTTCCTGCTAGGAGATTGTCCTATTTCTACCCTAGCTCTTGTCTCTGCCTCGGTGTTCTTTACCTAGGTTTGCATATGGAAAGCAGAACATGCAGGATCTCAATCTCTTTTTTTTTGCCACTGTTAACTAATTGAATCTCCAGGGATCACTTTGCCTGTTTACCTCCATCTGAACGCTCTCAGTGGGTCTGTATGACTTTGTATTTGAGTGAGTCCTCTGTATCACCTTCATTGAGTTAGAGATTGGCCCTTCCAGTATTTTGCTGTTAATGCTGGTGGTTCATTGTTCCCCTTGGCTGAGGGGCTGGCCAAGAAGACAGAAAACTACTGACATCAAGAGCAAATCTGGCTCAGTGTAAGTTATTAAATGATAAAACTTGTTGGCCCATTTATTGTCTGCCTGGCTCCCATGGCTGGCATTTCCATCTTCAAACGAAGGTCACTTGAGGAGCATGCAATTACGGTGGCAGGAGTAAATCTGCACCTTTCTATCATTTGTTTCAGTACTGTTGGGAAAAACGAAACGATTTATAGCATGAAAGTTATTTCATGCACTGGCAGTGAATGAAATACTCTTTTAAACTTAGATCCTGTGGAATGTTCTTTACACAGTGAGTGTTTTTTACTCATGGTATTGTAGCAATTTTGATTTAGTTTTTCATCTGTTCTCTCTGCTGCTTTTTCTCAAATGCTCTTACTGGCTGTTCAGAGAACTGAGCCACACAGCTGCCACAACAGCCATGCAGTTGCTGTACAAGGATTGTGGTAGTTTTGAAATGTTGCCAGCACACTAAATTCTTTTCTTTTCTTTCACTGGCTGTGGAGAAAGTAAATACAAATCCAGTGACTGGAAGAGAGACGGATGCTTTATTCTTAATGACACCATCGCTATAGAAATGTTCCCATTTTAATTCAATTGTTTCTTTCCTTTTATTCTACTTGTTAAAACAATACTCTGTGTTCTATTTTAAACTCCTTTTTCTTTAAAAAAATAGAGTCAACAGTATGACCATAAGCACTCAATTCATCAGTAGAAGGTGAAATGTCTGGGTGTGTAATCACTGTGTTTCTCTCATGTATAAAAATATTTCAGACGCATAGAGTTTCTGACACAGGATAAGTCTCTATTTCATACTGGAATTTCCATTGAATTTCTATACAAAACCCTAAGTTGTAGATTTCAGCTACTGAGAGCAGTAATATTTCTGCATGACGTTGTTTTTAATCAGGAGTGTCTTTCATAGTATTTTTCTTTTGATAGCTGTATCTTGGAGTCCATTCTGCATGAGTAATTTGTCTTTTTGAGGAACTAGAAAATTTGAACATCAATATTTCTGAGGAAATAACTAATAGCAAATGTGTTGTGAGAAGTGGGAAAGGGAAGATGTTTGTTTCTGTAATTGCTGCCTCTGTTGTTTGCTACATGAAAAAGATTACAAGCTAAATGGGTTCTACCCAGTTATTTGAGACCGTATTAATTGATAGCAGTTGACAGTGTTTGTTATCAAATTCCTCAAGCATTTCCTGTCCTTTGTGTCCCTGAGATAAGAGATGATATTCTGATGATGTCTCTTCGCAGGACCTGTTGTTCAGTGTGTGCGCTCTCAATATCATCTCCACCATTGTCTGTGCTTTGGCAACAGCAATGTGTTGCATGCAGATGGTTTCTTCTGATCTTCTGCAAATGGTGAGTACGTTTCAGTGACAACCCAGGGGTTTGTCCAGCATAACGTGGTGTCCTTCTCTGTGGATATTCATTTGCACCTACTCTTTGCTTATAAACTTAAGCCTATTTGTGTGTCTCTGTGTAGTGTTACAATGTGTGTGTACATGGGTGTATTTTTTTATCTGCATACATCTATATAAGTGTAGCATATAGATGTATGCAGCGTGAGGAGCTGCTGTGTTTTAAATGTTTATGTATTATATTAGAGTGTTATGATCAGGATTTTGCAATTGGGAGTTGTTATTTTTGTTAACGAGGTTACTAACAAGGTTCAGTTACATATGCATGTTATATTTACTGTCATCACTTGTATATTATCTCCACTTTCCACACTCCCCAGAGCAATTACTTAGCTTTGAGATCCCAGTTTTCACTACTAGATTGGTATGAGAACTACAGAGTTTGAGAAGTGTCAATGTGTTTTCATACAGAAAACATGTACAGCTTCAGAGTAGCATTTGTGTTCAGAATAACAAGGAAGAGGATGATTACTCTTCATAGTCAGCTGCCTCACAGGATGCTGTCTTGTTTTGGTTGGACAAAGGCAGCTTTCCTATTCCAAATGAGTGCTGGGATTCACAAGGTTTCAGTGTAATGTTGAGACAAAAAAAAAGAAAAATTTAAAAACCTTTGTATTTTTCAGGCCAGCTACACTGCTTGTAACCTCGCTCTATTGCTGATTAATCTGGGAAATGTCCTGTTTAATAAGGCAGGGAAAACACACTAATACTAGTCATTTGTACATCTTATATTGGAAAAGTTTGCACGGAGGGAAGACTGACCCAGCAAGTTAGCTGTAAACCATTTAAACTACACAGAAATGTTGTATAACCTGCCATGCAGGCATGTGGTTGTTTTAAAAATAAATAAGTAACTGGAAGTACACTGGGATATTGATTTAGGTGCATGAATTACAGAGATAAGGCTGTCCTTTCCAAACAAGTGTTCCAGTCACTGGGTTTCAAACCCAGTTAAAGAATATCTTCAGTCTGGGGTCTGGTGTTTGCTTCACATAGGAATGGATATAATAAGTTAGGCCCATATATTTAGGTAGTGACTACAAATAGTACATAAATGCATTTTTGCTATAGGGTATGTGTATGCTTATTGTGCAGGCTTGTAGAGGCTTGTAAACAGTGCTTATTTAATAACTTTAGTAAGGATGTGAAACAATTAACAGAAATAATCATTTCAGCTGATGGCACTTATATTTTAAATGTTAAAGGATTTTTGTCATATTCTGGGTATTCTTTCTTTTCACACACTCTCCCTCTGCACATTTGCTACAAGAATGCCCGTTGACTAAAGAACTTTTTCACCTTGCAGTGTTGATGGGGAGATGAAGGAAATATCACACCTTGAAAAAATCTGTCTGTCTAGTGGAAAAATGGTAGCAGTGATCCAGAAGTGTAAATATTCCAGGAATCTTGATCTACACTTAATGGTATTTAGCAGTGTCAGAGGAATGAAAAGGAATAGATAACAATGAACCCAGAACAATATTTAAGTGCTTCTGATGGGCATATGCAAGAAGCAGTAATCTCAACAGGAAGTCCAATTCCTTAAAAGAACATAATTTTTCTCTCTGCCACCTCATTCTTGATGTCTTTAAGATTCTTTCTTTCCCACCTGGCAATGCTGCCATTATGTTAATTTCTTTTTGCTTCCTATGCTTTGTGTTTCCAGCTTTCTGTCTTCCTGCTTGGTTGTCCGTTCTCGCACCCTTTCAGCTCCATTGACAAGAATTTTCTTCCCTCTCCACAGAAGAAGGGAAATATATATATATATATATTTCTGCTCAATCCCAATCTTTTCTTGTTTATCAGTTTTTCCCTTTCTTTTTTCAGGTTGCTGAGCCAGATTCCTACCAGGCCTAAGTGAGCGTAACTTCCCTGGGGCTACGCTGACTTAGACCAGCTGAACTCTGACCAGAGGATTTCTTTTTCTTTCACTGCTTTCAGCCTATTGTCCCATGATCTGCAGTTCCCCTCTGCTCTACTACACCCAGAAATCTGATTAACTTCTTTTTCTCTTGCTTGTTAATGCTGGATTTGTGCTTTTTCCTTTTACTTTTCACTGATGTGTGCACCTTCTCTTAGCTGGGTTGTACCATGTTGGAAGTTGGACAGCAGCAGCAAGAGATACCACTCCTCATAGCTGAAAAGGTTTTAATTATTCTGCTGATTGTTTTCCTCTGTTCTACAGTATTCAAGAGCTCCGTAGGCTCTCCTGTAGCAAGAAGAGGCAATAGGGAACACCCTCCATGAACATCATTAGGTTATTGTTAGAGCATCAGTTCTGTGGTTCCTGTGCTGTGTTAGTGTTCTTGTCTCAGAAACTAATCTGTTAAAATGGTAATTTTTGCAAATTCAGAGAATTCCAGTTTATTGCTTAGCAACATAAAGCAGGTGTAACATAAATATTGTGCAGTGTAGTCAAGAAAGTCTGCAACAATGATTCTGTGATTTTGTGCTTTGTTGATGAGTTTTGCATACAGTGAGTGTTTTGATTCATACAGGCAAACTCATGTATTTGCTGGAAACTGCTGTGTTCTGACATCCTAATCTTTAGGAAAAATGTCCTAAAAACATAAACACAAGCTGTACAGTAATAAGCACAGTTTAAATTTTCCAGTGAAATTGAAGAGGGTTTTTTGGTTTAAAAATAGTCCTACCTAACAAATACTTTATTTTAAGTGCTAAGGAAAAAAAAAATACTGCAAAACACTTCAAAGTATTTTTATTGCTTTATATTTTATTTTATATTTTTTCTAGATTGTTCCTTATTTGAGTGGACTGTTTCAGAAAGTACCCCAACATTTTCATTTCACTTTAACCTTTCTCACTGTGTTAAGTTATATGCATTTGCTCAGGCAAAGAAACCCTACCAAGTGTACTAAAGCTGCAAGAGAAAGTGATACCATAGCTAAAGATTGAAAAGGCATTTGTTGTGTTTCACTAGAGAGTTTAAGGCTGCACTCCATTACAGGGCTTCCCAGAATTGTTCTTTCTATGTACACACCCCTCTAGGAGATAAATGTAGATCAAATCAGATCATATCAAGGCTCTGTAATGTGAAGAAACCCCTCTTAATAACCAAACTGTCACTTCCATGATATTTCATTTGTTGCCTGAGGCAGTTTCAGTTTGCCTCTTGTCTGATGAATGGCTACTGCGAAAATGCACCCTGTTTTCTTCAAAAGGTAGCTCCCTGGATTCAACTAAGAAATACAAGAAACGACACCCACTGTGGTCAAGCTAAAGCATGAAATACCCCTATTCCACTCCTCCTTCCACTCCAGATATGTTTATACAGTTCTTACCTAGAAGTGCTGGCACTGATATCATTGAGTGTGTTCTGATTTTATCACCATCACTGTTAGTAGCTGTTCATGTTATGTGATACCTAAAACCATCTGTTATTTTGTAAAGAAAATAAGGTAATGATGACACATGCAAGCTGTAACATTTAATTACTGTTTTCATCAGTCCTAATGATAATTCAGCATGTCATTATCTTAATAGGCTGTAGTTAATATTTCTACTCAAACACCTCACAGAAAGCATCTCTGTATGAGGAAAATATCTTGCTGGCATTGTTTAACCCCCATATTCTGGTGAAATAGTAATTAAGAAAATCCTACAGGGCGAAGCTTAACTGAAAATTGATCTTGTTATTACATATCATTTATTATTTAATCTAATTGTATCAAAACCTAGATTTTACTTCTTTGGGCACAAAGTTCACTTACAGGTACTGTAAAACCCAGATGATGGTGCCTTTAGAAATATGCATTGGGAATGACATACATCCATAGAAAGATCCTAAATGTAAACATGGTTGCATAAATCCTCCCCTCACACCCACCATAAATGCAAACCTTTGGTCAGGAAATCTTTTGCCATTTTTAACAAATGTACCATTTTTCATTAAACATTTTTTTGGTAGAATAAGAATATTTAGTATTTAAGACTAAAATATGGTCATCACTTCGAAAAAGATATCACAGAGCACAGATACCCACAAGGCTACAGAGCTAATGGCTTGTGATGGTTGTGGGAACAGCAACTGGAAACAACTGCGCAGAAAAATCTGAATGTGTTTTCCTTATCAAAATACCTTCTGTCTCTTCATTTCCCTTTAAGATCAGGGACAAATTAGAAGAGTCAACCGTGGTCCTTCTGTTCTTGCAGACAATTAGAGTCTACATTTCCCTTCAGCAGATACTGATTCCATGTTTCAGAAAAGGAAAACAGCAACTTGTCCAGGAGGACAGTTAATTGAAGACAGAATTATAGACTCAAGTGTATTGCACAGAGCTTTTACTCAAGATAACATGCCAGTATTTAATTATATGCAATTAGAAATTTTTATTTTCCCTTCTCAAAAATTAGCAGATTTTTATAAATGACTGAAATGAGAATAATGAACCCTGTAGTCTCCAAAGGACTGATTTCGAAGTTATACAGTACATTTATAAATGTGATAAGGAAGGCAGAGGTAATTACATGCAGATATGGGAAAAACTCCAGATAAGTTTCCCTTAGAGCACCAGTCACATACTGATATATGGCACTCGTGGTTTAGATAAGCTGTAATTGCTGAGCAGTGACTCCCAGCAGTGGCACTTACATGGGGTCAGTAGTGCTGAGCAGCTGCCGGATGTACAGACCAGAGGATGTCTTTGCTGATGATGAGAGGAGGTCCCATAGCTGGGAACACTGGTGCAGAGTTTCTAGTCTCACATACCTTGGGCAGAAGGATGGACCACGTGGTATCACGTGAGGAACTCTATTGAGAGAGAAATACATTGACAGGTCTTACCTGGTGTCTCATCAGTTTCTTAACTGGGTCCCCTCCATCAGCTTTACTCCTCAGTGTACTCAAAATATTCAGAACATGAATAATACCTTCCGATCACTTCAGTGACCAACTTCTAGATGACCTCTCAGTGAAGAGCTGGAAATTTGGTCTGACAAAAAGAGAATGAGTTTTACAAGTTTACACATATCTATGTAATGGTGTTTATTTCACCTGGCACAGTTAAACACTGAAGGGAAGAGTTGTGTTATTCTTCACTGGGCAGGGATAGCTGACGTGTCTGGCTGCAGGCTGTGAGCTGGCAGAGGAGGTCGCTGGTGTCCAGCCCCACGTTGGCTGTGTGGAGTTCTCAGTACTGTGGCAATTGACCCTTGAGCATAACTGCGTTTTGAAAAACTTTTACCTCTTCTGAAAGCAGGGTGCTTCTAGCATTTGTGCTTCTAATTCTCTGCTTCCTAACAACTTGCTGCTGGTGCCGTGGCAAACTTCTGTATTGAATGCAGGTCCAAGGAGTGGGTACAAAACCACAGTGTTTTATTCTTCCCTCATAACTGCAGACAAAATAAAAAATTAAGTCCTCAGTATAACAACTGTTTACATCGGGCTGTGCAACTCTGTCCAAGTCAGATGTGCCCAATGAAAACACACCATGTTCTGTGTGCAGTGTGTGCTGTGTTGCACATCCCTTTAGCACAAGCTCCAATCTGTGTAATGCCCATTTGGTATCAGACACGTTTCACACACTAAAGTAAGGCCAAGGATAAGAAAACACCTATGTGAGTGTAATGGTTTGAATGCCAAGCTTCAAGCATAAGGTCAGCAGAGCATGAATTCTAGATCTGTATTTCATTGCCTGTCAGATTTCTGAAAGCTCCCAGCATCCAATAGCTCCAGGAGCACAACAGAAATGGTTGAATCTTTTGGATTTCCAGAGCCATGGGCTTTCTCTTTATTTCTAGCAAATATGTTTAAAGTATCTATTGATAGCCACAAACTTTTGCTAAGCTTTTAATGCAGTGGGGTATTTAGCGTTTACCAGTGATGCTATATGCTGTTGATCTTTGTCTGCAACCATTTTCTATCCGTTGCTTCTGCAGTGGCCATTAGTTTAATCCCAAGGCTGGCTGGGAGACCCACTGTGTGAGTTGTTCCATAGTGTGAGCTGTAGTTTTTGACATGATATTGAGTGCAACTTGATCTTGTTTATCCTGGTGACTAAACAGGCCACCTCCATTTTCTGCTTGGCAGTTCTTGTTGTTGCCTGTCCTACTTGCCATCAGCATCTTGAGACTGATTATTTGATAACAGCTGTCTTCTAATACCAGAAATGTGTGTTTCTGTGTGAAAGTATTTGTCAGTGTTTCTTCAGTTTTCTCAGCTGTTTGCATTTTATTACTGTCTTTTTTTAACCTATGAAATTTTTATTAAGCCTTTGCTGAAACCCTGCCAGACTTCACTATTTGAGACTAACTCTTAAAGATTTTTGAAATAGATTTTCCTATAGAACAAATAAGGTTTTGCAGGCTAGCAGAGATCAGTAGATAGCGTAGTATGGAATAAAATATGACTTAATTCCCACTTAGTAGCTTTCAATTGTTTTCTCAAGGATGTCTGTTCTTTGTGGTAATCCCTTATATTTGCTATTGTTTCATTTCCTGCTAGTTTCCCTCTTACAGCCTTTTTCACTTTAATTTCTGTGCCTTCCAGCAGGATGATATCACACAGGTAAACCGTTGTTTATAAACACCCCCAAACACGTGCATTTTCATGTCCATTCTGCTGCTCGTTGTCAAGTGTTGGTCACAGTTCGTTGCCATGGTTTGTATTCCCAGATCTTGAAAGGGATGCAGATCATTCTGCTGTTCAACCGAACTGCATCCAAACATTAGGTCTTTTCCTCCTGGAACCACAGCCCCTTCTGCCCTCTGTAAAACCTCTCCTTTCTGTCACGTCCCACAGAGTCTGTGCTGACGGTTCACCTGCTGTAAAAGTGCCGTGTGTTTAATTGCCCTGTTGTGACAGTGGTAAAAGTATCTCTCCCAGTATGTGGCTGAATGGATTCAGCTCCAGGGAACTCCAGGACTGAGGGAATGGAGCCACAAGTTCCCTGGTGCAAACCAAAGCTCGGGGTCTGTGGCGGTATATGGAAACAGTCTGGGAGAAGGTCAAGGAAGCTGTAAATTAAAATTGTTCTGTTTCCAGACTGCAAAAATGACCCAAATTATCAACTCTTTTAGGAGAATGAGTGCGGTCCTGAATTTGGTGGAGTCAGTGTACAAAATGTGACCGAGAGTATTCAGATATTTGTCTTCATTATGATAAATGTTTGCAGGTTTTAGGTAATTATGTTGAAGTTTGTCTTGCTTCCTTTTTTCCTAAAATATTCTTCCATGTATTTGAGGTGGTAGCAGGCTGATGGTTGCTGATGATTGCATCGCTTAGGGCAGAAGTTTGGGGTTTAACGGTTAATATTAATGTAATGTTACACTTTGGGAAATGGCTGTTGAAACATCAGATGAGTTTACACCAAGTGACTGCAAGAAAGTTTTTTTTTCACTAAGCCAAATAGAGAAATGTCTGATAGTACTTGGTATAACAGCATCCCACCTCATGGGGAGGATGAAAGAGCATCAGACACTTCACATAACGAAGAGTAAATCAAACTGATGCCATGTCTTTGTTTCTATAATGTACCATGAGTAGAACACAATGGCTGAAAGTCCTTGGTTGGCTGTAGGGTGTAATGAAATAACACATTCTGCAGGGGAGGTTCTTTATTAGTAGTTATGTGTGGAAATATCTCTGGAGAGCTGATCAGTGAGCAGCTAATACTTCATTTTCACAAACAATTGATACTGGTCCTCCTGACCCTCTGCTGTGCTATATTATTAAAGCTTTGACCTTTGAAACAACATACATAGAGTGAGTTTAATAGAACTAAGATGTAACTCAAGCTTTAAAACACCAAAGACCAGTATCATTTCTGTGGTGATGTAAATTCAGCAGAACTACATCAAAATAAACTTGAAAAAGTTTAAAAAGAGAACTGTGATGTTAAAAATGAAGGTAATTTACTTTCTATTTGCTGAATCTCCTAAGCATAAACATCTTCCCTTTTATTTTACTGCTTCCCAAATCTTTATCATGGATTTAAGCAAACAAGAATGTAATGAGCCTGCATTGCAAATACATACGTTGTCTTGTTCCAGTATAAAAAAGAAATGTACCTTCAGCAAAGTTTCTTAGCTGGCTTGTTTTAAAAGGTGGGAGCTAAACTTCAAGTCATCTACTGATCCAAGAAAAGTGCTATGACAGCAGAAGCTTGCCTGGAGAAGAAAAAATTCTGTGGTTTTGGATTGTCTTTTGGTCCCCTTTGATCCGTGGGGACCAAATAGAGCCAGGTGTGGGTTGTGGGATCTGCAGGATGGTCCATATTTGGTCTTGAATTAGTTTAGGCCTTTCCCAGAACACTTGTTAGTGTTTCAGATATCACTGGTATTGGAATGGCTTCTTTAAATCCCTGCTCTGCTGGAAGCTGGTGAGGTTCCTGTGACAAATGTTGACATAGTTCTCAGTATTATTACTTTTTATTGTGCAGTGTAGTTGTTTTCTTTTGTAGTTGTTTTTGAGATGACTATATGGAATAAGTGTTTTTCTTACTTTCATACCAGTACTTATAACCTTTATACCACATTTAAGTGTCTGTATCACCAAACCACAAACAGCTATTAAGAATATTTTATTTTACAAGAATAATAAAGAATAATTATAAATGGCCTCTTCATTGGAAGTGAAAAATGAGTGGGATATTTCCAGTTGTTTTATTCAAAACATAATGACTATGTGGTAGCCTGTTTCTAGTTAGTTTTATTTGGGGTTTTTTGGGGGGGCTGGCATTGGGGTTTTTTATCTCTGTAAGTGCAAGGCAGTTCAGATTGGGAAAAAAACATGCAAATAGTTATTTTAGTAGTTATAGCTATTGTTCATCAGTTATTAAAATACAGCTGATTACATGGGGCTATAATAAAATCATATACAATGTAGAAATATTGCTTGAAAAGCCATTACATTTTAAATGTCTGTGTCCTTCATCCTAAGAGTGACTGACTTGGAGGCTTATGGCCTCCCTGTCTTTAGGAAAATGTTGTGTTGTATTTTGGCAATCTGACTCACCCTCCTCACTGATCACAAGTATTCTTATGCTCCCAGATGTGCCTTTTTCATTTCAGTTTGGATAATAGTGAATTTGATATTGGTCAGGGTTGCTAATTTTTATTTAACCTTTTATTAAAATTGTTAATATTGGTGATGATGTTTCTGCCATCTGAAGGAACTTTACCTGTTCATTTTCAGTTTCTGCCACAGAGGCCACATTCTGCCAATGCTGACTGCATGACTCCGCATGGAACTGTCCTGCACCAAACCTTGGATTTTGATGAGTTCATCCCACCAATCCCCCCCCCACCCTACTACCCGCCGGAATACACCTGCACACCCGTGGGGGAGGCACAGAGGTGATTCTCCTTCCCTGTTCTTGCAGTCAGCACTTGGTTCTGAGCCGTGGACTAAGAAGCTCTTTCAAACAATAGGAAGCCAAATAATGTCCTTCACTTATATTAGGCTCTTGTTTTCCAGAGAGATTACATCCGGTGTTTTTGTTAGGCTATTTATATGTGTTAATTTGGAGTAGTGAAGGACATTATTGATGGCAAAACAGGCTGGTAAAGATGGCTGGCATCCTAAATAAAAGCAGTTGTTAAAGCTACACTGTGAAGAGGGCTTTATTTTGGATGTCTATTAATTTCTTGAATGTAATTCTTTGTGGTGTATTGAATTCAGAGAAGTCTTTACATCACTGTGGTGTAAATAAATCCAATGCCATTTCTTAACTGTTTTCTTGTTTATGTCTTTATATAGAGGTCTCCATTTGGACTTCCCTCATTCCCCATTCGGTGCTTTATATGAAGTAACCATTAATAGCCCAGGAATGCTGTATCCAAGTGAGCTGCCCCCTCCTTATGAGGCAGTGATTGGAGAGATGCCTGCCAGTCAGGTAAGGAAAGCCAAAGGAAATTATTTATGTGCTCTTCCAATTTTCATGGTGCAAAACAATTCTAGATGAATTTTGAGGAACACCCATTAGAAAATACTTACATTCTTTAAAAACATTTTCCAGACCATTTTCTTTATAAGGGTTTAACTAACAAATTTTACTTCCTATGAAACAGCAGTGAGTATTTCTCTATTGCTTAACCTTCTGATTGTTACAGTTTTTAGTAATCAGCTTCTGCTGTTACGTGGCAAGAAGCTGTTACTCCTGAGAGTGCAGAACACCTTTATCCTGAACTTACAGAAAGGATCCAGTGTACTTGAGACAAATATTTACATTACACCTTTTGCCTTATTCTGTACTGTACAGTATCGACTGAGCTGAAACTGGAATTATAATGTGTCTGCATGTACAGCCAGAGCTGATCTGAGCATTTGCTTGAAGGCATTTGTGGTAATTGAATCAGCTGTCACAAAGGGAAAATACTTACAATTGCTTTTAGAAGCTCTAATTTCCTGCAGGCTACAGTAAAAACTCCAGGAGTCAAACATTCTAGGTATTGTTTATCAGTTGTTAATAGCACACTGTGGAAATACTTGTGTTCAGGTTGCCAAGTTGCACCCACATTACAGAGGGGACTACTTGCCTTTCCCCGAAATACAACACTGAAATGTTTCCTAGTGACTTTTTTCACATTGACGGAAACCAGAACTGAAACCATAAACCTAAAGAAATAATACAAATTTTTGCTATTATACACAAGAAGATTATTAGGATAATTAATGAGACAAGTGTCTGAGAAAAAAGAATGTTGAAATGCAAAACCTCCAACGAAAATGCAATTAGATCTGTCCAAGATATGCCTAACTTTGCAGTTTCTGTGACTGACAAAGCAGCTTCTGACAGCTCTTCTAATCCTGGCCTTGTACTATACTGTTCACCTGACACAACAAACAGGCCAAACATTGCATTACTTTTGATTTATTTGGCTAGAATAAAATGAATCAGTGTAAACTGCTTGTGAGTGAAGTTCTTTGCTGAACAGCAAAAGTGGAGTTTTCAAGGCCATCTCCTTCTAGAATATTTTTTATCCAAGTTCCATCCTTCTTCCTTTGCAGTAACTCAGATGGACCTGCAAGCCTGGGAGAAGTTGGTATTTTTCAGTGATAAAAAACATGGGCAAAAGTGATATGAATCATGCATGGTTTGGGGGGAAAGAGAAGGCTCCTATCGGTGATAAGAATTCGTATGTGGTACTAAGTAAGGATTAGTAAAGTGTCTATTTTTAGTAAAGCACAAAATCATTTTGAGCGCTCTTGTAACTGGTACTGCTCTTGGTGTGAGCATCACCATGCAGCAGCACAACAGCACCAGCATGGAACAAAAATGCCATTTAACGAGATTTGACTTAAAGCTGCAAAGTCATGCTCTTGCAAGAAGAGCTTGGCTCTAATAAGTAGATGTATTCACTGTTAATTTTTTATATCTGGGGTCAGTTTCAGCACCTTGCCTGTTCACCTCAGGCCACCTGAGTTCCAGAGATGTTTGTTCTAACAACAAGTGAAAATGAGTAGTGACTTTTAATTTCTGATGGTGATGATTATATAGTTTCTTATAGGAGTGAGTTTATACGAACCTGGTAGTTGCTGGTTCAGAGAGCTTGCAACAGGCTCTGTGTCTCAGCCCTGAAGCTCACTGCAGGGATAACCAAAGCCTACAGTGACACTGGAGCCACAGACTTTTCTGGACAACAAAAGCCTTCATGTATTTTTTGCAATTAGTGTCCCAGTTGAGCTGTAAATGGAGAATGGAACCAAAGTCTTAAGACAGTTTCGGGTCTACAAGAAGAACGAAATGGAGACCTGAGTTCTTACATGCTGCAAATGCTCCCATAGAGCACAGTACAGTATGAACTGAAATAATGAGATTTATAAATCCCTCAAAGGCAGGCTTGGCAATGGAAATCATGGCAGGGATTTAGCTACAAAACTGCTTCTGGGAACCATTATGTAATAATGTCATAATTGTAAAACCTTTTACTGTGCATCAAGCAATAGGTTTTATTTGTTTTTAAATGGATTGAGGTCCTCAGAATTTTATTAAATTGTACCAAATTAGACTCGATATTTCATGCATTTTATGGGCAACAAATGTCAGTCCTAATTTAAGTGGTTGCATCCATGCAAAAATTGCTGTTGTCATCTGTACTGATTAGGAATTCCCATCTCACGACTATAAAAAAAAGTGGTTTTCACACTCTTTTTCCATGCAAAGTATTGACTGGTATACAGAAAAGACAAGAACAAACAGATCAGGGTTCTGGGTGAACTAAATCAATGACTGTTTTTTATAAAGTTCTCTAACCTGTAGGCTGTGCAGGCTTGGTAAAAGCACAGGTTTTCTTTCTTTTTCCTGTTGATGGCTTAGTGACTGTCTGAGGATGTGGAATTCAATATGATTTTGTTACCCTCGGCTTTGCAGGAACCTGCATGAAACCACGTGCTGTCCCTGTGTGAACCAAAACTCTGACCTGGCTTCAAAATTGTCAGTGTTACCTCCCACAGTTAAAACCCTGGTTCTCCTTCCCCTAAGCGAGAAGGTTAATCAATTCCAAATGCATATAAAATACATTCAGCAATTATTCAGAGACAGTGTAGAGTGTCAATAAATGGTTCAGCACAATTGTTCAGCAGATATTTTCCAGTCAGTGATTAAGAAATTAAGTCAGTGATTATGAAAGCACCTAGATTAAGGATTTATGAAAGCCCCTAGAATCCCTAGATTTTTAAAAAGAAATAAACACTGTTAAAACATTATACTATTTCTCCAAAAATGTAGTCACTCTGAATTTTTACAACAACAAAGAGCATTTATGAACATTTCTTACTTTTCTAGTTTCTTCCCAGAATTTCCACAGTTAGATCCCAGGAACAGTCTGTGACTTAGAGTGACACCACATTTTACTTTTTACCACAGCTGTGATACTCTGCTACGATAAAGAAAGATGCATTAAGAAATTGTTTAAAAATGTGAGGGATTTCACTTTTGCTTCCCAGTCTTCTATCCATCTCTTGCTGATTTAAGTATTTCTGCTACTGTTCTTTCTTTGGAGCTGTATTTGCTAACCCTTAAAATAATTTTTAAAAACTAAATTTGTATCCGAAGAAGTTTCCTGGTCACTTGATCATCATAAGGTATGGATAGATAGATACAACAAAATGAAACAGTGAGCAGAGTAAGTTATGCATGTATATGTGTGCTTTAATCTACAGTGGCATGTGAAACGGAAGCTCTTTGCCTAATAGCTTCAGACTAATTGTGTCACATCCAGTTTTTTTGAAGGCCAGACACAGATTAAGCACTTGACAAAAAGGTTTGCACAGAGGTGACTGATGCTGATTTCTAGACTGTCACAAACCATAATAAGCTCTACTAGTTAACTGTGGCCCTACAGAGAGAAGCTGATATGATGCTTTCTGCTCAAGAAGGTATCGTTCTTATTCCTTTCAACCTTTTTTGTATTTTTTCTCATTTATTGTTACCAGCTGTTTATTGGAATCATTTTTTTAATAATCACATTCCCAAAGAACTGCTAAAAATCTATTGATATTGGCAACAAGGTCCAATCCAAAGTCTATTCAAATCAGTAGAAAGAAAATTTCCTGAATTTCAGGTGTTTATGGATCCAGTCTTTCCAGTAGGAATGATTCTATATTTTGTTCATGTGATTCTCAAAAGTGAATCCATCCCTTCAGAAAAAAAGGATATTTCATTCAGCAATCTTAACAGGCTGGAGAGCATTCTGCATCAACACCTTGGGTGGCAATGATGTTACAGGGCTTCAATACACATTAGGAGTTCCTCACAAATGACCAAAGGAAATGCTGCTCTTGTGCTTGTTTTTGTGGTTTCTGGTTTTCTCTCTCCTATTTTAGGGTGATGTGATGTGGTGAACAAAAAAGGAAAGCATAATATGAGAAACACAGACTGTAGAAATAGAGATTGCTTGAACTAAAACCATTGGTTTTAAGCATTGCAGACATGAAGTTTAGTAATGTGAGCCTGTAGCTGCAAGTGCCTGTGAATTCAAGATGAATTTACCTTGTAGATTCTGGAAAAATGAAAAATTGCATTAAGCGTGTTCCTTTGCTCTGCATTTGCTCCTGACCCAAAGATGTAAAATATTTTAAATAGCTTTCAATCTGAATAGCAGCTCATATGAAAGTGACTCAGCACTGTCAGGTGCATCCTTCAGATCCTGAGCACTACACTTTGTTTTGGTAAGTTGCAGGTTAATGAGCTCTTTCATTCCAAATGTTTATTTAGGTCACTGGTGCTGCTCAGCAAGTGTCGGAATCGAGCCTGGGGGAGAGGAACATGACCCCGGACTTCAGCACACAAGGTGATCGTGGCTTTATCTCCTTAAAGATGGAGTAGGAGTTACGAGCAGACTTTCCCTTCCCTTCTGCCCTTCCTAATGGAGAAAGGAGCATTTGCTTTCAGGGTATTCATGGCAAGAAGAACCTTTTCACAGTCAGAGGCTGTGGCTGGGAATGCAGAGGAGAGTTTTGCTAGACAAAGCAAGCTCTAGTTAAGCCCTCTGAGGTGGATCTGGTGACTGTAGTTTCTCTTTGAAGAGTCCTGCACATTCCTTGCAGCTCGTTTCTCATTGTCAGCAACCATGGGTGGCTTTCTCATAGTCCCCACACTCCTTCTCCAAAGAGTAGTTTCCTCCATGGCTTCCAGGAGCCTGAATACAGCCTGAATAGGAAGCTTGCTGTTTGAAGCACAGATGTTGGGAATGCAAGTAGATGAGTAGCAGTACAGAGCCTGTTTATTTAAAGTTGAAAAGTCAGTATCAGGAACAGCACAAAAATGTCTCTGCTGAAGGACACTAGAAAGAAGTAAATTACTTCTATGGTTTTTGCTTTGGCGTTCTTCATCTGAGAGTTTTTGAGTACTTACTGATAGACGTGCAGGTTACTAAATTTAAATCAGTATACAGAACATGGGGAGGGAGAGGATTGGGGAGGGGGGGCAAGAGGTTTTTATTTTTCTCTGAAACTCTTGTTTTGCAGTTTCTGTTGAGAGCACCTCTTTGATGGTCTCTGAGGCTGTTGATATCCCAGACCGTAGCTACTCCTCTGAAGATCTTTGTTCGCTGGAAGTTCAAGGATCTCTCCACTCTGCAGATCTTTCTCCCTACTGCATAACCCCCAAGGGAGCTGCAGACCAGAGCTGCAGCGCCCTGGATTGCCACACTCACTGCAGGTTTCACAGAACTCGCTCAGAGGGCTTTCCTGATGAGGGTGACAGTTCCCACAGCCCAGCCTCTACAGACAGGTCTCAAGGACAGGAAAAGAACTGTGCCCACGGCAGGTCCTTGGACTGTTCCTCAGGGAATTACAGCCCCTCAGAAAGAGAACTGCAGAGTTCTGCTCAAGAGAGCAGTGCCACGCCGCCTTTGAAGCAAAAGAAAACCTGCTGTGTGGACTTTAGCCAACCTCCTGCCCCTTTCCAGACCTCCCCCTCTTTTGGGCCTGCAAATACTTCATCCTGTGCAAGTGGCCACGAGGCTGCTGTCCAGCAGCAGCACACTGCAAAACACCCAGCCTCAAACATCGTCCGATCCAGCAGTGCCCCTGTGTCCTGTTCGTCTGCCACTGAAGGTAGGTGTGGGACCACAGGGCAGCAAATGTGGAGCAAATTAGTGGTATTGATTTATGCAGCAATTGGTGCTGCTGGAAATCTCATGCAATGTTCCAAAGAGGGTTGTCTTAGGTGTGAAGGCTTTAGGTCCATGCATATTTTCTAAATTCAAAAATTTTGAAGAATGGAAATGGGAAAATTGACAGAGTGAAATTAATTTTGGCTTTTCTATATTTCACCATTCTTTCTGCACTGCTCAGAGAACCACGTGTTGAGTAGCTGTTTCCACCTCTCTGTTACTGTTCTACTGAGAGGCTAAACTAAGAAGTGCGGTGGTAGCTGGGGTTTATTTAGGAAACTATTACTGGAGCTGTCACACTTGTTATACAGCAGGTTGTGTTTCCTCAAGGTGACACTGACATTGACAGTATTGGGGTATGTCAGAGGCAGTCACTGTGACTAGTGGCAACTTGGGGTGTATGGTGAAAAGTTTTGAAGGACAAAGAAATGAACATGAGGCACATGACAAGATGATAAATGAAAAGGAAAGCTTTTGGCTGCCGTGGATAAGTGTCTTCTGCTATGAATCTCCTTTTAGAAAAGTAGGGAAGACAAGAGGAAATGTTAGCTGAACAGTGTATCTTCATAAAAATCTGCTTGTTAGTGAAAAAGAAAGGGTTGACTTAGCAGAGAATAATAGCAGAAATGTAGAACTGTCTAAATAATTTGAAAAGAGAGGTTTTACGAAAGGATCTAAGCTGTTCAGAGAGATTCAGAAGGGTAACCCGGAGAAGTGGCTTGAAAGTAAAGAGTAAAAGCTTTTTAAGATGTCATGGATTGTGCTGCTACAAGATCTGTTCACTGGGCTTTCAAAGGGATCTAGAGGAAGAATCCTGTGACTAGCTCAGAGCAAAAGGAGACAAAATATTGAAATAACTAGTTTCATTTAGGATGATGTTTTGGTTGTATTACACTTCTTGCATCTTTATAAATTTCAGAGACATACTTAGCTCAATAATTGAATGTCTTTTACCTTTAGAAATGTAGCCTCTGCATCTGGGCCAGGAAAAGTGAATTTTTAATCTAGAAGTCTGCATTTATTTTATGACATTTACTCTGCTAGGACATACGTGCTATGAAGCTGCCACGCAGAGAGTAAGCAGGAATTTCTGAATCCTTTCTGCTGTGTGAAAGACAAGATGAACAACCCTTTCTCTTCTGGATGAGGCTCTGCAACTTTCCAGANCAACCCTTTCTCTTCAGAGATGAGGCTCAGAGATGAGGCTCTGCAACTTTCCAGAACTGTGTTTCATATGCTCCCTGAGCAGTGTTTGCCATGGGCAGCCATATCCACGTGTTCCAGCTGGCTCTGGACACCTGGCGGAACAGATGCTCTGCCTTCTTTTTTCACGTGTCCTTAGTACATTCATCATCTCTTCTGGAAAAGTGGCACTATGGGACACGAGTTGGACATTACTGAGACGTAACTGGGCTTAGCAAAGATAAAGAGGCAGAGAAGGTTCTAGAGATACTGATACACAGGGGAGGGGGGGAGCAAGAGCAGTGACTCGGACGGGCTGGGTGCTGACCTACTTTGCCATTTTTTTCTGGCTGCAGAAGACACTTCATAATGAAGTCCTTCAGGGAAGGATTGAGTTGAGTCTCTAGTTGAGCCTAGATGAATTTCTTCATGCATATATTTGGCAAACTAGTTTGCAGAATTTTGCTCTGTGGAGGTTTACATTGCATCCCCTTCCTCTGCTTTTTATTGAACCCAACTGGGAAATCATACGTGGGTTAGAAGCAGCCCGATTCTAGTAACACATTCTGGCTGTTTGTAGCAGCCCAGAAGCGCATTTTTCCTAAGCTGTGACAAAAAGCTGAAGTTCTTTACAGTTTTTGATCTGGATTTTTCATGACTGACTGTTGATATTCACTGCAGAATTTTCAAATATATCTGTGGAGTTGAATAATAGGCAAAGATAGAGGGAACCAACTGAGCTCCCTCAACCAACACACAAGAAAAAGTGCTTTGGGTTTTTTTCAGTAACATACACCTACTTTTAAAAATTGTCCTGGAGTAAAAGAACTGGTCAAGTGGACTTGACTGTATGAAAGACAGCTGTTAATATTACTATTGTTAATAGTAATAACTGTGGATTTTGGAGAACTGAGGCTGGAGGAGCTTTAGCCATGTTCACAAAAGGAAAAATACTGTGGTCAGATTGTAGCTGGGCCTTGGGTTTGTCTTAAGACACTGTCTTTCAACTTTAAGAAGAAATTACTAATTTATCTTCTGGCTCACCTCCCTGTACAAGCCAATGTGAAGAGATTTAGAAGCACAGCCTTGACATGTACTGTGTAGGTTTTTGTGAAATGGGTTTTGAATGTTACTGTGATTGCACTGCCCATAGTTTGGAACATAAATTATTTGACATGGGGATGTTCCATATGTGCAACGGGACAGTGACACAACAGCAATGAGATCTAATAACAGTGTTTTAGGCCGCTAAAACACAAGTCATTTGCTTCAAACACACTTGACCTGATGGGCTCTATATGGTATAGTCAAATAATTCTCTCATTAAACCTTTAGTGCTGAAAGTGAACTTGTTTGTTTTGAAATACCTGTCATTCCTAGTGGAGAAATTATAAATGAAGGTTTAGTTTAATAGGTGCTTTTATAGTCACTGTGTACTCCCTGAACAACATAAAAATGGTGAGTTCACATACTGCTGTCAGACATAGTTCCCTCCTAAAAAGAATTACTTAAAAGTTAATAGTTTGCACATTTTTTCTGTCTTTTCCCTGTGAAGTTTATCATGGCAAAGGCAGACAAAATCAACTCCTAGCACAGACGTTTATTACAATAAACTTCATTTATAATCAGCTATGATAGAATATGTGGCTGTATCAGTTAAGTGCTTGAGTGATTACTGTAGTGTTTGTGTTCCAGATAATTCAGGGTCATGTCCAGTGGTGTAGTTTTGACTTGCTGCAAGTACACTAAACAGTTTAGTAATGGATGGGAAGGCAGAACCTCTGAAGTGTCTCCTCTTAATAACCATGCCGTGATTCATGTGCTGCAGTACTTAAGCATAATAGAGCAAATTAAAGACAGAATAGAAGCTGTCTCTCCTAATTTCTTACAGATTTTCTACGTTTGTAGCATCTTACATTTGTTTCCTTCATTTAATTATTCACTCTACCAGAGAGGATTATGCCAGCTTTTCATTATAAACTGTCCCTTGAGATATGGAAGAAAAGCTCTCCTAAGCTATCTAGAAGTTCAAAACCATTTTCAATCTTGGAAATGAATGCAAACAACCAAATGTAAGGGTTTATTCCATCTTGTCACAAACGGAAGAGACCGCAGCAGTAGTTACTGTACAGTGTGATCTCATCATCATTGATCCTTGTGCTGGAATCCAGGAAACTGTCATTAGATGGCAACTGTGTCCAAAGCTGTTTGTAGATGCTTCCTAACCACTTGTTATTGATTGGCTCATCAGGCACCACTGTGCTCACCTACCCATTAATTTAAACAGTGGTATATTACATTTGTACTGAAAATAATGAGAATATATTAAAAAAAGGAGGTTAGACATATTGAATAAAATGCTGGTTTTGTAGAAATGAGAGGGATTAATCTTTCTTGTTTTTCCCATTTTCCAATATAAACTCTGTACGCCCAGGAAGGTCTGAGGTCTGCCTCTATAGGGAGCTTCCCATAGCTTCAGCACTTAGGCCTGAAATATTTAGGATTACAGAGGAAACC
The DNA here is from genome assembly GCA_013397725.1 of Rhagologus leucostigma. Taxonomy (NCBI): domain Eukaryota; kingdom Metazoa; phylum Chordata; class Aves; order Passeriformes; genus Rhagologus; species Rhagologus leucostigma. The sequence goes on from VZTD01001937.1 coordinate 1,793,640, forward strand.
ATAAAACAGGAGCTCTGTCTTCCTGTTTGTATCCGTGTAACAACTCATAGGACATTTCTGGGTGTAATAGCTTCTCTTTATGAATGGACATCTTGAAAGCAATATTTCTTCTGAGTAGTTTCATTCTGTAAAGGAGATAATAAAAGGTTCCAGTGTATTTTTCCTTGCTTTGGGCAGAGGACAGCAGGGGTTGACTTTGCTCTTTCTGTCTGCCTTTGTTTAAAGGTGATAATTGTGCCTGGACTCCTGTGTGCAGCCAGTGCCAAGATGCAGGATTATCTCCAGCTACAGGAGAAACAGGTGAGAATTGGTTTTCTAAAGCAGGAGATGGGTTTCCTTCTTTTCTTTCAAAAATAATGAAAAGCTTCTGATAGAGAAATGAGCTTTAAAAAATCTGGGGCAGAAAAGTCAGTTAACAGCATACATGTATGGTGTACAATGCTGATGGAACCTGCCTTGCATGAAAATAAATGCTGTGAATTAGGTCCTCTGGTTTAGCATTTTTGCTTTCTCTGTGTTTCTTGCTAATCTCTTTTGTATATAATTTCCAAGGGCTAGAAATAGGCAGAACTTTAGTCTTAAATTTGAGGGGAGGGGCTGGGCCTAAAACTTTACAGTTACATGTAACACAGAGGAGCTGGTGGGTTTCCTTATCATTAATGTCAGCTGAAGTCCTTGAAGGTGGAGGTAACAAAAATGTCTGCTTTGTGAAGTACTTGAACTACCCACCCACTCATTCTCAAGGCAGTCCTCCTTGGTCATGGCAAAGTCTCACTCCTGACCCTGGTTAAAATTACCCATTCTGTAGTGTTTCCTTGACTGCATGTTTTTGCTGCTCATCAAACAAAACAGACATTTTATGACAAAGTAAAACTTTGTGACAGTATTTGTTTTGCCTTTTTTTTTTTTCTCTTCTTTTTTTAAACTATTACTTTAAAGCTATTCTTCCCCCCCTTTTTTAGTTCCTGTTTCTGGTTCTCATATGGCTGCCTCTGCTTGCCAGCATTCTTTGAGCAGTTTCCTACCAACTGGAAAACAGAGGGATACAAGGAAAATTGATCTGCACCTAAAGCCAAAGGCTTTTCACACAGTCTCAAAAGAGCGGCCACACTCCTTAGTGGATCTTAAGGCCTATAAAGACACTAAAATTTTAGTGGCAAAATTTTTGGAACATTCAAACTGTAATCTCCCTCCAGAAGTACGTCACGTAGTGAACAGCATACGGTCAGTCATTAAATCTGATGAGAGACACATGGAAGAAGCCATCTTCAGTGCCAATATCATTGACCAGGTAGGCCACTGATGTTCTAAAGATGTGTCCGGTTTCCATAGACAAATACCTTATTTAAATGTTTTTACGGATTAAGTTCTTCAGACAATTCCTACAGAAGTTCTTTTATGGTGACTTGGTTTTAGTAAGATATAATTTGTATTTACTGGGCAGCAATGCATTTTACACTGCAGTTCAGACAGAAAGCCTGGCTGGGCTTTCCACCAGGTGCCCAGTCCTGAGCCCTGAGCAGCTGGAAGGACAGAAGCAGGAGGGGTTCTGGAAGGTTGCACCTCCTTTGGAAGAGTTTCAGTGTTAAACAGCTTAAATGAAATACTATTCAGAGACTTAACCTTTTAAATGAGAACTTTTCTTACCCTGTTTTCCCCATTTTTTCCTTCTCCACTCCTGCCTTTTTTCCCAGGTAATTACAAGTTCCCAGCAGAATGTGAACAGCTGCAGAAAGCGGCTCCAGGAAGACCTGCACCTGCAGAGCTGTGGTGCTTTGAGCTCCCCCGCTGCCCTCGTGCGCCGGCCCCGGCTCGGCCGCGGTTTGGAGCGGGAGAGGCCGCACAGTTTAATCGGAGTGTGCCGCGAGACCATCCTTTGAGAGTATTCACAGGTATGTCATTCCAGCAGAGACAGTTATGGAAGAAACCAGGACTGGGAGAAATACAAGTAGTGGATGACTTTAAAAGGAAAAAGTGCCTTCCTTTGGAATTCCACTTTTTCCCCACAGCAGGATGAGAACACCTGTTTTTCTGAATGTAAATTTCAGCCTCGAGTTTTGCAAAATTTTAATTGATTTATTAGTTAAGTCATAACAAGTGTTTTCCCAACCAGAAATGCGTTTATTTCACTGTACTTACAGAAATGCTACTGATGCTGCCCAGCATTTCTTGAAAAGCATTGCAAACCCACCAGAGACTGGCTGTACAACTTAAAAGTTGTATTTATTTAATGTACCTCAAAGTGTTTTAACTATCATCAGTGTTTTAATAAAAAGTATTTCTGGACTTTGCCTTTTCAACAACTGATTTGGATACAAACATAAAGGTGATTTATACACACATACAGTGCTGCTTCTAATCCATTCTTCCAGTGTCTTTCATTCCAGACTAACTGATCTGTCCAATTAAAACCACTCCCCCCTCCCAATGCTGCCCTTTCAAACTCCAGTACTGGCTGCAGTGTGGTTTATTTCTGCTTTGTTCTGAATGCTCATGAGTTCATTCCTGCAGTAGCGTGAGCTACCGAGAACTGATGTTAAAGTTCTCTGCAGTGTGTGACCAAAAGATGCATTAGGGAAGAAGACTGAAATTCCAAAAAGCGTCTTTTCACAAACTTTTTACCAACACTAACTAACTGAAGTTAGAGGAATTTTTATCTAGTAGAGCCTTGAATGTTTTCAAAAAGAATTGTTACTCCAATTCATAGTTTTGATAATTTTATTACTAAAACATGTTATTGTGGTTCTGCTGTGTTTATGATTTATTTAACATTGATCTTAAAAAAAAATCAAAAAGTAAATATTGACACTGATTTCATTACCAGCATAAAAACAGGTCTGCCAGCAACATCTTCCAGTGCAAGCTTCATCCTGGCTCTCTCAGAGGACATTGGAAAGGCCTTAAACAGAAGGTTCTCATAAAGAACCTACCACAAGTTGATGTTTCGGGGTTTTAATTTTTTTGCAGCAGTGTTTGTCAGTAGCCTTAGTTTCCATTTGAGGTTTAATCATATACTGGTTTCATTTGTGTCACTCTGAGCTGGGCAGACATCCTGTGAAAAGGTCACAAAGGAACGTAGCTGAAGATGGGTAGTTTAAGTTTTACAGAATCATCCATTTTAATGTATTTTAATTATAGCATGCTTCTGTATTGATGTGAAGTTACAGTGACATCCAGTGGCAACAAGGTATGCTAATTGAAGGCTTCTCCTCTCAAGATCATAATGATGCACAAATTCTTAATTCAGGAGAATATTTCCGTCTTAAAAAATAATCTGTGACCTTTGCAACTGCACTTAGATGAAGAATTAAATGATTTTCTACTTGGAATTTTTTTACTATGTAAAGTTAACACAACAAACAAAATAAGCAAGCTTCCTTTCTTATTTCAGATTTATTAGTGATAGGTTAATTCTTTCCTAAGGTCAGTTGCATGCAACACACTACTCCTTGAAATACAGTCATCTAAAGCTCTTTAGTTACTGCATGGTAAGGCTTCTTAAGTCACAGTGTATTTTCTTCAAGGCCTTGGCCAAAAGAAAAAAATTAGACAAAGTTACACCAATTAACATTTATCTCATAAGGAATACAACTTTACTACTAGGTTTTTTATCTATACACATTCTAATACTGCTGATGGTGCTAGGTTATTTGTCAAAACAATTTACATTCAGAACACATTGCCTTAGGTATAAGAATGCTTTATAAAAGACAGAAACAGGTAAGCATGGCTTTCCCATTTTGAGCTAATATGAACAAAAAGGTAATATGCAAAAATTAAAGGAAAAAAACCCCAGCCCAACACATACATCACACAAACTGTGCAATAAGTTATTCATGAAATAACTCTGTTAAATCATAAAAATCACAAGCATTAAAAATAAATATGTATCTAAATAAATATTTTGATTTTAATCTTGTGGCAATTATTCTTTATTTAGCATATGAAACACTTGTTACATGTTTATGTTCACACCTTGCCAAACAGGTTACACTTGTCATAACAATACCAAGTACTACAGTGGTTTTTTTTACAGTAGAATCTAAAAGTTTGAACTGCACACATTCCTTTCCACTGAAATGCCATCGATTCAGCACCAGTTTTAAAATTATGCGAAGTCATCAGTATTGGACCACTTTATGGGACTGGGATTTTTTTTTAACTTGAGGCAGCCAGAACTTTCTCTAATTGCTTCTCTTTGCCATTTCCTGCAGTCTCATTCATCAAATATTCACATTCACTGTGTTATCAAACAAGACAGACATACATCACTCCACATAGAGGTTACAAATAAATATGTTTTAAGTTCTATGAGAAAAGAGTTTTAGAAGATGTTCAAAATACTTAAATGTTTACAAAGATTTTTGTCAGTGATTATTGTCCTTGACCATCCTTCTCAACACTTTTTGTCAAAGAAATAGAAAGGAAGGAGAGAAAAGGCAGAGACACCTGTCTGTTCCTTGTTCTGGAGTCCTCAGGTCAGCTTCCAAGCCTTTCATTCATACAAAATACAAAATTCTTTTCAGCTATGACAGCTTCAGCTTGGATGGAAGATGTTAGATGTACAGGGGGGTCTCTTGACCTGTTAGAAGCCGGAACATGGCAGCTGGCATAGTCTTCATGTGAATCTGTCAATTGATTACACAGAAGTTAATAGAGCTGGTACTAGTTTAAAATAATCCATAAGGCCCTGTCTGTCTCTCCCTGTGGTCAAAGTGCATTCTTTTGTCCTGGCTTCCACAGATGTGTTACTAGAGTTTCTAGTTCAAAGTTCTCTGGTTTTAAGATGTCGGTTTGCCGTCTTTGCTTTTTTTCGTGTGGGTTGGGGTTTTTTGTTTGTTTTTGTTTTGTTTTTAAATTATTTATTAATGACAATTACATCATGTGACATCATATAGTTTTAAAAGCCACCTAAACACTTGCTATTTTACACCCTACTCCAATTACAGTAAAATTTACAGACATTAAATAAGAAGTACCACAAACCTCTGCAAATTCATTCTGCTGTTCTGGTATTAACTGAACTTAGAGTTGTATTCTGTCTTCCTTCTCTGTAGGAATGTAATTTCATATGTATTTTCACCTAATTACAGTATGATCCTCTGAACACAAAACTTGGACTTTATCACCTGATATTTAAATGCCAGTCAAGAGTTTGGTGGAACAGTTTCTCTCGTGGCTGCTGTACTTAAAACTCCTTCCTCAAGGAGGACTGGGCCTCCAGTCCCCGGTGCCAGAGGGATTTTACAGACCAACAGGGTCCAAGGCTCAGGTAATCAGGGTTCCACCAGAACTGTACTTACAGCCCTAACTACCTATTGCACAACACAAGAGGAAGGAAGGGAAACTTTACTAACTGATAACACAGACCCTCACCAGATGCCTTGGTATCTTCTCTTCATGCTGTAAAGAAAGGTTTCATGCTGTATTCCTATGTTACGTAAGAAGTTACACAGCAAAGAGGGGCCATAAAGCCATTGGGGGGCTATTGGAATCCACAGCTTTGCTCCTGACTAAGTGCACATACTCTGTTATAATTTGTCAAGTATCATTTTCCAGAAGGAAACCAGCTGTCTTTGATTTCTGTCAAAGGAACTAGTGGGAGATCTGGCCAGGGTTCTGTATTAGACTACCATTACATTCAGGAGGGATTTTGAAAAACCGGAGGATCTTGCTTATATTCATTGCTGATTTCTCTAGAAGTACTGGAGAGAGGGGTCTTAACTTATTCCCAAGGTAAGTTGGAAATTAAATTATTAAAATGTATATCAATTTGCATCTCTCAGACCTTTGAATAGTAATTCATTTCTATGGCAGATGCTGTGGTGATAAGCCAAGAGACATTTTCACAGCCAACATGCCTGAGTGATTTCTTCCTTTAATGACTTGGTTTAATTCAGACAGTAGATTGACGGTACAGAATTATGCCAGGAACTCTTGCAAATGAATGGGAAAATGCAGTGAATGTGCATCATTAACTGTTAAAAAAAATTCTGTTAATTGTTTCTTATTAGTGCCAAACTCAGTTTACTGAAGTGGTGGTTTCAGTGCTGTCTTGACACTCTTTTCAACTGAAACATACACTTTTTCAACTATTTTACTTCCTTGATAAAGACTTTGTTTCCTTACCTCTCCCACTGAATTAGACAAGGCTTGTACTATCTTCTCATGAGCAGTAGCCACGACGCTCTGCCCGTTGATCTCGATAATCCGATGCCCTACTCTTACCCCTCCCCTCTCCGCTATTCCACCTCGCATCAAGCTGCAAATCTGCCAAGAGAAAACGAAGTTTAGTGAAGTTTAGAAATATCATAATGTAGCACTTACTGGGATTTTATGTGTAATAATGAGTGGTGACACTGTAAGGATTCAAGAAGATGCCTGTTGAAAGTATTAATCAATGAGTTTTTAAATGTTGGCTTAGTGGTTTGTTAGAGGGGGTTTTTTTCTGAGATTTCTGCCTATTATAACTTTCATTTTCAGTCTCCAACTGGGAACATTAAAATACCTATCACAGTGATACAGGTAGTAGCCATGCAGAGGTGGAGATGGGGGAAGAGAGAAGTTTTATCTACTGTTAGAACACAACTTCTTTCCTGTGCCCCTGCAGAAGGGAAGTGGGCTCTGCTCTCCAGGGTCACAGCTTTCCTCCACGTTGTTCAGTGCTGCTGGCCACAGGGAGCTCAGGATGAAGAAGGCAAGTTAGGCCACTCTTTAACTGGCAGCTGAGGTTCCAGTAAAGAACTAGGCACAAGTTTTGAATATTATTACCCCTACAATTGGGTAATAATTCTATAGGAAGAATTACATTCAGCAGACACAGTCCCAGCAGACACCGCTACCTGAAGTATTCTGAGGTTGCAACATGCTTAGAGTCCAGGCAGCAAGAGAAATCTCAAACCAGTGTGGGGAATTTAAAAGAATGTTTCCTCCTTAGCAACAGTATCTGTGCTGCAACAGGATCCTCCCTGGCAGACTAGACAGCTGTGCATTAGACAGGAATTGCTGGTAAATTATTTCAAAAGACTAAGCCCATGCATCACATAAGGCAGATAATGTATAGCTCGAATCTTTGGAACCAAGTAGAGTTTGGCAGTGCTGGGATTTACCTTTTGTTTATCAGAAAAACCTATTCTTGGAGGAAAAGAAGTAAGTGCTGGAGCATCAGATAATGGCTGTCTCTGCAGTCACTGTCAATGGTTAGAATGATATGCCAAGAATCATTATTTGCTGCGATCTGGTCATTTGCTCAGAGCTAAATACAAGTATGATAAGATGTGGCTTGTGTCCCAGAGAGTTTGTTACCTAATTCAGAAGCACAGTATGTGGGGAGATGGCCAGTCTGGAATGCATTGAAGGTAAAACATTGTCTGTGGTTGACTGGAATCTTTTCCTGTATGGCACTAGCAGCTGCCTTTAAACTCCTCTCCACGAATAACAATGCTATGAAAAAAGAAATCCCTTCTCACTCGAAGTTCACACTGTTTGATATGAGGAGCGAGAATATATAGTTATTCTTTGTTTCTAAAAGGCCTTTCTCGGCCTTCAGAAAAAAAACCCAAAACAACACACTCCTCCTGCAGTGAGGTTTATCTGCTACCATGCTCTCTCCAGTGGCTGTGTTACCTACTGTGGTCCCTAAAGTATTTCTGATGGGCTTCAATGGAAAGAGGCACTCTCACTTCACAGAATTGTGTCTTGAATTTCAGTCACGTACAATATATTGTTTTGCAGGTAGTCTACCTTCTAATCATACAGCTGACAAGATAAGTTATACTACACAGATCTTCTCTTTTACAGAAAGCTTCTCAATTCAACTCACTGTTAGAGTAAGTTTGCTCCTTGCTGTTGGAGAGCAGTAATCAGAAAGGACAAAAAACAGCATGTACCAAAAGAAACCCTGTAAATATATTTTTCATGGTGTAAAGGAAAATAGACAGTACAGCCAGCTGAAGTAAAAGCTTTTGGAGCTAATGGAAATGCGATCCCTCATCCACCAGCATAAAGGAAAAGATAATGGCTTGCATATCTATCCAGGGTACCTTTCATTGTTTGGCTCTCAAAGCACTTTTAGCACTTTTAATACCATCAGTGAGTTTCTTCTTTCTAACAGCCCCAGACATAGAAAGTGGTCTTTTCATTCAGGAATCTCTCTCCAGGGAAGGCAGGCAGCTTCCTTTCTGTGAGCATTAAGTGTTTTAATGCGGTAGAAAGAGAAGCAGACACAGAGCATGAGTGGCCCTGCCCAGCTCCCAGACCCTGGTAAGCTAGAGGCAGAGCACACACAGAAAAAAATATTCTGCACTTACAGCACACATTCTGTGGTTCCTGTATTTGCAAGGGCTGCCTCAAAGCAGCCTTAAGAGTTTTGTCTCCAGCCAGTGGAGCTATGGCAGATGAGGCTGGCGAGTTAAAGCTGACCAGTACCTCTAAATAAATATGATTTTATTCAGCCAGGACTCTTTAACCTGTTGTATTTGTTGGATGTGGCAACAGCTGTAATATTATTAGATAAAGCAAGACAGATTCGCTTCTTGTAAGCAAGATTCTATATTCTATTGACTCTGCAAAGTGAAGGCAAAAAAAGAAAAAAAAAAGGTGTAAACCACACTGGTTCAATCCACTCAGCTGTGACAGGTTTGCAATGTCTCAGACACGCTGCAGCACATCAGATGTGAAACTTCAGGAGCTTCACAATCAGTTTTATTGCAACTGTCCATCAAGTAGCAAAGCATTAAAAAATAGTGCCAGACAAACTGTTTATTCTGTGTAAATGCCTTAATTATAACCTATTAAAACCAGATTTCTCCTTGTCTAACTTTTATATTACACTATTGAAACCCTGTAAATTTTTTTGCCAGTTTAAATGACAATAAACAAAGGCAGGGAAGAAAGAATAAAATGTTCTGTAAAGTTTTGCTGTATTTTTAGATAGCTTGTGCTAGGCTAGGGACAGGGTAGATAGACTTCTCAGAGAAAGCATTTGAGATCTAGACTGAGAAGTGGTGCTTTATCAGCAGTAAAACAGATATTTTCATAATCTAGAAAAAATAATGTGATACATAAGGACCACTTGTATTTAAGTAACATCGTTTTAAAAGAACTGTAGCACAATGACTTTCAGAAGGTGGCTGGTAGGTCATCTAATGCTCACCTCCCTATCACACAGCATTCATACTTGTTACGTATGTATGCACAACATCCCTTTTTTTCACCTGCAGCAGTGCAGTGTCTGCATGTGCCTGACACCCTGTGCAGGCAAACCCCAGCTCAGAGAGTGCTTCTGCACGGCCAGGTTGTTTATGGGCTGTTCCCTACTATAATGGCTGTACATCCTGCACAGATGAGCTAGGCAGGGTGAAAAGGAACCACTGCAAAGCTGCTATCAGAGGATGCACAGAAATAAGTCCCAGCTGCACGGATAATGAGGTAATGGCCTACCAGAAAGAGACATTTAATTATATCTGTCTTGACAAGCCATTTATTTCTTTGCTGTGCTAATGCTGAGCCAACAAAGAATAACAATATTATTTCTGGAGCCTATCATAATTTGTAACAATTGCTGGCAATTACAAAACTACTTTTAAAGAGTACAGTGTCAAACTACCGGAGAGACATAGTTTGCAGTCATGTTTTCAAATGTTGAAAGAGTTTTTCAGAGGAAAGGATTTTACAGGCCCAGAGGTTTGTCTCCATAGCAGCCTAACAAAAGATGTTAATCTCTGCTTTTTGTTCACTGGCTTTCATATTCAAACAGACCTTTCATAAATGAAATGCATTGCAAGGCTTTTTTTTTCTTATACGAAAAAGATTTTTATGCTGAATTTGGTGAACTTTATATTTGATGTCGTCTGAATGTTGCTCCTTTAACTGGAAGGAATGAGGATCCGCCAGTGTGGTGACAAATGGCCAGTAGATGGAGGGAGCACACTGTGCCAGAAAACAACCAGAGCCTGAAGAATTTACTAAACTGAGGCTCCAATCATGTAGGAGATGATTAGCTGGGACAAGACAAATAGCTTGTCACACAGACTCCCTGTCCAAGTGATGCTCCTAATCTACTTTGGCCTGATTGTTTTCCCCAGCCCTGATCCCACCCCCACCAAAGCTGTGAATGGGCTCCTGAAGACTTGAATCACACCCCAGTGATGCTTATAGTCCCTTAAATGTATTCTCATCTTTTGATCATAGCACCAGTGGAACATACCAGATTTACAAAGGCGAGCAATTAGGAAAGATAATTAGGCGAGCAATTAGGAAAGATTTGAGTGCCTCAAACAGGGCACTCTCTGTGAGATCAGGTAAAACCAGATCCTGGGGTAGGGATCACTTTGGAGTGCATCCAGCTGGACCAGGGCGTGCAGGAGTGTCCTTTACACCACGTGTGATCTTAGGTAGGGACATTTTAAACTTGGCCAGAGTACTAACTGAGAGATGGCCAGGAGAGCTGAACACCCGCTCCTGAGCCATCTGTTTGCTGAAGTGCAGGAAGAGCCACGAACCACATCCTACAGAGTTACCTGCTACTCTTCCAACTCTTCCGAGGGTGCTCACACAAAATCTGGCAACTTCAATCGATGCATTTCACAGAACAGGGGACAGAGCCCACAGACAGAGCCCAGTCCTTTGTGATGTGGTTTTCTGTGTGAGCAGCCTGATTATTTTTTTTCCTAGACTGGAGGAAGAGGAAGTGGTGATGGTCCTGCACTACAGCCAGTCTCTAATGCTAGTGTCAGCCCCCAGAAAGGCCAGTGGCTACCTGAGCTAGTTGTGTGGGAGTTTGCTTTGGAAAGGTGTCAGAGAACGGCTTGGGAAGGAAGAACTGCAAGAGGAGGACCCTGAGCTGCCTGGGGTAAGTGTTCCCTGCCACATTTGTTCTTCTCTTTGCTGCTGTTATTACAAGGAAGCTGCAGCACCCAGAAAACGGGTACCTGGGCCACAACCTACGCCATTTCTTTGTACTGAGAGGTTTCATTTTTATAAGAGTTTAGTTTTATTAAGAGGAGTTCACAAGTATATTCCCTTGCCTACTACCATGTGATCCACATAAATTATGCACATCAGAAGAAAAATTAAAAGTCTTAGTGAGTGTGTCATGAAATTTTAGAAAGAGAAACAGAATCAGATCTAAGATTAAAGTGTTATAATTGCAAAAACCTTTTTCAGCGTAACTCTTCCTTGCAACTCTGGCACTAACAGCAACTTTACGTGAATTAGCTGATCAGGCTATTGAACCAAGTAATCTGGGCTATAAATCTTGTTGCTGTGTTATGTAGGAAAATCCCTCAAGAATTTCTCCCAGTGTCATCCATTTGCATTATATTACTCAGAGACTGTAAGGTTTTAATAAACAGAAAAAGTGAGGTCATGCGAGATTCTTTCAGTACTTCCATATGTTTTTTGAAAAAGAAAAAACAAAAAGTAAAGGGAAAAACCCCAAAACAATCAGTGAACACAGAAACTTACAATTCCATTCTGTACACTGAAGCCCAGCTGGTATTTTAAGTCTGGCCGTTTTATGAGGACAGTAGTAACAGGAGGACAGCTGACAATGTTCAGTTTGACTTGTGTCTGATTCTTGAGTCCCTGTAAGATATTCCAAAAGTCAGTATTTCTGAAATGAATCTTACTGTGCCCTCATCTGTGATTTCCTAATTGCAAGAGTGTTAAACAGCTGATCTGAGAAAGAACAGCGAGAGTTAACAGAAATTTGTTGTTAACTTAGAGATACATTTCTCTTATTTATTTCCCAAGATATTTGGCTCAACAAAACATTAAAATTTTGCCTTTAATTACTAAAGAAATTTAAACAGATCTTTCAATAAAAACCAAAACTGACTACTGCTTGCCCTTTTCCAGCATCTGGCTAATTAACCTCCTGCTTCTGCTGCTCTTGGTAAATCTGCACAGATATCAGATTCAGTCTCCGTGACTAAAGATAATGCATTCTGAGATTGCATCGTGTCTGCAGAATCTTCATCTACTCACTCGATCTGTCCTGCAGTCTACCAGCCTCCATCCATTTTATCTGCATGGAGCCCAAAAATGCATAGGAAATTTTAATCCTCATATCTTGTTCTGGAGGCTGTGAGGAAGGCTGAAACTTTGAAGATAGCTGAGTAACTTAATTTAGGCAAGTTTTTCAGACCTGGCCTCATTTGTTATAGCCCAGTAATAAAGCTACAGTTATGTTCTCTAGCCCTAAGTTTCTGTGCATTATCACTCCTGAATCTCTAATTCTGCTTTTTGTTAATGACAGATTACTGGGTTTTTTTGCAGTGATACGAAAAATTGTATCCACTGGAAATCTACAGGATCACTTGTCAGAAGATTACATCTCTGTTGGCTTACAATCTACAGCATAGAGTTGTAAGTTTGGGGTACCTTTATGATCCCTTGGCACGTTGCAAGAGGTAGACCAACTAAACTGGTACCATTAATGGACATAATTTGGTCTCCAATGCTTAGTTTTCCTGAACGGGCTGCAGGGCCTCCATTCATCATGTTGGCCAGGATAACGGTGGGTAGAATGGATCCCCATCCAGATTCCACAATCACTACCCCAAGAATTTCTCCCTTCTGTTTTTCTAGCTGGAGCTGCAATTAAAAAGGAAAAACATTTTTTTTGCTTTGATTCGTCTGACTTTGAGCACGAGTATCTCCGTTGTTCCTGAATAACATCTACAAATCACAAACCAAATTCTATTCTTTGCCATTAGGTAGTAGCATGACTTCAATGTTAGCTGTGTAACCCACAGCTGTTTGTTTTCAGGGGCATCATCCTCTTGCTTGGTGAAGGTCATACAGGTCTAATAAGCAAAACACTAACACCTGGTTAACTCTGTAGAACGTGGTGGAACTGGGTGCCAAGGGAACGAGTGCTAAGGAGGTTTCTGCCTGTGGAACTTGGCAGCCGGAGGGGGAGGCTCTAACATTTTGTGGATAAGGCACTGCCTTTGTTCAGCTCCACTCCTGCCATTACTGCTCAGGTTCTTTCTGGATCTCAGGGCTTGCCTGTCCTTCTTTTCAGGCAAGGATCTCTTGCTCATTATTAACATTATTATTATTAATATTGTTGACTATTGAATATACTCGTGCCTAGCATGTTAATGTAAGATCCCTGATATAAGATAAGTGATGCCTTCTCCTGAACTGTCAGTAACCACAGCACAGCTAACACACTTTCAAATGTGAAGATTATTTTCTTTCAAATGTGGAAGGACAGGGAATGCTGATGGCCAGCTGACTTCTGCTGAGGTTATCTATTGCAGAACGGCACAACTCTGTCAGCTCTTTCTGTATCAGTACTTTGGTGAAACATAAAATCACCTTACACTGTGTACCGTGAATAGCACAGAGCTTATCTATGTCAGATGTAAATGTACTTTATTCCTCTTCTGATCAGTGGAAACAGAAAGACCCTGAACACGAAAACAAGAAATCCTAATAACCCATAAAGCTGGTTTTAGTACACAGGACTGACGAAGGACACATCTTGAAATTTTAACATCATCCTTATAAATGCCAAAAGATATTTCTGAGAACTACATTCCTCTAAAAAAATACATCAATCTGAAATGAAAATCCAAAACTAGTTTACCTCTTTGCAGTTTTCTGAATTGGAGAAGTGTATGAGATCATCATTGTACATCTCTTGGGTATTGATGATGTCACTGTATTCTTTCTGACTGAGATCCTCTGGGTTAATTCCATTGGCTCTTAGAAACTCTTGGTAAGCCACACTGAAAGCCTGACCAATAGACTGAGCTATGAGCTGTGCCTAGAATGTAGAACAAAACACAGCTCAGAGAATGGACAGATTAACAGTTTACCAATGAAAACCACAAGAAACCAGGAGATTGGATTTTAAGACAGAATCAAAATAAGGATCCTGCAAGTTTCTGCATTAGCATGGAAAGAAAGACACTTTAAGGTCTGTTGTACAGAAAAGCCCATTACATCCAAAATCAAATTGCAAACTGCATTAAAATACCCTGCTGCTCTCCTCTCCTCTCCTCAGTATGTTTCAGTAGCAAGCAGCCATATGCTGCTCATGTACCCGTTCCAATAAACACTGCAGAGTCCTGGCTTCGGACCAACACGGAACAGAGCTGATGGAAAAGAGTGCCACGAGCCCTGCTTCCAACACAGTCTGTCTGCAGGGGTGAGGAGAGAAGGCATGCTCTGCTTGCACATGCCTTCACAGACGTGTGTGCGCTGATGGTTTTGGTTGTGGTGTCACCTGCTGCTTCTCCACCGTGGCTTTCCAGGACTGAAAACACTGCTTCAACACAGCCATCTGCTCCCCTATTACTGCCACGATGCCTGTCCCATATTCCCAGCAAACCAGTAACACCCCTGCTTACCCACTGCACATCTAGGACAGCTATTCCCATTGACACCTCGACTAGCAATGTCAGGGATCATTTCAGGAATGCAGCCAGAGCCATGATTAAAGCTTGCTGATGTGGAGAACACCCTTTCAAAATCCTCCCTCTTTTTTAAATTTTGGAGCACTTATGTGCACATTCCACTAGATGGCAAAGGAACACAGAGAAACAGAGATCAGTAAAAGGAATTTGTAGTCCACTTTTTCTAGGTGTGAGTTATTTTTTTCCCTGTTTGAGTTTACTGCAGCTCCCAGGAGAATGCCATGCTGAGGTTTGTGTATTTGTAAGTCGTCATTTGTGGGGTCATCGGGGCATATGAGTAACTCCTGATGATATGAGAAGTTAATTGCACCTTACACTCCCTAAAAATATTACTAATCAAACCTGTATTCTGGAAATGCAACACACCTTCTTAGACAGTCAGTACATTTTAAATGCATTGCGAATGCATGGGTTTTTCTGGATATTATCAATCTGTATCTTCTTACAATCTATTGGTCAAGTGTTTTCTTTGATGCTAAAAGGTTGTTTCCTTATTTCATTTGTGCTGCAATACACAAAAGTACCAATCTGCTTAACTGGAAAATTACTTTAGAAAATCAAGGACATAAGTAGCCTAGCCAGT
Organism: Rhagologus leucostigma; assembly: GCA_013397725.1. Classification (NCBI taxonomy): domain Eukaryota; kingdom Metazoa; phylum Chordata; class Aves; order Passeriformes; genus Rhagologus; species Rhagologus leucostigma. The sequence goes on from VZTD01001937.1 coordinate 1,808,655, forward strand.
CACAAATTGTTTCTTCATATTTTAAAGCATGTTTTCAAGTCTTACCTCTATACCAAGAAGTTTGTACACAATCACAGAATATGCTGAGTTGGAAGGGACCCATCAGGCTCAAGTCCCACTCCTGGCTCTGCACAGGACATCCCCAAAATTCCACCCTGTGCCCGAGAGCATTGTCTGAACGCTTCTTGAACTGGGTCAGGCTTGGTGCTGCGGCCACTGCCTTGGGTAGTATGGTAGTACAGAAGTCACTCAGGACATCTTCATATCATTCCATTATTAAAGTTTTATCACCAGTCCTTACTGAGTCCTTCTGATCTCCACTGCCACTGCTTTCTCTGTAGTTCATCCTCTGCTTTTGCCTTCATTCTACATTCTCAAAACCAACATCTCCAGATGTCACACTCTATTCTATTGCTGCCAGTAACAGCCAGTTCTCACATCTTAATTTCATCTCTGTCTCTGAGGTCTTGTGAATGTTTATGAAAGTCTTCATCATTATGCACAGTTTAGAGATAATGTAATTAAGTTGCTTGAAAAGGTCACCCAAGCAAAGCTGTGACAGAGCTGAGCTAACTCAGTCTCAGAACAACCCCAGTCTGGCACTCTAACCTTTAGACAATGCCATTTCTCCTTCACAGGCTTAATTACTTTAAAATAATGAAAATGGATTGCTTAGCTCAAAAATATATGCAACCTCTGAGTTAGGACTGTCTGACCCAAAGAACTCCATTATTTCTTAATTGGTATGACAGAAATTATATCTAGAGTTATTCTTATAATAACAGTGATGAGAAATGTTTAGTACTGCCTCTTACTGTCAAAGTTAGAAACAGACAACAAATTTCGCTCTGTTTCACTGGCTTGGTATATTTTTCCAAAAATGTTTTAGGTTGAAGTCCCCTGCTCTGCCACTTCAGACACAAGTGCCTATTTCACTACAAACCCAAACCTGGATGTACAATGGCACTAAGCAAGGTCATCTTCCTTTGTCACAAGAGGTATGGGATGGCACATCAGCACTTTTCACAACAGTGAAACAGGTTGTACAGCAGAGATGTACAGAACTCTAGGATTCTGTATAAAAATTCTAATTCATAATCTTTGCTAGGGATGAAAAAAAGAGAACTGAAAAATAAACAGCTGAATGTGTTCCTAAACACCAAAGGATCAAGTGGCATGTTTGAGAATACGTACAACTGCAGGTCAGTAGCCACAGGGAACCAGGACTGGGTAGAGGGCAGCCTTGTGCCAAGGCAGTAGATGTTCTCAGCAACTTGGCTTCAGTTAGAAAGAGGTCCAGAATGGTTCCACCTCATTCCAAGTGTCTGGAGGCACATATGTGTCATTTTGTGCCAACCCACTGGACTAAAGGATATAATCCAGGACAAATGATCAATTTGATATCCCACAGGTTAATTTTGCCCATGAATGGCCATTGACTTCAGAGATCTTTACACGCCCTATGTTGTTTAAATAAATTGATTCCATTTACTCACATCCTCTGACTCAAAGACGTGGCAGATCATTTTGTACTGCTTCTTTCCCTCCTGGGCACCAGGAGTGGTTTCAATGCAGTCCTGGGAGGCGGATCTGGGCATGCGGCGCCGCGCCATCAGCACCACGATGTTCCCGATGTCGGCGATGTAGGAGATGGTGCGCAGCGCGTGGTCCATCATTGTTTCCTGCTCAAAGCAAGGACACACAAAGCAATTCTCCATGCCTGCTGCTCTCCTACAAATACTGCAGCTCCCCTCTCCTTGACAGCCTGCTGCTTGAGAAAGACAAAACCTACAGGAGTACTTCCTATGGGCCCAGACCGCATATTCCCTCTGCAGAAGATGGGCCCCAGCTCCCAAGGGAAGCAGAGTGGCTGTTCAAGACATTGGCTTCAGTGGAAGTGTCGCTGAGCAAATACGGCATGGTTGCTACTGTAAAGCAAGAATGAAGAGCTGTGCTACTGTTTTATATATATATTTTCATGCTGTTGGAAAATTATGTTATTTCTTTACACATTGTAAAGATGAACTGTTCTTAAAGAAACAGAAAGGGCACATCTGAAAACTGCTTCCTGTTAGGGTCACCGGTCAGTTTGGAGTTTTTCCAGGCTATTATCTATTGCTCAAACTAGAAACAACCAGAAGCATAATAGTTTTACTGATCGAACTAGTTGAGGGTGTGTTCTGACCATCCCTGTCCCTCATCCTGAACAGCTAAAAGCATCCACCAAATTCTGTCTGAATTGGAACAAAAAAATGTGGTATGAGATAGTTCACGATTTTAGTAATTTAGATAAGCAGCAGCATTCTTCATATAAACAGCTTGGCACTAGTTTAGCATTAGTTGAACAATTTTCTAAGGTCTGAGGAAGAATTATTGTTCTTCAAGTCAACAAAAGTAATTGTTTTAAGAATTTCAGTACAATTTAACTTGACAGAGAAAATTATAAATTATCGTTGTTTCTTAGAACCACTTGTCTTGCTGAAGATAATCACTACCCATAAAATTATTGTAATGATTCTCCTCAGGCTTGAAATAATGCTTATCCCTAACCTATGAAAAGTAATGATGGTTAAGAGGTGGTTTGGGGAGTGTCTCTAAGGGCTGTGGGTGCTCAGGAGGATTTGCAGCACTTCTGTGAGAATGGAGAAATGTTTCATAATGGACATCTCTCAGCTGGATGTTGGGAGCTCTGCAGAGATAATTGCTTTTCAGCAGTGTGCACCAAGTAATGTGTAAGAGTGTAATCATACATGTGGTGTGCACAAGAGTGAATGCACTGGGAAAATGAAGGTATTTAACCTCACCTGCCAAGAAAGGCTTTCTGCCTGTATCATCACACAGAGGTTATGCAAAGGGTTTGGGGTTTTTTTAAATTTTCCCCTTGTAGAGGTGAAAGCAATCATTCCCCCCACCCCTCCCGTATTTTTCCTGTCTAATGCACTTACAATTAGGAATAAGGCAAATACTATCTAGTGACTGTAAACATGCGTTTGCTTTTGACTTACTTGTGACTTGACTTTTTCCTTTCTCACTCCATATTCCATTATACTTAGTCTTCCATTACCAGTATTTCTTTTTCACTTCTCTCCTTTATTACTTTCCCATAAATCCCTCCACTCCCTATTCTTTCCCTTATCCCTTTTCTAGTCCCATCCATTCCATCCTTATTATCCTTATATTTGTCCTTAGAAATTCAGCCTCTCTCAGCCTTTTCTGAAACCATTGTTCTCTTCTGTCTAGATTGCCCTTTCTCAGATTCTCCCTTCTTTTCCATGGAATTCTTTTAGATTCTTGTTTGTTGCTTCTCTTTAAACCCAGAGAACAGCTGAAGGAGAAAACCTAAGCATTCCTCCTGCTTTGAAGTGCTGTAGTCCCGTGGGAGTGTGAATTAGACACCCTAATGAGTCAGGTGATTTTATGGAGCCAATCACGCACCAGAGGCTCTGCACATACACATTTGTGAGCTCTACATTTTTATTTTTCTTTCCTCGTTTTCCCAGTTGCTTCACTCCCAGCTTCCCTTCACTGACTGAGCAAGAAGCTGGGAGAGGCTGCTGTGGTTTCTGCTGGTTTGGGGCACTGATTGCAACCCCACAAAGCACAGGGAACAATTCCTCTCCTATCAACAAGGCACGTGGCCAAACCTAAGGCTGCTCCTGCAGCGTCCCTACTAAACAGGTGCTTGACTTGGGCTGAATGTATTCAGCAAGTGAATGCATAATCAACTAAAAAGTGGCAGGGGTGCCATTTCCTAGTGCTGCTGAGGGCAACAGAATCACCATTGCTGGCTCTCTTCCAGCCTGGGAGTGCACCTGACTGGTGCTGCTCAGCATTTTGAACCTTGCTGCCTGCCATTTTCTGAATGGGAATTTTACATTTTCATTCAGCTGTTACCTCATGTGAGCTATACAACACTACGGATGGATTAAAACACATGGCACACTGCAGAAATAGGGTTTATGGAATTGATAAAGCCATGAAAGTACAGATTGTCTCTGCCAGCTGCCACCCCAGCTGAAATAGACCCATGGTAATTACACCAGTCAGGAACTTTACTAGCACTGAGAAGTGTTACCAAGCCAAAAATGCTAAAAGTCATGGGAATAATTCTGTTACAGCTCTCTGAAAGACACATTGTAAAAAAAACCCAAATAAAACCAAACTAACAGACAAAAACCACAATCAAAACCCCAGGGCAAACCCTAGAGAGCTTGGAATTAGAACAATTTCCACTATTACTCTTTTCATCTGGTTGAACAGCTCAGATATTAGACACCATTCATCATGGAGCATTGCATTTTGCATCACTGCAAATCTCAGGGGATCAGCAGAGTAAGATGACAGTTCCTCTGACAGTGTTTATGGACTACTTCAAAGGACCTTCCCTTTTTATTTTTAAAAGGATTGGTGTTCAGTTGAAATGTTGAACTATTTAAAGAAGCAAAAGTGACTTCTACTAAGACTAATCCTTACTCAACAGAGAGACCGTACCTGTTAACTGCCATACATTCCAACTATGAACTGTAGCTGTTCATTTATCAATAACTGTCTGTAGTCATCTTTACATTGATAATTATGAGCATTTTATTTTCTGCTAATGCAAAATGTAGTTATCAGCTTTGATAATATAATCTGTGGATGATGCATGTTTACCGTGAGGTCGATAAATGGCTGAGCCATAACCAATAGCGGTATTGCTTATGGTGGATGAAATGCAGTTTCAGGATGATTTATGGATGGCAGGTTGTAAATATTGCTGCCCATGTCAGATAGGCTATTCCACTCATCTAGCTCATCTCTTGGGAGTTCTAGTGGCACGTTAAGGACATCTGCTTATATTAAAAGAAAAATAATCCATTTCCTGGAGATACTATCCTTACCCTCACATTAAAGGATAGTAATGCTTGCCTAAATTTCAGGAAGAAGAAGGTGCTTCATAGTTTCCATTGTTAGAAAAATAAATTATATAACACTTAAAATCAAAACCCTAAATGCAGAGTGCTACATTTATCTTTGGTTAAGTGTCTCCTATAGTTTCAGCTCATTTCTTCATTTAGCCATATTTCTGAACTCTGACACACTAAGTTTCAAGTTCAGTAACCATTTGCTCTTGTTTATGAAAATATTGAGCAGTACTACATTAGAGAAACATGCTTGTGAGTCTCACTCTGCCCTTTTTACACTGCCACACAGATGGCAATGTATCAGGCATAACACCACTCTGAAGTTACTAAGCCTGCTTCTACCTCTTGTATCTAGATCATATAATCTAGAAAATATATGATATTAAAGCCTTATTTGAGTCAAGAGATGACATGTGCTGCTTCTGTGCCATGGACAAATATATTCCCTAAACAAAAGAAAACGATTGATTTGACATGATTTACTTTGACAAAATGTTGCTAAAATTGCCCTTTTCAATACCTCCCGTAAGAATGAAATTTTGAAGACTTTCTGTTCAGTGTTATCAAAGTTAAGAGATCTTCTGGGATTACTAGAAATTATATGTATTTAGTTGTAAATCCCTCAAAACCTCCTTTTTATGATCACCTCTTGTTGAATATACAAGCATTTCTAGAAGATGAGGCTGATCACTGCTGTGGTCTCCAGATGCTGCTTCTATATGAACAGTTAATAATTTACCTTAGGCAAGATGATGGTGGCTCAGATGCGATTTATGGAAAAAAATTGAGATTAAATATAAAAAATGGCAAGATATGAATGACTTAGTCAAAGCAGCAAATGACTTCCCTGTTGGACTGTAAATCTGAGTTCTGAAACCGTTCCAGAGGAGCGGTGTGCATGCATTCTGAAAGGCGTTTGAATCTTTTTTTAAATTGAATTATAGCTCAATTATAGCAACATGCAGACATCTTCCAACACATCAAATAAGCAAAACTGGTGTTAGTCTTACTATATTGGCATGTGTTAGAACAATAGGAGCTCTTTCTGAATACTCAATACCTGCATTTATCCAGGTTCAATAAAGTGTCCCACTAATCATATAAGAGCATGGTCTAACTCAACATTATTCTCAGAGTTTAAATCCAACTTACCTGTGTGTCTGCATTTAAAACTTTGATTCTCTGTGTGGAGATGAAGAGATCCACTTCAGTCAAGGCCTGGGAATCTCCCTCTGAAGTCTAAAAGACAGAAGCTTGGTTACAAGGGGATTTATACTTTTCAGAATGACAAATTCACTGACTGCTTCAAGCATAATGTGATGTGAGGCAACTGCACTTTAAACCACTACAGAGATGGCTATTCAAAGGTGTTTCTAAAGACATGCAAAGAGTACATTTATTGCATAGACAGAGTGAAGCCTACTCTGATTTTCTGGGTAAGAGAGAATTTGGAGCCTGTGGGATTGACAGCTCAAGTATTAAAATTCTCTGTTTATAGCCAATACAGGAGAAAAAGTATGGCTGTTTTTTCCTCACTTTCTCACTGATGCACTCCAGTACTTGAGGCACCAGACTTAAGAAAGTAGGAGAGCTGAGAAAGTGACTTTGGCCCCATCAGCTGTTTAGCCCTTGCCACCTTCAGTGAGCTCACCAAAAAAAGTGCAAACTGATGCTCAGTACTGTGGTGGGGTTTAGGACTTTTATTTTTTCAGCTTTTTAGTTTTTTTCCTAGAAAACAACTGGGCACTGAACTAATGTTTCTCTCATATCACCAAAAGCCATCAGGTGACTTTTAGACTGCAACTTCTGAGCGCTGCTCACTTCCATACCCCATCAGAGGGCATGGTCACAGAGCAAGAGGGATTACAGCGCAATGACACACTCCAAAGTGTGAGTCCTGGCTCTGTCCGCCTGAGAGAACAGGAGAAGAGGTGGCAAAGCAGCTGCTACCTCTCACTGAAGTGTTGTCCAAGAGCTTCCCTAATTCTCTAGTCCAGCAGGAACATATGTGTTCTTCCAGGCTGCTTGGCCACAGGGCACCACTGCAACTGGTACTGAGCGGCACCCGCAGCAGCGGCCTCAGAATAAAATGGCCACAGATTGTCTCAGCCTGGGCTAAAGGCAGGCACCAGTCTCCAGGTCAGACACTGGCTCATGATGAGAATGATGTATTTGCTATTCTTTTTTGGAGTTATAAAGTCTTAGCTATGCCTATAGTTCATTCAGATTAATTTTATTCAAATTATCTTCCAGCAAAATACAAAGCAAGCACATACTTTGGCAGAGACTACTTGTATTGCTTCCATCCTTTTCGTGATATTTTTGTCAACTGTATTTAGTTATCTGAAGTATTGTTTTTAACTGAGTGCAGTGTTTCCTGTATGAATTGTTCCAGCTACTATGTGGTGAATTTATTTTGGTTTTAAATGTCAACAATAATTTAATAAATATACAGTAAGTCACAGGCACAGGAAATACGTACATCTTACTGCTTTGGTTAGCAAAATCAAAATAAGCACTACATTCAAAAACATCTCCCAGATCACAATGGCTGTACATCTGGAGTAAACAAATCACAGGTATTCAACAGGAGAAGGGCAGCAGACAGGCACTCCCGCAAATGAACAATGAAGAAAATTAGTTCATTTTACTCCATTCACTATTCTACTGTGGACCAAAGAAGAAGCCAAAATGACAACTTTATGAGGATCTGTAATGAAAGACATGACACTCCATGGAAAACAAGGACAACAAAAATGTAAGTAAACATTAGCATTCAAGAAAAACAGTTTACACACCGCTTTTTTCTTGATTTTAGCCGCCTTTTGCATCCTCTGAGGAGTAGCATAAAAAAAAGAATGCAGACAGATGTACACACAGGGAAAGAGAAAAGACAGTGTGGGAAGTCAGGGAAACTTTTTGACTGTGAATCCAGACTGCTGAAAATTAAAAAATTGGGAGCAGTGGGAGAAGGATGTGCAAGAGGGAAAGATTTGTTTATACCTTATGCAGTTCTCAAGCATAATTGGATTTCATGGCATTATGCATGTTGACAATTGATTACAAAAGAATCGGTACCAAAGCTTTGTCTGTTATCAGCTGCTCCCAACACTTACCCTGCCGAGTTTACAGCAGTCAAAAATAGCAGCACATGCATCTTAAAGCCAAGGTTTTCTCTCCATGTTCATCACACATCTACATGTAACTGCTGAACAAAACATAGCTCGAGCTCCCTGCCATGACTATCTAGAGTAGTCAAGTACCACTGACAGAGTAGGGTTGGTATTAATATACAGAACAGTTTTTAGGGAGTAAATTGCAATCAACAATTACTTACTGTAGCTTGAGATATCACAATATGCTAAACAGAAACTGGAAGGTTTGGAAAGTTTAAAGAACTGGACCTTTCCTGCATTCCATTTCTTTCTAAATGCTAAATCAATCATCAGTCACGACAATCTCTTGTAAGTGGCCTTTCCAAACTGGTTTCCTTCAAAACCATGCAATTTTTAGCAATTACATATTTCATTGATTATGCACATACTTTTTCTCCTAGCATTAAATCTGCCTCTAACCATGTGTTTATTCAGATGAGGTATTTACAGCAGAGGCACAATAACTTCTAAAATAAATATCTCCTACTTGGATTCTTAACCAAAAAACTATTTTCTTTACACAGCTGTATGAAGCAGTCTACGGTACATTATTTAAAAGATGTTGTTCACTGTAAATAACACCAAATCCAAACACAATAGTAATCAATACTCTTGTCCTAAAAAAGTCGTAATATAAGTAGTAATATTGAGACTAATTTTCTCAATTTGTAGTAAGTTAAAGGAAGTAATAACAGAAGGGTAAAACCACAGTCAAACAAACATCCTATGCTTTGCCACTGGAATATTTTCTAATTGCAATCTGCAATTTGTCCTTCATACTTGAATTTGTTATACAGCTTCCAAAGAATTTCAAATAGACTCTGGAATAATTTATATTTTGCTGTATGTATTTTTACAGCAAGCACTGGAAACTAATGGTATTTACAGTACTGATCAATACTTACCTGAGTGCATCTCGGGAGAAGTTCGAGGCTGCAGATCCCACACCATTCACGGATCAGCTGTCAAAGGATCAGAGAGTATTCTATAGCCCAAAAAGATCCCCTACCTTGACACGACTCACTGCCTCCTGGGCCTGCATCATTCGGATGTTTTTGGAAGGGTTGCGCTCAGACAGCAGCTGTGTGGAGCCCAGGTAATTGGCTGCAAAGATGATTCCGTCAATGAGGTCCTCAGGTTCACAAGGTCCTGGAACTGACAGGAGACATTTACAGTTACTGCCTCTCTAAGGACTGGGGAGATGAGAAATTGAATAAGGGATACTGAGGCTTGAACAACCTTTCTAATGCTGGGACTGTGCCCACCATCCTCTTTATTCAGCTGTTAAGCTTTACATCCAACTTGATTAGATCGACAGTAAAGAGCAGTCATTCCAGAGTTTGGCTGAAATCTCTTGACAGTGAACATTTTTTATTCCTCAACAGTTTTATAAAAGAAATGTGCTTTGAGCTAGATCAACTTGCCAACCTTCTAATGATTTTTTTTTAGTATAAAAATCTTGTATGGGGAGAAGAAGGACACTGAAGGGGAATGTTAATTTTAAAAAAAGGTTTAATGTTCAGTGTTCAATTTATTTATAATCAAGTCAATGTGGAAGATTATTATGTGGAAAAGAAAAAATACATGGCATGCTATGCTGATTAAATGTACTGAAATAGTAGTTTGTACATATATCTTTTAGTGAGCTTTCCTATCCTTCATTTTCCCATTCTAATTTAGCAAAAGTCTTCCACCAGAATATAAACTCAATTAAAAGAAGTGACTTTCCTTTTTAAGCAGTGTTGCTGACACTTATTCATCTCTGCAGATCTCAAATCCACCTGCCAGAAATCTCAAACCCCAGCCAAAACCCACAGTCTTTGTAAGTCAGTACTCAAGGTATATAAGCACACAGATATATGTTTATATCAGTCCTGTACTCTTCAGAGACCTGAGATTAACTAACAGTGCTCACACACATTGGAGTTACTTGGAGGATTTCGGAAACACCATAGTTTTAAACTTCAAAAGGATAATTATATACCACAGAACACATTTTATTTAGATCACATCTGTACAAATCCAGTAACGGTTTAGATATTCATTATAACTCAGAATAGAATTCTGTGGAATTTAAAATTTTTGAAGTATTGGGAAAGTGTAAAAAAGTATCTTGACAATCTCCACTGGAAGTATGAAAACCCTCAAAGAAATTCTTGAGAAGCCAGCAATTTAGAAGTCTCTGAAACTCTTTATAAAGACCAACTCTTTCAATACCTCAAAAACCAATCCTTGTTCTTGCAGCCTTAATTCACTAAATGAAATCAGAGAAAATGAAAATTCCACAGGAACTCCGTTCTTGTATGGCTGCTTTTCTTTGCTTACATCTTTGTACCGTTATGTTTCTCAGCAGATGGATGGTGTATTTTGTATGGTACCTCTTCTGATGGTGTTATTCATATGTCTTTTCAGGTCTAAAACTTAGTTTCATACATCTGTACTTCTTCCAGCATGCAACAAAATACTAATGTTGCATCATATTGACATCTTGTTTCAAGGGCAGCAGAGAGGGATATTAATTAAGGACGTGAATTTAATGTTAAGTTTGCAAAACTTCATTAGATACCTGCATCAACACGCTCATTCAAAATTAAAGTAGCTTTAATTTTGTTTTCTTTCATTCACTTCGGGCTAAGTAAATGAGGCTAAATTGAATCAAGATTGCTTTAACTCTGAAATAGGCTTACCCACATGTTTAAATCAGTTTAAGTAAACTCCCTTAGTAGGTAATTTAGATTAATTTTCTTGAAATGTTTTGTGTCTGAAGACAAGTAAAACTGCAGTTCCTAGTGCAAATTCTCATACAATCATTAGTACATCAAGCAAAATGCCCAGGGTATCTTTGGGGTCTGTGCAACCCATGGATGGTACAAAGGAAACAACCATTTCCTCTCATGGCTTGGCTGTTTGGTGACAGCAATGGTGTTTTTAACTAATTTGCATGAAAAAAATTCTTGAGCATGGAAATAACCTAGGGTGTTAAGTAATTTTATAATCCTAATTTTATTTATTTGGATTCCTTAAAGACTGGTGCTTTTTTGGTTGGATGTCATCACATCATCTTTTCATAGCTTTAAAAAATGATGTTTTGCAGAATCATTATACTAGCAACAAAGTCAGCTACATCATGTATAAGTCAATAGCATGCAGAAAATGCTTACAGCAGTAGATAATACAGAAAAAAAGACCAAAAAAAAAACATGCTGGGCAGAAAACATTTCCAACATAGATTTCCCATCATGAAGGCAGTGTAAGCAACTGTCAGGTAAAACAAGACATCTCGTGGAAGGATGGAACAGTACTGAAAATTGCCAGGGTCAAATTAGGTCACCTGGGTGTTTTCTTCCTTTATCTCTGTCTGCTTTAAATAATGCAAAAATGCAGGCTTGGCTGAGGTCCCAGCTCATCAGAGCACTTAAGCATGCCCTTGACTGCAAGCATGTGTAAAGGCTTACTGATGAGGAAGGGAAGCAGGAGCAGGTTTCAAACGTGAAGGTTAGTTTGATGTGAGCAAAGACTGGAATTTTATGTTGACTATTGGTGCTTAAACATTAGCTAACTATTTCTGAAAAATCTAACTGCAAATTTGTGCACTTATCAAGGCAATAGAGATTACTTGATTTTCTGCTGATCTACTAATGGAACAAGTATAGAGATACTTCTAGACTAAGTAGACTAGGTCCAAACATTTTTAAATTAACATTTGTATTCGTAAAATAAGAAAAAAGAAGACTCAACTAAAAAATTCATTAATTCAGTATAACTGGGTTCATTAATCTGTTAGGAATCCCTTTCTACACCTGTCTAAAATAATGTAAGCAAGGATTCAGACAGTAGAGACTGTACCCTGAGCACGGAAGTTCAGCTTCCTCTGAACTGTGATAGCCCATGAAGTCACTGAGACCTTGGGATGTGTGGCACTGCAGCAGATTTTGCATAAGGAGTAAATGGACACAGAGCATAAGTCCCCTTTCAGAATGTCCATCTACAACTTCCATTTCCTGACTGATTTCTTTGCTTCGTCAAGGTTGTTACTGTGTAAGGGAGTAAGATTTATGGTGATAGGACAGAGTGCAGAAAAGCCAGAACCACTGAACATGGAACTCATTACTACTGCGAGCATGTAGTGGTACTACATATTTGCAAAACACGTTTCCAATATTTTGGGGCCTGTTATCATTCAATATGATAGATGATAAGTCATTTTTTATGTTCACAATGGCATATGAAAAATACTATGTATTACTAGAAACACAGATACAGCTACTGTAGTTAAAGAGTCATGCTGAAAGTGCTTTAAAACTGAATAGGAATATAACCAGAATATGGTTGTGGTATTGCTGTCAAAGCTCAGGGAACAACAGCAGTGTTAGCTGGCAGAATCTTTTCTTATGTGCAGAAGGATCCTGTACTTTTTGGGGCTCTACATACAAATTAATAATAAAAACTGTATTTTTCTTTGAATTCAGAGAGCAGTCATGTAAGCCATCATAAGCTCCTAGTGAGCCATGTATTTATTTGTATTAGACAATGCCATATAATACCTGCAATAGAAAAAGCCTAATAGACAGCTTATCCTCACATACTGTGCCACTACAGAAAAAATCAGAGAAAGCAAAATGATTGAACTAAAAAAAGGTATTATATTATGTAAAGGGTATCCTGACCCCTTTCCAACAGAGTAGTGAGCTGGCTGGTACGTGAAGAAAAAGACATAACCTTTTTATCCCAGTGAAATTAAAATGTGTAGCTGTATCTACAGCACTGTGAGGGAGGAATTGTCTCGCCTGCTTTAAAGTTCTGTGCATGCTGGCCTTGCTTTGTGCTTGTCCACTATACAATCGGCAGATGCTTATTACAAAGCATCAGCTTGCTTTCTTGTCTGCCACCCTTGGGGAATGCATTTAAATTTACCTCTATTTAGGGCCTGTTAGCCAGTACATGCCAAGTGTTCCGTGTAATGTCCCTCAGATGTCAACCTGAAGGGACAATCTTTGAACTTTCCATTTGTTCTAGTTCTTAAAGTAAATTACTGAAAATAGAAAATGCTTGTCAAGATGGTGAGATCAGGGAATAAAAGAAGAATGTGTTGGACATCCTAATATTATTCTAAATCGCATTAAGTTTTCCCTGGGTTGAGAATGGCCTTAGAAATTAAGTTTTTTGCATTCTTTTAAGGTTTCTATTGTGTGTGTTCATGACAGATCTAAGGTATCAGATTCTTGAAAGTGTCCTACTGTCTTTTCACACTTTATAGTGTAGACATTTTCTTTGCAGGAAGAGCTGCATGCATTTTCCCTATAAAAAGTTCTTCAGCTGTCAGTGAATCACAGAATGATAATGTTTTTCAGTACAATCCTATTTGATTTCTGTCCACCTTCTTGTGTTAATAAATTGACTTATTTTTCTTCAAACAGAATATATGTAATAGCACTGCAAGAGATTGAAGAAACATGTGAAAGCTTTGTTCTCCTGAACAGAGGGTTGGATTACCATTGTTTGGTCAGTTCAGGAGAACCTTTCCATTTGTGCTGACTACTGAGGTTCCCTGAGTGCAATAATGGGCCCTGAAGAACACAGTGCTCTTACCATTCATAAATCTCCTGTTGGGGCCCACTGTTACACCCTTTTTAACCCCTTCCAGATTTGTAGCTGCTCTTCATTTTCACCTGAATCCTTCTGGGAGCTCTATCTGCTCCTCCTTTTTATCACCACTAGGCTCCCATTGCCATGGGGAGGGTGAAAATGTTAAATACTTCCATACTTAAACTTCCCAGCTGTATTCTCTTGGGTTTGACTGGTTTTTAGAAGTGTGATCTTTTATATATATTAAAGGTTTTGCTTCCACTTTATCCTAATTTAACTACAGATGATGTCAAACTTACCATCAACAAAACTTGGAAAGGAAGACACTTTCTTTGTCTGTTGAGAAATAAAAATGGTATAGCTGTAACAAAATAACTTTCACACAATGAAGTGAATTCTTATTATATTTAAACAGCTGACCACTGTCACATAGCCACTGTTTAGCACACTGAACACGTTACATCACAGTCATTAACCCAACCTAACTGTTACAGAGTGCTCTGTACTTGGAGTCTCAAAGTATTTTAAGGTCCCACCAGACAAAAAAATAAGGGAGGCAAGGGGAAGACCACGAAAATGGCCCTAGGAGGTCAGCTGTCAAATGAGCAATAGAAACCAGCAATTCCCAATATAATCTGTTGCCTACTAGATCACATTGCCTATTAGTGATATCCCAAATTTCCAATAAAGAACATTTAACAATGTTTTACAAAGCAAGATTCTGGGTCAGTGAATAAAAAGAACTGTCCCTGACTGCTCAGTACATAGAATTACACTTAATCTTAGCTGGGGCCACAACAGTGCTCTTTTTATGCTACTGTCCCTAGTCTCAATAAACAGATACAGTCCTTCCATTCTTTGTCTTTTGCCAGCCTGCTCAGTCGTTCCCATTTCCAGGCAAGAGGCTGATTTCTCCATTATGGGAAAAGGCTTTAGAAATCTGCCTGTTCGTTAATATAACAGGCTACAGGCTAAATATGTTACGGTTTTGAGATAAGAGACTTCTGCTTTTAAGCCTCAATTTCAATTCATTGTGTCTAGCCCCAAGCATAACTCATTCTGCATTCTCAGATGTCTTCTTTGCTCCAGTCTTCAGTGACAAGAGCAGGTCTGTCTATCACTGTGTCTCTTCACAGCTGACTAAGCCAGGACTGACATTGGGAGGGAGAGGAATGGAAGCAGAACATGATTTCTTCTGGATGCCACTTTTGCACTCCAATAATCCAAAAAGAGAACTTCTGAAGTGTTCTCCCTATTCTGTATGTCATCAGAAAATTTTAGGCTTGAGTACATGCCATAGACAGATAAAGTGAATGAGGCAGCAAAAATTTGTGGGTATAGTTCAGAGTCTTTTCAGAGTAGGCAGATATGGTATTTATTGTCAGTTCAGGAAAGAAACAGAGCCTGAGTCTGCGTGTGTGAGAGGGAGAGGGCTGGCAGTGTGAGGCCTGCTCTCCCTGCTGCTGCAGCAAGCCAGGCAGCACAAGTGGCAGCCCCAGTACCTACCTCGGGGGGATTGTTATTGTCAACTGGGCCATTGAGGTCTGAACGCTGCTGCTTCCTGGGCTGCTCTAAACCATTGCACATCTGCAAGAAAAAAAAAAAGGATTTCGGATCCTTTCGTTTTCTGAAAAACTTCAAAACAAAGTAGAGATTTCAGTGGAAGTCAATGGTGCAAAGATAATCAGAAAATTTTGACCAGATTAAATTAAATTTCAATAAAAATTCACAAAACATTAACATATGAAATTCTAGCATGTTCTCCATTACTTATCTGTAGTTATTTTATGTACAATCAATATTCATTGCTGGTACTGAAATATTATAATGTGATATAGCAGTCGGAATTTCCTACTGTAATTTAGCAAATACCAGTTTCATATAAAAATGTTAAGCTGTTTAATTATAATAAACTATCTACTTTGATGTAAATAATAGGACGTTTCAATCATCATTAAGTAGCAGCTACAGTACTGATTTATATTTAAATTATTTTATGTCAATGCAAATTTTTCACATGAAATTAAGTCAAATGCTAACGTGTTCAAATAAGTCAGAAAGCAAAGTCAGAATTTTCAAATGTGTTTATTCTCAGTATTGGACAAAATCAAAACAGCCCTAGTGGCCATCTCTGATCTGAAAAACAGAATTCTAGCACTGAATGTAGGATCCTGTGTTTTTGGGAGATGCTTCATGGCATCTCCTTCTTCCTAGGCCAAGCAAATCTACAGGATGCTGGCAGCAGAACCTTGGGCTTCAGAAGAAATGTGAAAGAGAAAATATAAAATCATACACAAAGAAAACACTGAGTCTTTTAAACTACAGAACACTCCTTTTTTTCCTGCTCCAGTAGTCTCAGGGGCAGAATTTCTTTTCCAGACCTGACCCAAGTCACACAAAACCAGCACCCAACATGGAGAGTGCCCATGTCCCGTACGTACCAAGAAAGTGAAGTTTTCATGGCTCAGATTTTCAGTGTTAGAAATCTGGAAAACCAAGGTGATTTCTGGAACAAATTTTTATGGTTTAGGATATTTCATTTTCCCTTTTTTCTTAGTTTCCCCATTATGTATAAAAATGAGGACTTAAATGCCACTGCCATTGTAAAGCTTCAGGAATAAAAACTTGTATCAACAGTTGTGCAAATGGAAACCACTGAGGATTATTTGAAAGGGTCAGCCTGAATGTTAAATGGCAATGTAACTCCTTGGCTTCTGACCTTCAAATGCAGTATGTAGCTGCAGGCAGAGAAAGCCTTTATGTTCACCTCTAGACAAATTATTTCCTATGAGTAATACTTCGTCAGCAGAACAAAATATGCTAATGAAGCAGGCACATTAGAGCTCAGGAATGACAATTGTCAGGTAAGACAACATACACAAAGCAAAGATTCACCCAAGTAGTAAGCAGGACTTTAAGAAAGAAAAGACTATCTGAGATATACTGAGATACAACCAGACTTGGGAAACTCACCGTATCCCTGCTTATAAACACTATTCTGTTTGAGACAAGACAGACTTAATTATATTGCATGGCTAAACTAATAGGAAGCAATCTGTGTTGATGTGCAGTGAAATATATTAATGAGGTAAACAAATATCTACAGGACTTTAATAAAACAAGCATAATAATCATACATTATTCCCTAAAGTAGCAGGATTTAGATCCTTTAAGCAGAGATTATGACATGGCCACAATGAAGATACATTAAACTGTAAACACTGACAGCAAACACATTAACTCTACTATGTACAACAGAATGTCAGTATTTTTAAAGCTCTGTCAGTTCTGATCACCACACACTTGACTGAGCTGAAAATGCACCTGCATGTAAAGAAAGAATTGTCTGCTTTCGTAAGCATCACCTGGGTGCTGTAACATTGAAACAGATCGCAGCCTCAAATCTGCCAGCTCAATGGATTTATTCAGCCCTGGGGATCATAATACCAATCGTGCTCTGTGGTAATTGTTGCATATGTAAATCCACACAATCCTAATAAAAAATCTGGCTAAACATTTGGATAGCTTCTCCGTTGTGATTATACAGAGGTTTCATATAAACATGTCATATGATATGTGATATGTCATATGTGATTTACTGGAACTCCTATTTTAAGGATTTCAGGAATATGAAAAAAGCTGACTTGTTCCCAGTCACACATGTAGTCTATATGTTGTTATTGTGTACTTCCTGGTTCCAAAGAGAAGCCTAAACAGAATTCACAATGAGTTGGGATCAATCACACCACCTCTACAAGGAACATAACCTGCAGTGTTATTAATAGTTTTGCCTCTGAGCAAGTACTGAGGCAGTGCCCAGCATGTGACGGAACATGAAGCAGCAGAAAATGACATTTTTAGGCTGAGAGGAAAAATCAGACTCTACTTTTTTGAGGTCACTGAAGCACCTGTGGAAATCTTTCCTCACCAGGCTTGAAACTCCACCCACACCCTGGCCAGCCCTGTCTTGATGGTTAATTACCAGGCCTGGGGCCACATGGGGCCTCCTCCCACGAATCTTGCAGGGCCCCTCCCAAGCACCCAGACCACCTTTATAACCCCCTTCTGCAGCACGCAGTCCCTCTTAGCTGGAGGTGGGGGCTGGCAAAGAGTGAGTTCTGCTCTTCTCTTCACCTGGCTGTTTGCTCCAGTGGGAGCTGTTTGACTTGTCAGTCAAACACTCATCTCACCAGCACTGGTCCTCCTCACAGCTGCTGCCTGTGATCCTGAATGCTGCTGTGGTGCTCAGCACTGATGAAGCACTTTCTTACTGGGGAATGTTCTCCTGGAAAGCAGCAGGTTAGTCCTGTCTCTGATTTATTCAGAATTTGTCTGAGAGAAGAGCTCAAAGGGGTGGTAATGCTTTATTATTACATTTAAACATTTGAATAATGAGCCTTGTGTTCCACACCTGCCCATCTCTTTAGTAGCAATGCTGTTTAACATTAGCAAATAACGTGTTCAGAGGCCAGTGTACTGGCTTGTGTATTCTGCAACTCGTCTTGAAGATGACTAAGCTTTTTGGACAAGAGATGTTTTGTGGTGGGTTCCAGTTGAAAATGGTTCCTTGTGGTAGGCTCTAAGGGAAAAAAACCCAACCTTCTTGGGGAAGAGATGTTTTGTGGTAAACTGACAAAACTGTTGTTGCTTGTTGCACAAGTAAACCTATAGACCTGACTGAGCTTTCATCCAGGTTTGTTGTCCCTCTCTAGAACAAAACCAGAGCAGATGGGCATTATGTTTGCTACTTAGGGACAAAAGTTTCCATTTCGAGTTTCCTCCATTTCCATTTCCTCCATTTCGAGTTTCTGTGATGTGTTGTTTTCTGCAGTTTGTCATTGGGTGATGTGTCTTCAGCTCAAGGTACATCTAAAATATCCTTTAAACGAAGAGGTGGTAGCCTAGTCTCAAGTCTGTTCTGGCAGTGCTATTCCTGTTAAATTGCACAAGTGAAATAACCTCCCTCCTGAAGGCTGGTCATGTGTAGTGGAACGGCCTAACGTACCTTCCTGAGCATGCGTTAGTTACCAGTAACATTGTCAGGAGGAGCAATTTGGCCCAGCAGGACACTTTTGCAAAGATAGACTCTGAATGAGGCAGCTCTTGACTAGCTGAAGGTTTTCTGATTATGATCACAGGAGAAAAGGTCAGACTTCCCACTCTTCTCTCACAAGATTCCATTACTTATGTGTTAATTTAGTAGTGGTGCTAGTACATGTCAGGAGTGAAGAGAAAAATATTTCTGAGGAGTAGTTCCAAGCAACCAAGTCAAGTTTAGGAAAAGAGGAGACAGAGTAAGTTGAGAGATCTAAGCATTCCACAAAATGATTTCAATACTCTATCAAATTTCAATAGACATTAAAATAATTGCCAATTTATTTTTATCACCTCAAAGAACCATTCTTTTTTTCTTTTGTCCTTGCATATATTTAAAACTGAGAACCAGCCATGATGAGTTTAAGAGAAACAGCTCTGCTGAATTCTTAGGGAGATGAAATTAGGATCACATGCTGCCTTCTGATTTAAACTTCCTGAGAAGACTTTGTCACTAATGCATCTTTAGGTAACAGACATTGATCTTGCTGTCTAGTGGTGTCAGGAGCTGATTGCTAAAAGTCTGTGACTCGGCCGATTAGCACAGAGGAACTGGTTTTGTTTGGACTGTTTAGCGCTTTTCAGTTCAGCACTTGGTAAGTTTGGGAACTGTCACGTGGTAACAGCTGTTTAATAGTTGTGCCCCACAGCTGCCTAGAACACACAGGAGAATGCAGAAACCTTCTGTAATACTCTTCATTTACACCCATTTGTGTTTTCTACAAACTGTTCTCATATGCATCCCGTAACACTCAGACCGACTTCCAGCAAGACATTCCTAAGATACACATTTTCTAAACTGTCTATCATCTGAGTTTCTTCGCACTGTTCTAAAGGTGAACTCTTTTACAGCTAAAAGACTTCTGGATTTGGACTCTGCAGCAGCAGAGCACTGTGCCCATGCTGAGAGAAGGAAACAAATATTTGTGTCAGTACTGAGCTCTACCAGCACAGGCAAGGAAAACACAGTAGTAGCATTGACATGTGCAAAGCTGTTGGAGGAGGGACAAAAGAGACAAAAAAGATGACTTTGTAAAATTTCCTTTTACAGATTTTTGTAGGGATCTTCTATGTGTCTCTGGATGTGTATGTTGAAGAAGTATAAGGACACAGCCTATATGAAAGTTGTGAAAGCAGACTAACAATGCAGGAGCTTGTGGTGTGCCTACTAGGGCAGTTTGTATAAGCATATTTGGTTAGGTTCTCAAAGGTATGCCAGTGTTATGAAAGAATGATTGAGAAATGAGAAGCAGTAGGATTCAGTGTCACAGGCAGCATCATTCAAAAGCAGACTTCCCTCTAAGGTCCTCTTTTGTAAAGGAGGCAAATTTCATGGCAAACTCCTGTTTCTTCAAAAGGGTGTAGGTGAGGTAGGGTGCTGGTGCTGTTAAAAACATTTTCTTTTATTGCTGGTAAATAGATTTGCTTGAACAAGGTAGGAGAGAACACAGGAGTCTGAAATCTACCTAGAGTAGACATTAGGAACAAGGGCTGATTGAATTGTCAGTGCTCAAGTATTGAGTCCCACAGTCATCTTCAGCCCCTACCCAGCAGAAATAGCTCTCAGTCATGCCACTGCCAATGTTTCACAGAGGCAGGATCCTAGCTGGGATGAAGAGCAAACTGTCACATAGGAGGTTCCAGAGAAGCAGTTACTTAACTGAGTTGCATTAGTGCAAGAGACACCTTCCATTGGTTATTATTTCAGCTGCTGTCCAATGCTTTGCTTTTTTCTTTACTGCTTCTGCCATTCTTTAATTATGCCAGTTCTGCACGTGCAACAGGAGAAACTGAAGTTCCAAATGCAGTCAGGGTGTGGCAGGATGGGGCTGGGACTGCCCCGTGCCATCCTGCTTTGTGGGAAGGAAGCAGGACAGGGTATGTTGCAGTGAACTGGAGACAAACTTTTTGTGGTTTCAGCTTTGGTTTAGACCAGGCCCTTGCTCATATTTTAATCAGTACAAGCACACATTTGCAACAGGAAATTGCTCTCATTTTTCACCTGGTAAAGCTGTTCCTGTGTTGATTATTAGTGTGCCAAACCAACAGTATTGTAGGTAACCTTGAAGAAAATGTAACAGCATTCCAAAAAGCAACCACTTTTCACAGGAATACCACATATATTTAAATTTTCTGGTTGTACTGTATGCTACTGTCAGTTGAAGGAGCCATTCAGTTCATCTTCTTCCATCCAAACATACACCTGTCAGTTAATTCATGTTTATGTTATATTAAAAACTGTGGTAATTCAGGAGAATTACGTAAGTAGCATGTCTGACCATACTCAGTTTCTCTGCTACAGGTGAAACATATGAAATGAAATTAGAAACAGAAAATTTCTTCATGTGATATTTTAACAATTAGCTGAGAGATGACCAAGATGTCAGATGGGTGTGGGGAAAACTCTTAGCTTGAGGGAGTTGTTAAATTTGAGTTGTTATAAAATACCCCAAATAGTCAGTTTAACTTCACAGATGCGATGCCTTTCTTAAAGAGCATAAGCATGGAAAACCTGCAAGGAATAAGAGTTGTGCTAAGCAGTGAGTTAGAGCAAATATACACACTAAATGTATTCTAGGTTTCCCTCAGACTCGTCTAGTGCTAATCATCAGTGCTTCCCCACAAGTATTTACACATAAAGGCTAAACAAGCCAAGCTCATCTATCCCTGGAGTTTTCAAGCCTGAGCATGTGTATTTAAGACAGGAGACTGACGACACTGAAAGTCAAATGAGATGCGTACTTTGTTTTTCCTTCTCTGTAAATTGTTGGGTCTTTCTTAAAAAGTAACTGTTTTCTGGTGCAAACCTAGCAACAGGAACCTTTAAAATCACAATTGTTTACTTATTGTTTGCAAGACATTTGCTAAATAACCTTAGCACCTATCATGAGCTAAGAATTAACAGCTGTGTATTTTAAATGTAAATGTTATAATGTAAATGAATGTAAATGTTATAAGAGTAATACTACCTATATGAGGCAGGAAAGGAGGAGAGGAGCAGAAACATGAAAAAGCTAAGGATAGCATACTACGTGCATAAAACAACAAAAGCACCTTCCTGCTTGCTCATTGTTTACAAAAACTGACATACACGTAGTATATCTTGATTTAACCTGGAAGCATTCAAATCTGCATTTATTTAAAGACAATTGAGGCAAAAAACTTCTCTATATGGAATATGTATGCCTCTGTCATCCCTTTCAGCATGGTATTCTGTACTGAGATGCACACTTAAAATAGCTTTTTTAGCAAGGTGACAAGAGCGAGGCCCTTCCAAGAGCCTGTTCTCTGCAAACAGTAAGTTTAGCATGCAAATGCACTGACAATGGCCTTGGGGTTTTTTTCCTTTCACTATGAAAGAAATGGAATTATTGTAGTTGGTTTAAATATTGTAGTTAAAATTACGGCTGTCTTGGTTTCACAAATGAGACACAGGTTCATTTAGGCAGTACTCTAATTCCATCCATCCCTTTGACGTTTCATAGTAAATACGAAAAGAATTGAATGCCCCAGAAGAAAACCAAAATCCTCTGCACTTTATCTAAATTCTTTGAGGTCCAGTATTAATGCTAAATACATTGTGCTAAAGTCCAACCACACCTTGTGCTAAAGACATTTAAGGAGCTATTAAGAAAGAAACTAACTTTGGCAGAAATGGATACTGAACTCTTATTCTAATGCCCTCACCATGAGCCTGAGTTTTGGATAAAGCTGAGAAGGGTAACTTGCAGTAGCTGAGAAGAACACAGCAAGACCAGTCTTGTCATGGTACACACACTCAAGTAATGCTTGCCAAAGGTTACTGAACTTGTTTTTTACTCCTTCTTTTATATCCCTGGAGGCTTGGGGTGGGGAGAGGGAGAATTACCTCATGTCTCCGTTTGTGAGCCTCTGTATCTCTGTAAGAAATACCACTGCACACCTTTTTGACTTGGAGGCTTGTGCTCTTCTCTTCTGTGACTTGCCCACAGCAGCTGTGCCCTGTCTTCTGTCTTACAAATGAAATGCATGCCTTGTCATGCAGTTTGTTTAGCCCTGTGTGCTGATCTCGAGTAGATACCTGTACTGCTGTATGTCTAATTTCCTGTCTTCATGTTTGAAGGAATGAAACACTGTGTACTGTCCAGTGCTCTCTATCCAGTAAGACAGGAGTTTGTGGTTGCCATTAACAGTGATTGTATAAGCTCAGTGGCTTCATTTTCAGCCGGGGGTTACCTATCACAGCAGTGCTTCCCTCATTATTAAACAAGATGAAGGCATTGGTCCAAGACCGACTAGAAATAACAATTAAAGCTCAGACAGGCAGCTCAGAAATACTTAGGTGCTTTTGTTTTTTTCCACCGGGGCAGTAATATCAATATCCAGGTGTTACACAAGCTGTTAGCAGTCTGTTGAGAATGACAAAGGTACAATGCAGTTCAGCTCAGCTTCTGATAAATAAACTTCAAAACAACAAAAAGTTGTTGAAATGAAAGTCTATTTTGAATATTGTTTTGAATGGGCAATCGTTCAGTGGGGGGGAAAACCCACCAGTTACTTAGTCAAGCACTGAGGAATTCTTTCTTCTTCACGAATTCCTCTTGCCTTCTTGTTGTTTGCAAATATTTTGAGAACTTGCAAGGAGCAACATTCCCAGTAGCAGCTGCTGGGAGAAAGACCGTCACTAAGTCTAAAACCTGCTACCTCAACCTCTCTGCTCCCAGCCACCACCTAGCAACTGTTCAAACCATTCAACATCAGCAAGCTTATTCACTAAGGGACTTTTATGCTGGCAGTAGGGCACTGAATATAGTAAGTTGCACAATTTGGTTATAATTATACTTCTGAAAATAGAATGTAGTAATGAATATTAAAAACTTGCTGCAGATATAGGAAATCTGAAAATATCCCCCTAAGACTTTTTTTTGTTCACAATTATAATGAAGGTCGACCTGTTTCATCAGCATATACTTAAACATTTGATCTCCTTTTACTGTTTTTCAGAGGAATTAACATATTTTAATGTCTGTTTTTAATGGAATCACCTAGACTAAATTGTTTAACTGTGGGGCACTTAACTATAGAAAATCCTATTTACGGAGTTGATAAAGCTGAAACAGGAAACTTATGCATTATGAAGTTTAATAAAGCATTTTAATCAAAGATAAGGCAAAATAATTCATTTATCCTTACTAGTTTGTTATCCAAGTACATGTTGTGTTTTACCTCTTTTAGGTAGATCTGTTCATTGCAGAAGATAACTAATATTCAACTGCATCTAATTTTAGAGATGCAAAGTCAAGGCTTTAAAATGACATTAGGGAATGAGGTGTGTTTCTCTAAGAAGTAACCACATTCAATTTGAAATGTCAAGGAAAAAAGTCACACTGCCTTTCCTTTAGAAAAGCTTGAGCTTCATTCTCAGACTTTTTCTGGCACTCAGCATTATAACAAGAAAAGATCGTGTGCAGTTTAAATTAACTTCTACATCATTCTTGTGATAAAACTGCTCAACAGCACTTTTGGTGCGAGTAAAGCTCCTATTTCTTCCTTCTTGTCAAGGTCAAGATAGGTCAAGTTAGTAAAAAACCACAGCAATATGCAGGCACTTGCAGGTTTTTTTAACATATACAGTATCTAGATTCGACATACTTTCTATTGAAAACAAAAAGTAATCAACTACTAAGGCAATGGTACAGGAGCTATTAATGGAAAAAAAAATTCAACTATTTTAATGATGACCCTAGTTTTAAGTTTCTCCAGAGTGTCACTGCAAAATGAAATAGTGTAAACAAACTGGGTTTGCCCTATGCATCTGGAATACCTTTTTTGAATTGTCTCTTCTGTGTGCAAAACCTCTTTGCTAGTTCTCCACATATGCTGATTACATTTAGCACCTTTTTCTAAACACACCATGTGATTATGTGAATGCAATAATAAAAAAATTTAAAATATTGCTAATGTATATATTTATATATTGATATATATAAAAATATTGCTAATTTTGTTTGGAATAACATTTGCATAATGCCTCTGACAGTCTGGTTAAAAAGAGCACATCGTACCTGCTCCTGTGGCCACTTCTGTCTGTCCTCTGGGGTCCTTGACTTTGCTTTAAAACCTCGGTGCACATCTCCACTGTGCTTAGAGGCAGATGGGATATTCAGTGATTTTGGCCTCCCCTCGTGCCTGTTAGCACTGTGAACAGCTTCTCCCTTTGAACAAGTCTCTTTGTAGTCATGTGCCATGTTTTCAGTCCCAGTGTGCTCTGGACTCATTTCTGTTGTACTGTTAATACTGCTCATGCTCATACTCATTTTGATTTCTGCTACAATCTGGTCAATGTCCTCTTCCTGCTCTTCCAGCTCTGCATCCTCTTTTCTAGAATGGTATGGTGATATTCCCTGTGAATTTCCATTAGCCTCTGCTGCGTAATAGTCCGGATAGTCACCTTCACTTTGACAGTACTGTATGTTTTCTTCTTGGTCTTGAATCTCCAAAGATGATGCTTCATCCTCCAAAATCTGAATGCCATTATCTTGACCTTCCTGCCACTCTTGCCTGTCCATCACCTCATTTTCATCTTGGTGCTGAATTTTACCTTCAGCCCATTCTTCTACAGCTTCCTGACATTCATCTGTTTCAACATGGTGTTCCTCATGGGGAGCGTACTCCTCCCCATTGCAGTCCATTCCTTCCAGGTAACTGTCATCCTCTGGACAGTATCTAATGTAGTATGTGATCCCCTCCTCTTCTTCTGGCAGGCCTTCATCATAGTCCTCTTCCTCAGAAGTGTTGTTTACATAGTCAGAGCTGGAGTCGCCGTCTCCGCTGTGGTCATTGCACTCATGTTCCACAGGGGTAGGACTACCTGGTCTCACAGTTGCTAGTTCTGCCTCCTTTGCTGCATAATCTTCAATGGGAAGGTCACTTTCTTCATTTTCAGGCTCTCTGTTGTGAGACGAAGTCGGGCAAGCTCTGGCTCTGTGATCCAGCATGCTGGCTGTAGTGCTTTGATGTTTCCTGTTTGCCATAGCCAGCTCCTTACATGACAATCATTTCCAGCAATTACTGCAGGGAAGATGGAAAAGCACACATTCAGGAAAAGGTCATCAGTAGAGAACAGAGATGTTAATAGGAAGCAAACTGATAGATTCATTTGGTAAAAAGCCTGTGTTTGTAGATATTTGACCAAATTCAGACAGCTAACTTTTAAAATGTTTGTGCTGTGGAACCATGAAATCAAAGTAATAAGTTGCACTCTGAAAGGAACAGATAAAGAGAAGGTTCTACATTTATGCTAAATGTATTCTAGTGTAGGCTCTCTTCTGTCAGTTTGACAGAGAATTAATCCTGAACCTTGAAATTAGTTTTCAATTTCTTTTCCTTGCCAGTAAGGGGTCATGCTTTGATCACTATGCAGTAAATGGGAGCTCTTTTCAATTTTCAGCTTAGTCATTTCTTTAACGTGTACTGAAAGCAAACATTTAGAATCTGACCTGCTCTTACCAAAACTAAAGGAAAATAATTCTATTAACTTGGCAGTCACATAGTGCACTAAAAGATAATGCATTGGTATTAAGTGTTATTTTTAAAAAAGCACTTGCTGGTTTATTAGCCCTTACTAGCCGGATGCCATTGTTATCTCCCATTGTTAAACCAAATATTGCTTTTAGAATAGATTATTTCAGTTGGAAGAGACCTACAACAATCACACTGTGCTGACCAAGTTAAAGTGTGCTTTAAGGGCCTTGTCCAAATGCCTCTTAAAACACTGCCAGGCTTGGGGCATTGACTGCCACTGGAAGCCTGTTCCAGTGTCCAACCGTGCTCTTGGTAAGGAAATGCTTCCTAATGTCCAGTCTGAACCTGTCGTGACACAGCTTTGAACCATTCCCATGCGTCCCGTAACTGGATACCTTCTCTGGGCAGAAGTTCAGCACCTCCCTGGCTGCTTCCCCTCTGGAAGATGCTGTTGAGGGCAATGAGGTCACCTCAGCCTCCTTTCTACAAACCAGACAAGCCCAAAGCCCTTTGCCATTCCTCAAAGGACACCTCCTTCCAGCCCTTCCACCAGCTCCGCTGCCTTTCTGTGCACACATACAAGGACCTTCACATCTTTCTTAAATGAGGGTGCCCAGAAGTGCACACAGCAGGCAGGTGAGGCTGCATCAGTGCTGAATGCAGCAGGATAATCCTCTCTTCTGAGCAGCTAGTCCGTGTTTGACAGAGCCCAAGACACGCTTTGCTCTCTGGGCTGCCAGAGCACATTGCTGACTCCTGAACTGCTGTCAACCAGCACCCCAGAGCAGAACCTGG
This sequence comes from Rhagologus leucostigma, assembly GCA_013397725.1. Lineage (NCBI taxonomy): Eukaryota > Metazoa > Chordata > Aves > Passeriformes > Rhagologus > Rhagologus leucostigma. The sequence goes on from VZTD01001937.1 coordinate 1,835,692, forward strand.
CATTTAGACTTGTTAAATTAACCATGGCCCCATGCTCCAATCTATCCAGATCCCTCTGCAACACTGTTTTTCGAAGTCTAATCTATATTCCAGGTAAAAGACACATTTACAATAAAAGCTCACTAATTCTTCCTGCTAAATACTTCTGCTACTTTAAATTACGTATTTTCATCTAAATACTGGATTCTAAATAAGCAGAGATTATATGAACTATATTAAAAATAGTTAAAGAAAATAGCTAATTCTAGACAGGCTTGACAAGTGTGATCTGCTTCGTGATTTGGAGGGGGGAGTAATATACTTTAGTATTTGTTTCTCTGTATTTCATTGTTGTATCTTTATGATAAACTTGACCTGTGCAGTTACTTCACTGAGGTGAACTGAGCTCAGGCTCCTGACATGCACCACACAAATGCTTGTTTTACTGTATGCACCTAACAATGACGTATCAGCCAAACACACAAACATTTTGACTTAAGCAGTTTTCCAAGTCTTGTGTGCACACAGAGCAATAAAATTAGCATAGAGCTAGAGGATTAAAGGAGCTATATAGGGAGTAATTTCTTAGGCATTATGAACTTAGAAAAAATATCCTGTCACTGTAACCTAAAACCTTATAGATATCCCCACAGAACTTCTGATACCACAAGAACACTCCCAATCCTTAGTTTGTGACAAATCCAGAGATCTGATGTGTCTATGGATTATTGCAAAGATATCACGTGGCAAATCTATCCCTGAAACACGGGTTCTAGATTCTGAGACACAAAGCAGAGATGTATGTTAGTCACAGGAGGAGGTTTGAAAGCAACCCAGCATGTGGAGCTCTTTCTAGTTGTTACCTCGCAGAGTTAGTCTTGACAGAATAAAGCTTTAAAGTAAATAGTGTATCTGAAGAGAAGTTTTAAAGGAGAAAATCAGAGGAGGCCAAACTTTTTCAGTGATTACTTGCCCCTCCTCACTATTGGAAGAACTAGCAGACTTGCAAGGTTTTCTCAATACAGTCTGTATACCCACTATCCCTTTAATACTAATAATACATGTTTAATTTGGAGTCAGGTATAAGAACAGAACATCAAGCCATAGCCATCCATCCACCAGGGTTACCTCTGGTTTAGTCAGCTCTTACTGCAAACAAAGGATGTTTCTATACTGTGACTGCAGTATAAACAAAATCTATTTCACATTGGATTAAAATAGCAGTCTAAGTCACAATACTACAGTGCTCTGCACAGGCTGTAAAACACTGCCCACAGCAAGATAAATTGCTTGTATGACCAGATCAGGCATGAGTACATTACACAAGCATGTCTATAATGAGTTAAGATGGAGCGCTGAAATAATTTTTGAATGGCACTGCAAGAAAACTACAGAGATCTCATCTGGTTTAACCAAAAATTATTTTTTGTTGAGAACAGAGCAAATTAGGTGCCTCTTATTGAAAGAAAAGTTCTCATCTGCAATGGCCTCAATCTTCTAGTGGAAATATTATCCATATTAAATAATACTTAAATATTTACAGTGCAGTTGACCCTGCACATAAGCCACTACAGTGTAGCTGAAGATACAGAAGCACAGCCTGTAACAAGCACAGTTTGAAACCCATGACTCAGAGTTTCCTAAAGCATATGGAGATGAGAAACCCTTTTTTTAGCCAGTGTAATGGAGTTTTTCCACCCACATCTAAGAATCTTCATTTAGTATCCAGGCCCTGAAACTGCCATAAGTGGTGTCTCTGCAGTGATAGCCTTTTATAAATCCCAGTAGTGAATGCTCAAAGATGTTGCTTACCTGCAGGAAAATCCACTGCACTCTAGATATTCTATAACACATTGCAGGAAGCCACCTGAATGTGATCTGAGAGCCAAAAGGCAGGCCAGGAGCCGAGGGGAGGGAGGGAGGGGTGGCTGAGGAGTGGAGCTCCATCAGCTGTGGGGAGCTGCCAGGGTGAGGGTTCTCAGCTGGGCACTGCAGTCCTGCCTCACCAGGGGCCTGTTAACGTGCAGCACCTGCACTATGGTGGGAAGGACTTCCAAAAAAGAGTGGCAGACTGGAAACTTTTTTAAAGCACAGGTGATAAGAACTAGAGAAAATAATTCCTCTCAAGCATGTCTAGCACTGACATACTGGGACATGGGAAATGGGTTTTCAGTTCATTCAGTCTGAGGCAGTGATTGAAGGCAGTGCTTTACCCCTGTGTGCTGGAACTGGGGCAAAATAAGCCTGATTTTTGGTGAGAGGCAATGCTGATCTTAGGTGCTATGGAAACTGAAGTTGCAAAGCAATCTCTGCACCACAATTACAATTCTAGTTGGTCTCCTTTGCAATCTTCTCAGTCAGGCACCACTCTTAAGGTAACAAAGTACTGAAATAAAAAGGCAGAATTTATTATTTTCAGCCCATGAATTGCAGACTGAATGTGCACTGATTGCAGCATCTTCAAGTATGAAATGTAACTTCTCCAACTGTACCAACACATCAGAATTACTGAACTGAGTTTTCAAACACCAGTCTTGAGAACTGCTCTTTATGGAACTTCACATACATTTCTGTTAAGGAAACACACAGCTGTATTTTAACTCAAATATTAGAACAGCCAGGGCAACCTAGTTTTCTTCCACTATATCAAAATATCTCTCAAGCTTCCTAGAAAAATGCTTTAGTCATTGGTTAGGTTCAGCATAACCTGAATATTTTAAAACATAAAAGCATTCTAGCCTTTTTCTAAGCTGTCTTATGTCACACAGCAAAGTTCCTCAAGGCCACAGGTCTGAACTCTTCCGTCTTCTCACCTACAGTGTTAATCTTCCAGATTTTAAAAATACAAACCCAGAGTTTTGATTTTTAATGCAATAGATACCGAATTTTTACCATGTGTTTTGCTATTCAGACTACTGCACAAAGCCTTCTGAGTCCCTGTCTGCATGGATTAGTACTTTAGCTAATATTCACATCAGTTACTGTGTAACCTTCTATCATGATAGGTATCTTCAGAAAATTATAAAAGGATGCTCTTGAAATTGGAGAAAATAATGGATTTCTATCTAATATTACTCAGTGTTGAAGTGAAGAGAGGAGTGATGATTTGCTGGATCCAGAGGCACTTTATCAGTAGAGGCTCCAGTTGAGCCTACACATCGTTTCCTCTGCTTGGTGTAAGACTCCCTCCTACTTCTTGTATCTCACCTCCCTCCTTGATAGCAGAGAGTTAGGTCAAACTTCTGCATCACTCCACATTTTTCCACTTCTGGCTGTGGCTGGAATGAAGTGTTCCTGGGAACACGAGAGGGTCAGTGCTGGATCCTTGTTTACCTTCCTTGGGATTCAGTAATTTTATCTTCTGATTTCAGTTGTACAGTGCCTCACTAAATCTCCATCAGTGTTCAGTCAGGATCAGTGAATAGGGGACCAGTTACACAGGGTCCTCAGTAAAAATGTTTTTCTTACGATAATGGTTTTGCTTTATTTTTCTTAATTTTCCCTGCCTCAGCTCAATGTTGAAAGGCAAATCAATCTCCAGGAAACACATGCTGCATTTCCATGTGAGAGTAAAAAGGAGTATGCATAGGGGAACCAATTTCTTCTGCTCCCAGAAACAGGACTACTGTGTTACAGCTGGAATTTATTCTAATCAGTGCTCATTATACTCATTAGCTTTCTCCTGAGTTCCCTGCACCTAATCCCAGACAGCTGCAGTGAGTGGTTTATTGACCTTAACACTTCTACATCTTTTCACCTGTGGAGAAAGATCTCTTTACTGTCTTCCCAGTGAAGGAGACCAATTAAATTAGCATTAAAAATGGGAAATGGTACACAATTATAAACATGGTGATACAGTGCAATACCCAGTATTGTACTGCTGGCTGTGATTAAAGAACTGCATTGCATCTATACTTGATTCACTAACTGAATAGCATTTTAGTGGGAGCAAAACAAGTTATTTACACTTAACATGCACAGTGATCTGAGGGGGCAGGGGAGCATTTTTAGGTTTGTTTGGCAACAAATATATTATTGCATGCTTATCTACAGCCAAATGATTTTTAAGCCCTGCTGTTCCAGCTTACAGGTGAACCTAAGAGTTTTACTGGCCTGAATTTGATATACTCACTTTACTTTGCAAGGCCTCTTTCCTGTGCCTACTCCTCCCCAGGTTCGTTTTTTCATCTACTCCTCAGTGTTTCTCCCACGCTTCAGGTATCTGCACCCTTTGTCATTTTTTTGTACAGTTTTGACAAAACTGACACTCAAGGTTTGCTTCCCTGGAACTGTTCAGTATCTCCTATTTTCCTCAGATATCCTCTGCAATCTAACTGCTATTAAACTGGTTCTACTCTTTATAAGTCATCTTCAGATGTAAGTTATAAGCACTGCCACACAATTTACTGCCAGGCAAGATCATAGCACATACAGCCCACAGCCTTGCTTCTCTCTGCTGAGCTGTGCTGTGGACGCACTGCTGACTGCTATTCCATATGTTAGCCCTATATATTCATAATCCAGAAATGCTGCGAAAAAGAAAAAACAACACCCAACCCTCTTAACACGGACATATGTTGAGATCTGCTACATTCATCAACTTACTCAGTACATCTGTAACTGAGATAACAGTATTTTTCAACAGAACTGCATCAGAAAATTCATGATTGCAGGGCTTTACACTAATTATACCAGTCTCTTCTCCAATAAAGAGATATGTTGAAGTGGAAAAAAATCTAACTTCAATTCATTCAAAACAATTTTAATATTAAACTAATAGTATTTCTCAGTAGGCTTTCATTACAGAAGACTTAATAGACTCCCATCTGCTAAGTTGGTCCAGAGGAATTATGACTGATCCTAGACTGGGAACTGGAATTTTTAATAAGCTGATAACAGAACATGAGCCCACTGTGACTAAGTCAGATTCTGTAGTCATTTGATTCCCCAAGGCCAAACTGCATTAACTTCATTTTTCAGTGGTGCTGACTCCCCAGACCGTAAGAATTCATTATGCAGAGCTCCAGAAGCAGAGTGCAGGGTAACTGCCAGCTCCTCTAAAAGCAGGTGTAAATGGGATGCTGACTCTCACAGGAGCCCTAATCCTGCAGTGTCAGTGACAGCAGACGAGCATGTGACATAGGATTTGGGAAGGAGCACAGTCTCTCTAACAAACGGAAGGGAGGAGGGGACACAGCACAGGAGGAAGGGGCACGTTGGTCCCCCTTGCAGAGTGAGCCTGCGTGACACTGACCTTCTAGTGCTGGGTATGGAGTCTCCAACAATGAGGACTACCACAACATAAGTAAGTTAGGGTTATGTTGTGGCACTCCAAGTGCCATCTCAGTGTTACTGAAGTTCTCTCACTCAGGCTGGCACAGCCTGACATAGGACTTATTAGCCAGGCCTGTTAAAAATATCTATTCCTTTTCTCTAAGGCCTATGAATTTAAAACAAAAAAACTCTATAAAACACCAACACATTGTTTCAGGGAGGGGAAAAACCTAGGACAGAAACTTCAGTTATTAGGAACACATCATACATCATCAAACTGGTCCTTTGATGTCCAGGATGTTAGATCTGCATGGCAGTAAATACCTACAAACACAGTCATATGCATGCATCTCTCTTCCTCAATGCAAGCTCACCAGGTACAGCATACCCCAAAACACCTGTTTCTTTGGGATTTTTTTAGCCATAGATGATTCAGGGGTGCTGTTTGAACCTGCATGTCTCAGAGATGGCCAATTTCCTTAGTTCCCTCCAAAAAACCTTTAGGGAAGTGGGGAAATTGGCAAAGACACCTGAGAAATCTGGACACGTGGTAGTGCTAAACTCTAGTCTTTGTGATTTGATGTCTCACTTGGAGTTGGTTTGATATTTATGAAATGATAAAATGGCTTTATTCACCTCTTTGTGAAAATATACCATAAAGATTACTTCCGAGGAAGTGTCTGGGCAGAAGAATTATTAATTTTTCGCAGCTGAGATCTGATTTTTTTACTGTGAAACTTGAGGCTGAAAACTGGGCTGAGGTCTAGCATTTCCTTGTGTACAGAACTCCAGTATGAGTACAGACAGCAGTGCAGTTGCTAAATGCCACTTCTGCCTTTTACCATGTATGTGAGTTATCTTTGCTCAGACAGCTTTCTACCTGCTTTACGAAAGCCTTCATGAATACAACAAGTATTTAGGAAAGCCACACTAAAGCAGCTTTGCAGATATATGACACTTCAGTGGTGCTATTGACACTCTAAAAAAACCGAACAGGCAAACTCAAAGAGAATCAGAGAGGACACTGAATTTATGGGGAGTGTATCTCTTTCTATGAGTTTTCACGCATAAACAATACATTTGATGAAGAATTTTTAAATTGCTAAGATTAATTTTTGCAGAAAGTGACTGGAAATAGTCAGAAGCCATTTAGAAAATTAGCTTTGACAAACAGATATTATGTATGAAATAAACTTGAAGTGTTTTGTCAGTGTTGTTGACAACTTAGGACATTTCCAGGAAGTTTACAGCTTAACTAGACAGGAAGTTCCAGTTTTTGTTGGGTCTTGATAAATGGCCTAAATATTCCTTTCATTTCTTATTTCATCCAAGAGAATTTTCTTCTCAACCCACAACAAGAATGAGAGGACTGACAGAAGACAAACAAGTCTTAAAGAAGCTCTCTTGCCATCTATTTTAAGGTATTTCTACTCTCACATGCTTGACCTCTTCTAGGTAGTGGTATAAAAGTAAGAGTAGCAAACATAAAACGTGGATAGAATCAACAGCAACTTGCTATCTAGGTTTTTCATGGTTTTCCTTCATTTAAAATTAAATCCAACAAACTACAAGTAGTAGTTGTTGTCTGCACCGAGCAGAAACCTCTCAGGATTCAGAAATGCATTTTCTTTTGTCCTTTGAAATTCCATTCAAAATTAGTCTCTTTTAATCTGACTTTATCTTTTCCATGAATGCCTTTAGAAAATGATGACAATTTGTCAAAAAGCTTTATAAAATCAACACTATGTTTAGAGGTCTTTCAATATTTATTTTCTTAGTCTCTTCTATCAAGATCCAGTTTCCCATCTCCCTGCTGGGCTGGTGTCAGGCTGGGGCTGCCTCAGGTCCAAAGGAAACAAAGCACTTTACACACTCTGAATAGGCAAGCCAGAAAACCGCCAAACACACCTTTTGTGATTTGAGGAGGGAAGAAAGAGATGGTCTGTGTTCCCCCCGTGCCTCTGGCTCCCACAGTAGGTGCTGTGTGTTCTGTAGTCCACCTGCAGAGCCTGAGAGCAGCTGGGGTTCATCTAACACTGACCCTGTGTCCAGTTGTACACAGTTCCTTGTTTTCAGTAAGGGCAAAAATAAAGCAGGAAGTTGCAAATTAAAAATATCAACAAAAGTTGTGTAACTTTGTTAATTGTAGCAATGGCATGGTAAAGTCCAGATTCAAGATCTTCCTTTTAACCTAAATTCCCCACCCTCACACAGTGCACGTATGTGTAATAATTTTATGATTACACGTTATTTTATACCACCTGCCTCTGATTTGTTAAAAGCACAGCTGAGATGGGCCAGGAGGAAAAACAGCTAGAGACAACTCTAGATTTGGTGCTACTCAGTATTTTAGAGCTTCAATAGCTTCAATTAATCATCTAAACATTATTTTAATATGCTTAAGATAATTAAAATAGAGACTTAGAAAACAGCAAGAGATTTGCATGGGAAGCAGAGCAAGAATGATTGTTAAAGAAATGAGGGAAGTGTGTGGGGGAAGTGAAAATGAGCAGCATCTAAAAATAGATGGCATTAAAATACATGACTTGCCAGTTATCTCAAGAGTAGCCACTAGGGTCTTCTTGAGTAGCTAAGACCAAAAAAAAATTCTCTTATCATTCTCTGCTTACTTTACTGTGTCTACTGTGAATGTGAGGTAGTCACAAAAGATAATAATTTGGGGGAAAATCACTGGATAGGCAAACAAAGAAAATGTTATGTCCATTATTAACCACAATTATGCTTATTTTATTAGTTTGACAACTGACAGCAGACTGAGAAATTAAAGTTGTAAGATAACAAATGCTCATTTCTGTAGGTCAGGATTGTTTCATTTGCAGTTTTGCAAAAATTCTGCCTAAAGCTACAATGGCTGCAGTGAATTAGATACTGCAAATACACATCCCTGTATCCACAGGCAATGCTCTTAAAATGGAGCAGCCTGTCCTGAGTTACTCCTGAGCTGTAACAAAATGTTGTCAGCATGCAGGTTGCATTCTCAGTAGAATATGAGCTGTGAATGCACTGAAGACATGAACAGCATCTATTGACCAGCCATACCTAATGCACACCTCCTGACCCTGAAACCACCGAGAAGCAATAGATGATGTGCAATGGAATGTCTCTTAAACCACATCAACATGAACAAGTAGATTTGAGATGTTTGATTACCTCACTTGAGAGTGAAATCTTTAAAATTACTTTTCCGTGGGTTTGAAAATCTTTTTTGTGCTATTCACCAGGGGATATCAAGGGGTTTCTGAGATGATTTAACTATTTTTCCTATTTTTAAAAGATTTTACATTCTGAATTGTGTTCTTGCATTTCTTTTCATGGTATGTAGTATTTGTTCTGTTGGTTTAATCTAATAAGCTTTTAAAATTCAATAATTACCTTGTAAAAGTCATTCTAAAAATGTTCTATAACTAGAAACCATCAATAGAAATTAAAAGTAGAACAGACAAAGAAAGGCTAAAGACAGTGTAAAATTCAATGGCACTGTAGAGATGATATTCTTGAGCATATATCCCAGCTGAATGTAGCTTTTATAGTTAAAAAGATTAGCTATTTCCTGCAGCAGCAATAAAAAGGTGTAATCACATATTTAATTATCATTTATTATTTGTGTGGCTTAATCATTCTTTAGGGCTTAATTCCCCAGCTCAAAGAGTGATACTAAACCTGTAGTGCAGCATCCAAACTGTTGTGACAGTTAGGACAAGTATCAGTGTTGCAGTCTTAAGCCTGCTATAGAGAAAAAGCCACCAAAAACAGAACCTCATTTAAGGCACCTTAAACAGGGGGAAGGACAGAAGCAGAATATTTGTATTCAACATAATAAGATGAGACTCCAAAATTAAGGCAATCAGGTTTTATGGCTTATTCTTGTGACTGCTCTGCTCCACGAGATCAGTTTCAAGTAATGAAAAAGTACCCCTCAAGCAGACAAAGTTCTAGTGATGGCTATGCAGAGGCATCAACTTTGAATTTTATTCCATAATGAATACAAATTTTAGATCTTCTTATGATTATTGTATTTGCTGATTTACTGAGAATAAGGGAAAAGTATAGGACGTATAGGAATAAGGGAAGGAGATACAGGAGTAAGGGGAAAGTAGAGTATATATAACATTATCATGCATAAAGAATACATGCCATTCAATTAAAACATTCAGCCACTCTGAGATAATCTGCAACCCATCCAGAGCTCTGGTAGAATTCTTAGTCTTAGAGTGGATTATACAAAGTTTTCCAATGCTTTTCAGAGTAAGTTTCTGCTGACTATGGAGGCTGCTCAGAAGTCTAGTGATCTTTCTAGCTCTTGCTAATTTTTACAATTCTTGTCATCTTCCAGTTTCCTGGATAATACTTTTATCTCAGTAACAAGGTTGATTTCCATACTGACTTGAACTAAATGGTAACAGATCCCTCTAAGCATAAAATGAGGCAGTGCTGATGTAACGATGGGGAGCCGTGTGGCTGGAATTCAAACATGGAACAGACACTGAACCTGGAGGCAGCTGTGGGAAACCTCCTGAGGTCACAATTGTACACATCCATATCAACAGAACCTGGCCTTGCACCACTGATGTGCAAAACCATCATCTACTGCAATTTCTCTGAGTCTAACACAGTATTTTTTTGGCCAAAATGTTCATAAAAGCCAGCCAACTGAATTAAATTTCCTTCTTATCTCTACATACTGGTATACTTTGGAAAACTTCGTTCACTGAAAACTACTTAAGAAAAACTTGCACATATGGCCCCTAATGTCAATTTAATACTACTTTAGGAATAAAACTGATTCCACCTGAAGTGTCAATATATGGAATTATTCATTTTTGCCTACAATAATTCAGTGTTTTGAAATGGATTGAATAATGACTGTAAAGTGTATTGTGCAGTCAGAAATGTTGTATAAGGGTGAGACAAAATTTACTTTGTCTAGGATATGGAAAAAATATTGGTCTGCCAGGGCAAATTGCTAGAAGGGCCTTTTAAGCCAGCAAATCTATACAGTGATGGGTGACTTAGGGGTATGGGTGAAAGGTGAGGCAGGATTTGGGGACTTCTCCAAGGTGAGGAATTGATACTTTTGACAAGATACGTAAATTCCAAATTTCCACGCTGTTAGAGGAAAAAAATGAAACTACAATAGAAAGATCTTCACAGTAACAAGAAACGCAACATCTCTTGGTTGCTTGAGATTCTCTTCCACAAGAATACAAGTCTAAGCTGTAAATGTGACTGTTTCCCTTTAGCAGAGAAGTCCCCGTTGCTTGGGTGCAGCCACACTGACTGCTCTGAGCCTGCTAATCCACCACAGCCCTGGCACCGAGCTCCGGCCTCCTGAACGTACTCAGCTAGGCCTCAGATTACTGCTGGCTACAATGAAAGCAGCTTTTATTGAACCCGACATGCAGTTAGAAGAGAAAGGAAATTGGTTAAATTTAAGCTGTTTGAGCAAGCTTTGCACTCTGCTGCTACCACACAGCTATAAAAGAACCCAATGGGTGTTGGCTAAATAGGTTTACACACACGCAAGAATAATTTTAGCTCATCACGACTTCGAAACCTTTAATTTTTGGAACTGTGTGTCAGACACACACACTCCCACTTGCTGCAGATGGAAGTAAGGCTTCTCTAACAGGTCATGCATGTTACACAACAAATACACACGCAAGTATATCTCTTATATACATTTATGTAAGTTTAATATTAATATCTACATAGGTATAAGTAGTAAATCTGTAACTTTGTCTCCTTCAGTTCCTTCTCCCACTAGAAAAAAACTAGGAATCTCTCTAGAAAAGCTATGGGGCTATTCTAATCTTAAAATAATTCAAAAAGATGAGTTAGCTTTTCACAGAATATTTGAGGAATGCCAAGAAAATAACATGGGTTGGGACAGTACTTCAAAAAATGTGATCTTGCCATTTAAACACCATCATTTAAGTACTTTGAGGATTTATATAATGGAATAAATTTATCCATTAACAATATCAGATAACTCTCAGGCAGAGTTATTTAATTCAGCATCATCATTCAATAGACATAATGAAAATGCTGCATTTTGGTCACATCCAGTTCCATCTGAAATACAGCAACCAAGCCTGTGATTTTAGTCTTTGAAATCAGTTTTTTCTTGACAGTTTTCAGAAAGCTGTGGCTATTTAAGAATTAGCTCTTCAGGGTAGATGCACATATTCCAAAAGCACTTGTGGCAACCCTTTTTATCTTCAACAGGCACATGGCTTTTAAGAGCTGTTACCTGTTGCAGATGTACTTCCACACACACAAGGAAACCATATGAGACTTGGTGCACCTGAACTACACGTTAATAAAATGTGACACTCTCACCAATACAGCTGTATTCCGCTCCCTTTATTCTCTGTTGTGGTTTCACAGAACTACTGCCAGCTCTCATCCTGGCTCAATTACGGAGAGGCTGCTTTATTATTTTAACACTATAGTATTATGCCTTTAATAAGTTTTTAAGTGTTTTGCTTTTACTGCCATCAACCTGCTTCATTGAAATAAATGTCCTCAGCAAAGTCCGTATTTTAGAGTATCCCTTCATGCAAAAAGGTGATGTCATATCAAAGTAAAACATAACAGCACTGGAAAAAAGGGGACATTTTAGAATGCCATTATTTTAGAATTTTGTCCTTTTCCATTCAAAAGGAGGAGGAATCCTTAAAATTGATACTTACTTAAAAATACATGGTGTACAAGTAATTAACGTTTCAAAACTTACTTATTAACATTTTATGCTTTAGTTTACAGTTTACCAAGAAAAGATCCTTTGATTTTTTTTTCATTAATGCATCTCCTCAAATTTTTAACACAATAAAATTGGAAATGCTTACCACAGGCAATTAATTAATCATTGTAAAATGATTTAATGTATGGGCTTCTCCAGCCTTGTGGGAAAAAAAAAAGATGGCTTTCCTTCAATAAATACTAATTCAGTATTAATAAATACCAATTTCAGGTTAGGTAGAGGTAAATTAGGTATACTATTTGAATAATAATGCAGAAGGGAATAATGAAGAATAGGTCATCTTAAATAAAGCCTGGAGATTCAACAAAACATTTCAAACTGTACCATTTAAGCCGAACATTTTCAACCTTACTCCAAGAGCAGCCGTTCAGTGAATGGTAAGAGGGCTGGAGGAGGGTGGTTAGAATACTGAGACTGGCAATTTAGACCAGCTGTGGAGGGAGGTCACTGGAAAGGCCTCATTTGTACAAGAGAAGGGAGATGCTGAACTTTCCAATAACTCCGGGTTTAAGTGCTGGGTTAGAGGTTCACACCCAACCATTTACACTCAATTTTTACAGCTTCTTGATTCTGAGTGTGTAATAACGCCTCAAAAAGGTTTCTTTTTATCACTATTGACCTTGAAGTCCTGTGAATGGTTTCATGGACTCACTTAATGTAACCACAGGGAAAAAATGAAATTTCCTGTGAAAGGTTACAGGAAAAGGATTGACAGCATCACTTTAATGAGTCAAACCCCACCCAAAATTAGATTTTTCAGGCATTGACAATTGACACGTTCCTCATTAACCCTCGCCCCATTTAATTAGTATAAGAGGATTAGGTTGGATTTTTTTCTCCTTTATAGAACATTGTGGTTTTTAAACTCGTACAAATACTTGCACGCTGGCAGATTTAGTAAATAAGTAAAACAATCTTTTGAAAGAATAAAACAAGGGTAAAGACTATTGTGTTAGTTCTTTTCAAGATAAAACGGTCTGCCTTTGTTCAGCAGAATTATCAAATTGCAAGGTTAATTTATGAGATGTTTCACGAAATAAAGATTTAACAAGAGTAGTAGATAATTAAGATAATCAGAGACTTTGTTAACAGTGAATTATATCATGGGATTTTGCATTTTCCACCTTTGAAAAAATATCTGTAGCTTGCAGCTGGTTGTGTTTCAGGCACACTGCTCCATAGTGGATGATCGCCTCATTTGAAACGCAAGATTAGAAAGATTTTTCCTCTCTGTTTCTAAGGCACAAATTGCACATCAGTAAAATCCTCTCCAATTTATAAAAACTTGTTAGAAGATAAAGACTCTGTCAATCACTAGCAGATCCTCCGGGTGGCTTGAAACCTTACACCCAGCAGCTTTGATTTGTATATATACACCTTATGGAAATGAGACCTTTCCTTCTAAATAAGAATTTTGAATGTAAAATTATTTAGCTGTCCTCTGAATGACCCAGTTACAGCTTAGCAGGTTTACATGTAAATAGCCACTGAAAACAAAGCACTGACCACAATGCCTTAAACTCTTATTTGGTATTAGAGACACGCAGTGACCTGACAGGAGAATGCTGCGCTCGATGCCATGTGAGCACGTGAAGGATGTGCTCCGAACTAAGTCCGCAATTTAAATGGGTATTGACAAATGGATTATTGGTCCCTCCTGTTGTCTGCCGTTCCCTATGGCTATGGGGACTAGGACACGCCACATAAAGGGAAAATAAATGATACTTTGGCATCTGTACTTCAATTGATTTTCACTAAGTCACTGCAGGTCCAGCAGGGCCACTTTAAGGCCAATATTAAATCAAATCCCATACGCATTGCTTTCAAGCCAGCCCAAGAAGCAGCATGCGCATGCATGCTGGTGTATCTGGCAGAACTAAGCCTTGTATCTGTAGTGCACAGCTGACCTGAAAGGCTCTTTTAGATGCTGGACAGCAAAGAAGGTGCAGAATCATTTAGCTTTGCGCATGGGAGCAGTTCATCAGTGTGTAAGACCCATATCCCTGTAATATGGAGCCACTTGTCTGATTTCATAAATGCATATTTACCACCCACTGAGGACCCAGACTAAAGTACCTGAACTATGTGAAGTGGTCCATTATTTCCTAGGTCCCAAATCAGCACTATAGCCACAAATGTCACCTTTCTATTAGGTTAGTAAATAACATCTAGTAATGCAGACGTGACTTGACCCTAAGGGAAGCAGAGTGTACTTAGTGAGCAACACCTAGCTTCAAATGTCTCCTGGGTAGAACAGAATAAACTTGAATCTTTCTTCTGTACAAGAAATCTCATTTACTTTGGAGGCTCACTTAAAGTCTTTTAAAAGTGAAGAATTTGATAGCAGTACCTCTTTACTCAGGGAGAAGAAAAAGTCCTAGGTAAAACACTTACATTACGAATGACTCCTGAACTCATAGAAATAGGTAGCCAGTTCTGGGGAAGTCTCGTTAGCTATTACTCTGTTATCTTCCCAAAACATCTGCTTTTGGCCACTCTGGGAGATGGGATACTGGGCCGGATAATTTTTTTCCTCTAAGCCAGCACAGCATGTCACCTAACTCAAATTCTGCCACCAAATAGCTCTAAGATAGTTCCTACACTTTCAGGTAAGTTGATACATGTGCAGGCAGGTATTAATTCTAACTTTCTATTTTTATTCACAAAAATTCAGGAATTATTACTAGGACTATTTTAAAAAATAATTTCTATAAATTTGAATTTTAATTGATATAAAATTAAAGTTTATGTGTACCAGTTTTCTAAACATTTAGGTCAAAAATCACCTTTTTAATCAACACTATAGACAGTCTATTCTCTTATCTGCAGAGATAAGCAATTTAGATTAAAGAGAATTTTGCCCACAGAGGGTAGTTAATTATCACTCAGAATATTAGTTAAAATTAAAAAATGCCTAATACAAAAAATATCACTGCTGTCATTAGGGCATACCAGACAAAGTCACTGCACAAAATCACCTCATCTATCAGGAGGTCAAATTATTGGGATGAAAATTAGTAACCAAAGACAAAATTCTTAACCTGAGGCACTTCTGGGCAAAGAAGTATTCCACAAAATCCTGATATCTCTAAAGAGATATGTGATAGGTGTTTACAGAGCCAAGCTGCTGAAAGCAATCATTCTGAAATGCAATTTATTTTTTTCTAAACAGGTCAGAGTAGTCTGCTTTCTACATTAGTACCTTAGGAAGAAACACATTGAATGAAGTGTTGCACTTCAATTGCAGAGTACTGTGGAATTTGGTTACCAAATATTAAGGCCCCACAGAAGTTAATGTCAGCTACAGCAACTCTTTGTTATTGCTCAGTAAAGCACAACATAGGAGAGATCTTAAGACTGATTTGGGATCTCATGTCCTTTTTCCCAGAGGTATTTCATTAACATGCCTTCTCTCCAAGAAACATTTATCCAAGGACAAATTAAATGCTTCTCAGGGAGAAGTCCTGCATCTACTACCATAGTTACAGCCAAACCATCTTTTCCTTTTTAGCTATGATTGACTACATAACCAGAAAAATAAGTAGATTTAGCTTTTTTTCAAAAATCAAACTTACTTTCAAAACTTTCATAGAAGTACCATTTGCCAGCTTGCAGAGACCTAATTTCGTGTCTGCAGTAATTTAATTGGTATGTAGGAGTGATTAGGAACCTTTTAAGAGAGTTTCTGGAGAAGACCTAGAGACTGTTAGATTGCCATACAATGAGCATACAGTTGTCTTGCACCTTAAAACAATTATCTCTGTCTATGAAGACTGCTGTCTAAAAGAAAAAGGCTTATTTCAAGTCCTTGTACTATATTTCTTGTGGATATCTGAGTATTTCAGTCTCCAGGTACTGTACCAGGAGCCTTCCAAAAGCACTGCAATTCCCTTCCATCAGTAGATGATACCCGAATCAAAACAATCTCAGCACAAATCCTTTCTAATATTCACATTTTCTACTCTGAATTAATGACTTTGAAAAGGGGAGTATTTTGATTTCACATAGTAAAGGTAATAAATGTGAGTGCCACATCTATATTGTTTTGTGGTTTTTTTACTACCATATTTGAGTCTTCTCCCATCCTTCGTTCCATTCCTCTCAATGTCAAATTCATTATCATGCCATGTAAATGGGTCTTACTGCAAAATAATTGAACTCTGAATGTTTGGCTTGTGAATGTTTGGATTATGAATATTATATCACACTTCTCTTGCATAAGAGTATCTGTTTATAATCTAAGTTATGAACTAGATGTTTTTAACTTTCTGATTTTAGATTTTCACATCTTATTCTATCACATTTTCCTTTTCTCTGCTTCTGTTTTTTATGATTTCAACAGCTGTTTAAAGTTATGTCTCTGTCTCAAAATGTAATTCTCCAGAGTAAGGACCATCTTTTTTTTTTTGGTCATGATTAAGCTATTCAAAACAGGCCTCAAGCCATTGATTTAACATTTGGTAACACAAAGATAATGAGATTTTCTGGCTCAAAGTAAATCATAGCAGTTGCATATCTTGACAATTTTGTGCCTGGATACTTAACTTAGGGATCAAAACCATTAATCTAGAATGCATGTATAAATTTATAGAATGTTGTACCAATGGGTAAAACTTCTTCCTGACTCACTTAAAAAATGTGTTTACTAAGTCATGTATATTAAGTGGCAAAGCAGCAAATGTGTTCAGGGTTTGCTGTCTGTTGCTGAGAGATAGGGATGTCTGAAAGAAATGTTGTAATTCACCTTTTACCAAACAGCTGTCTTTATTTTTATCATGTTATTTAGAAGGATTTCAGCTAAATAAAACCCCCCAAATCTGTGGCTATTACAAGTGCCACCCTGTAAGAATATTGTAACCAGAAAGGATTGACAAAAGTTATTCCTCCAGTGTGTTTGGTTTATCTTTGCAGCCTTGGGTTTATTCAATTTCATTATTTCCAAAGCATATGCAATTTCTGCTTGGCCTTTCATGGAGTCGCTAAGAGGAGAGTATCACTGGGGGTGGGGGGAGGCAGCTACGTGTTCAAAACTACAAAGTTGGCAGAGGAAAGTAAGAATCAACTTTTGGTAACTTTCAGGTTATTTTATTTTTAAAAATAGCTATCAAGCTTTTTCCTTTCACTGTTTTTAAAAATACTTTTCAAACATGTATCCAAAATTTTCTATATCTATTTTCAGTAGTAATCTTATTCAGAATGTCAGTCCTGCTCAGTCAAACACTACCCTAGACATCTGCTGAGGAAAGATTAGAATTTCACTAGCTAAATACAATACATGAGCAGGTACTGCTGAATGAAATTCACACATGCATCTAAAAAAGTGCACTAAAAAGAAATTAGAAATACATACAGAATCGGAAATATTTAGCTATGATTCAACTAAATTTCCAGTTTAAAATTTTAGCCACAGAAGCAAATTTCCATGTTCTTGGATACAAGCACAGACTACTACTGTGACCCTCCTTGAATAATCACTGAAAGGGCTGGTGAAAAGAAAAATGCACTTGCAATTTAATGTTGTTTCTCAGTTCGCATTATCTAAATCCTGCTTGTCCCATTTTCCCAGTCATGGTCTCCACGTACAGCAGGCTGGAGACACCCAGGGTGAGTTTTTAGGAGCAGCTCAAGCAGAAGGGCTCTGCTGTGGCAGCAGCACAGGGTGTGCCAGCTGTGCCAAGCCACTCCGGTACCTCCTTGCTTGGGTCACCTGCAGTACAGTCAGAGGACTGTCAGGAGCTAATAATGTTAATTTTAAATGGGCAATCTGCATTTATCTTTTATCTCCTCCTCCTTTTATCCGTATCCCCAGCACAGACGTTTTATTTTTTCAAGCTGATGCATAACGTCTTTAAAAGCTTTGTTAGTACTTACAGTTAGTAAGTGGTTTAACTGAGTCTTAATGCTGCAATGCCAACCAGGAGGCAACACTGACAAGTAGGGAAGCACTTTACTAACCCATGTGTGTTCTAACAGAAGGTTCTGACATTCTTCCTGGCCAGTTTTAACCACCTGTAGTCATGACCCTTGGTTTTGTGCATGTTGGCTGGCAGCCACAACTATTTCTGAGAGTAGCAGCCTTTTTCATTTCCTAAATTGTAATTATTTGCAAGGGCTTCTTGAAAACAACGTGCAAGAAGAATTGGAGATGTATGGTCCCACTGTAGGAGGTAGGAGAAAGGACTCATTCTCCTCTAGCTCATGAAGTTGTATCTGTGAGGCTGGTGAATACAAACTATAGAAATGTATGCTGACAATCAAGAACTTGTTAAATGAGAATCTTTGTATTTAAAAAAAAATTGAAGTTGTTTTTTTTACTGTATTTAATGCAGTAATCCATAAATGTTGTATAGCCCTACTGAGGAAATATTCTTTGGAGGAGAAAAGGGAAAAATATTTTCTGCGTTTGTAGGCTGGCATGGTATCACTTTAATGCTGCAGTCCCAAATGGAGCTAAGCACACACTGAATGCCATCTATTTCGATTTCTCCACATCGAAAGAATTTTTTCCTGCTGACACAGCAAAGCTGACAACATGCTACAGTAATCAGTGCTGTTGTCTGTGTCTCAGACAAACCCAAGCAATGCAGTCTTTGAATGCCTGCAGATATGGTGTCAGTAACAAGCTGTCCTGAATAACCTGAAGAACAGCAAACAGAGCATCTCCACATCACCTGCTGCCTGAAAACTTGTGCTGTGTCTTTAGGAGGTATGACAGAATGTACTGTCATTGACTTCAGACAGCATTATAAAAACTTACCAAGGAAAAACCTGTCCTTATTGGTTATTCCAAGATAATGAAGGCACAAAAGGCTTCCTTCTCGTAATAATGTTTTTGTCTTTGCTAACAACCTGCATCATGCAACTTCAATGTTATGAGCTGAGGCAGGGAGCACAAGCACACGAGGTGGATTAGGTTATGTGTGAACAACACTCAGTTTAGCATCATGTGCCTGCCAGGCTGACCTGCTAACACAGCACACTGACAGGGCTTTACTTCTGGTGCCTGCTGTAATTAAAGGAGTCTGTACAAGAAAGGATGCTGCACAGGGACTCCAAGAGTATTAAGGAGCTCCAGATCACTGAGGGCAATTAAAAGCGGGAAATTAAAGGTGCTTCAAGTATTGTCTCATATTAGAAGGGATTTTGCTGGATAGTTTTACTGGATATACTTAAATATGTATTTTCTCCAAGCTTTTATATTACAGGTCTCATGCAGTTTCATAATTGCCAGTGTAAATTGCAAGATACTTTAGAAAAGTGAATACAATTCCTTTTCTCAGCATTCCTAGAGTTTTGTATCAATGGCTCAAGAACATATTTGCACATGTACTTGCATAAATGAACAAAGAGTTTCTATTTTAAAACTTGAATCTGTGCACAAAATTTAACCTTTAAATTTCTTATTCAACTTTTTGTCTACCAATCTCTTTTCCCCTTTTTAAAATAAGATTAATAGAATTTAATGTAATTAATACCTAGTGACTCTAAGGAAAAAAATGAAACCTTTTCCTTTGAAACCAGGATATTTTAAGTGGTGCTGTAAGAAAATGCCTTCAGTTGACACTGGATTCGTTTACCATCATACTTTTTACTGTCAGATGTCCTCACATACACAGGAGCTCTTTTGGATGGTTTCCTGTATGTCCACAGAGACTAAGCCCCATACCCATATCCATGCATAAGCATAAATGAAAGTGAAAAATGAATGCGTGCATTATCCTTTCTTTTTAGATAGTGGGCATATGTTCATTGTCGACAGCTACAGGACATGAAGTTTCAACTTCTGAATAGTTCAGGATTCAACAAAAAGAGAAAAAAAATACATTCAACCAGCTCAAAGACCACAACTTTAAAAAATCGAGTCTGCAAAATGGAATTCTAGAATGAAAGTCCTTCTAAACTTAAGCATTTTAGGATGTCATGTCAGATTGTTGGCAGAACTAAATTCTAACCACTTGCAGAGAGAAAGAGGTTGCATTTATTTCAAATCAGAATTATTTTTAAGAACATTTCCCGACATTTTCTGTCAAGCTGATGTTTCTACAGGATATTGGGGCATTTTATTTTTATGGCTGTGCAGATAAGGGAAGAATTCTCCCCAAGATTAGAATAACAAAGGATTTCTGTTCCCTTTCTGATTCCATAAAAAAGAATCTACTTCCTGGTATCTCCTGCCTCCTTTCATTTAGAAAATTCTCTAGAATGCTGGCAGTCCCTTTGTTTCCCCCTGTTTCTTAGCAGCACTTCATAATCTACATATCTTGATTAGTTTGTCCTATAAACTTTATACTGTTACAAAAAATTAGTAAGTGGTTGCTAGTAAAGGGCCGGTCTCTACACGGTTGTATAAAAAAAGTCTGTATTCAGTTGACTTGTTGCAAAAGAACCAAGTGAAAATGGTGATCCTTTCCACCCTATATGGGAACACAAACTGTATTCCAGCAGAAAATTCAGTTCCTTTGTCATAAGGCTCCAGTGCTCTGCCAAGTTTGTTTCTTGTTGTTCAGCCTCAGCAAACCATATATCAATTACATTTTTTCCACTTCATTTTACTATTTTCTGTACTGTATTGCTAAAGGTATCCTGTACTTTCCAGACTACTTGGATGAGAGCTGTGCTCCTTGGACACAAGTCTAACACTGATGATTCCCCTCTTTCCTACTAAGATTCTCCTGCATCACACAACTATCATGCTTACCACATTCAAGACCAAGCAAATATTAAGGGCTAAATTGTTAAACCAAAATAAGACATGGTGTATGAAGACTAAAAGAGAATGTTTATCTATTTTATTTTCTTTAAGTGCAGGATAAAGGATGGCACAGACTGTAGCACTAAATGTCAGGTGGTGCCATAGCAGTTAATGCTAACACTCATCTCGTGTGTTGGACACATTTCCAGCTGGCAGAGCCTTGCAGCTGACCAAGGAAGGAACAGAGATGTCTCATGCAGGGAGAAGAATTCAGGGTTCTCTCTTGTACTGTACACTCAAGACATCCTTTGCTTCTTCCACATAAACACTACTAAGTGTCACTTGTAGCATTTTTTGTTGTTTTAGGTGATCTTTCACTTGATCACGTGAGCATTATAAATTGCTCAGTTTTTTTTTTTTAAAAATAGCTGCTCCCTTTTACCTTCTCCAGTGAGGATACACTGCTTGGAACAACAATTGCAGCAGGCACTGTACGCACATACAGCATGCACAGCATCTAGACAGACAAGGGGAATAAAATGCAAGACAGCAGAGAAAAACATACTTGTCCACAGTCTTGATTTGTAGCAAGTCATTACCAAAACAAAAGGCTTCAGTTCTCCCAATTATTCTTTAAAAATACGTTTTACACTAAGTACTCTCCCACTGAAACAGTTATTGAAAAATACTTTTTACCAAGAAGTTCAATTTCATTTGTGAGCAGCTTGCTCTGAATTGCGTAGGCAGTACGAGAACACTGCAGAAGTGTTAGTGTAGAAGTAACGTGTAAGCGCATGAATAATGTCTTACTGATTTAACTGTGAAATATGTTCTTCTGGCATTCATAATTAGGGGAAGAACAGATGGTGAAAGCTTAATATGTCCATTAAAATAAATTATGTTGCCAGTGTTTCCTTAGTCTATAAAACTTTGATTGGGTTGGCTATTTCAGGTTGGTATTTTTTGTTCTCCTTGGAATGGTTCCTGTGCATATGCTGGAGAGTATTTTGTATTGTAACTGCAGCAGAAAGGGGAAAAAAAAGAAATTTGGTGGGGAATTCTGTCTAAGACTAACAACACTTTTAAATGGGAGAACTCTGATTTAATTTTCTCCTCCCTCTCTTACAATCCTGTTCTTCACTAAAAGAAGGCCTGGTTGTATTCTCCTCACTCTCTCCTTTTCAGTGTGTCAAAGGCTCAGAAACAACACTTGTTTCTTTGTTTCCTTCCTTAAACGATCAGCAAAACCAAAGGTCTGCTATATGTATTGCTGAGTTGCACCTCTGAAGTACAGCACGTGTATTGTCTAGGCCAATATTTGCAAGATCTGAAATACATTTACTTACTCGTTAAGAACCACCAAGGGGTTATATAAAATAAGCACATGCAGTATTATTTAGAGTATTTTTAGATAATATTCTGAAATAAAATTATAGCAATATGAGGTCGCAACTAACTCCTTTCCATATCTGGAAATAACTTTTAAGGGTTTAGGCACTTTTAGGATATGCAATAAAATATTTTGCAAGTAAGAAACCAGTAGGGAGTGAAAATGGCTTTGAAATCTGAGCCAGTTGGTGCCTGGCTGCTGGAAAGCCACTTAATTGCCAAGCTCAGGCTCCCCTGAGCAGTGGGATCCAGGGACAGCTGAGTTGCAGTGCCTCTTGTTCTGCTGCCCCTGCACCAAGCAGGGGAAGGAGAGGTGGCTTGAGGAAAGACACATTGCTACTACGTTTGATTTATTCTTGATTTTCAGAAGAACCTTTTAGGGAAGAAACATGGACAGTCACAGGTTAGGAGAAACTTCTAAAAGTAGAGTAAAACTGTGAAAGTCACATATCAGCATAGCTTCACCATGGGATCATTAACACCATTCTTTGGGCTGACCCCCATATCTTTGAAAAAAATCTGTAATTTTATTTTTGGTGGGTTTCTGTTATATGTAATATAAACAGCAGGCATGTCTGAGATTTAGAGAAGATGGGGTTCACTTAAATGCATAAATGATGTTAGATGTGTCAACTGCCATTTCTGCCTTTAAAAACCTTCCTTCAGTCTTTGCCATCTGTACCCTCTTTCCCCTGCCTGGAGACCTGCTGCTCCTCTTATCTCTTTGCATGCCTGTGTTGTGCCTGATAAAAGATTCTGCTTTGTGAAGTGCAGATTAGTTCACTGCTTGCATTAATAGACGCCATCACTGGTAATGATGATAGACTACATTCTAAAATAACCTTTCCCAGAAAAATCAACTGGGGAAAATACTTCTATAGGCATCACATGAATATTATACTTTAAGATATATTTTTAAAAAGAAACTAAACCTCACTAAATCATATTACATATTCAAAACTGAAATAGCATAGCTAGATATAAATTAAAAAGAGTAAACAAACCATTCTGAATAAAAACAAACAAAAAAGTGGTTGCATTTGGGAAGACTCTGTGTCAACAGAAACATTGGAATAAAATCCTCAAAAGTAGCTATTTGATTGCTATGAGCAACAACCCTTTTTTATACTAGAATCTCCATAGATTTTCCCTCATAGTTCCATCACTGCAAAATGAACTCTAAAGAGATTTCTCTGTTAGTGGGGGAAAAATCAACTAATTAGAAACTGTAACATCTTTCAAAATTCTTTATCAAATCTCATAGTTAAGCCTAATTAAAATTTCCATTCAAAGGCAATTCTTCAGTAAGGGGACAACAGGCAGACAGCGTGACTTTTACTAGGAGGTTGGAATTTCAAAATTTAAACCTGACTCTGGGAGATGAAGTGGCAGTAATGGGAAATGGCAAATGGGAAAATGAGAGCACATTATCCATAAGAGTATGAAGAGGGGATAGAGTCCGTTTGCACTGCACGTGATGAGAGTCTGTGCATCTTCTGGTGTTACTGCAAAGAGTAAGAACATTTTAGTAATCAAGGGCTCGATCTTAGACACCGTGTTGGAAGGGACTCAGTTTTCATCTCCGCCTTAGACCTCCTTTACACTCTTGACCAAGTCTTGTGCCTATTAATAATCTTCAGATATACAGAGGTAGAGCATTTCAAAAAAAGAGCAAGCAGTTTTATACAAATGTATGTGAAACAGCACAGGAAGATGGATCTTGATAAAGTTTTTACTATCTCTTTGATAGGCCCATTAATTTTTATACTACTGCTAACTGGAAAACTGTAGCAGAGAAACCAAGGCAGAAGTACCACAAAGTGAACTCTTTTCACAGAGACAGGAAGAAAATTGAGCAGTGGGAAGCCAGAATTATATTTGTATTATACATTATCAGAGTTACAAACAACTTCAGTTCAGGTCCTTCAGTAGGATCACTCAGAGGTAAAGATACTTACTCAAAGTGTTGCTTCAGTAAAAATTTCTGCACTATTAAATTTGAATGGATCTCATAGCTGCAGATCAAAGCATTCATGCTGCTTTAGCTTTGGTTCTAGGCTGCATTATTACACTATGCAAACAATTTTTTGTCACTACTACAACATTTCACTGCAAATACAGTGTAATTCACATCAGTTTGGTATCCCCAAGCAGCCACTGCAGCTGGGAAACCATTACTTAATTAGAGAAAACATGAGTTCACAAAGCAAGCCAATTAGTGTCGGCAAATTTTAATCTCAGCATATTTCATAAAGCAGCATTTATTAAGCAGAATACCCTCCCCTTCTCCATCAAACTATTAACAAAAGAGTATCTCTAACTCCTTCCATTATATGGTCATTACGTTTCAGATGAAGGCAGCAGGATATGTGCTTTGGGAAGATGCACTGCAGGCAGGCAGAAAATGAGACAAGAAAACGTTCTCAGATACCTCTTTGTGTGTCTGCCTAAGCAGGACCCAAACCATTCAGAATAGTTATAGATACGTATGATATGATTTTCCACATCTTTTAATTTCAACACAAATGAAATGTCAATAGTAAGTCCTTTAAGGTGAAATACTTATTTCTCTCTTAAAAAAACCAAACCAAAATAACCAAATAACCAAAAAAATCCACTGCAATTTTGAGGTGAATACAACTCATAAATGAAAACCAAGCAGGTATTTTGAAGCAAGTTCAATTTTTTACTCGTATGTCTCAAGAAATAGTCAGTACAGTGCTTAACCGACTATTGATTTGTCTGGGGCAGTGAAATCTGATTCAGAAAACATGACACCTTCTGAATTGCAGGCCTCTAAGAATCTACAGTATCTGAAAAGTGATATATTGATGTATTTCAGAAATGTGCTCTGTGAGCTGCACTTCGGTGCCTCAGCTTCGACCCATTGCCTTATCCTAAAGAAAATGGGTGCATTGGGATAAGCTGGTATAGGCAAGGGATAGGGTGCAAGAAGGTATCAACATCCTGCTTCTTTCACGGGGTTTGTAGCATTAGTAGCTGCTGACTTGTCATGGCTCTCTCGTCTGTGTATTTGCCTCAGAGCACCTCTCTTACCATATGCTTATCAAATCCCTACCTGTAAGATTTTAAAGGCTTCACTGTTATTTTACAGTCATTCTTCAATAGCATTTTCTCATTCTTCAACTTTGTTTTCACACCTCAGCTGAAATTTGTCCAAACAGCTGAGCACAAAATGTACCCAAGAACAGGAAAACCCCAAGTACACAGTAATTTCCTTCAAATGTCTCCAAAGCTTTACAGGAACTTCAAAATCACAGAAAACTATGAACTAGCACTACATAATTTGAAATGACAATATCCATAGGAAGGGGCCTTAAGTAATTTCTATTGCGCTGTTTTTCTACAACATAGATTCATTTTAATGTACTGAATCATGCCTGGGCTTTTTATAAGATGATTCTCCATAGCATTATTTCACAAATGAAAGAAATGCTTATTCATCCATTGGTTCAGAGGCCTGAAGTCCTCCCAGGAGTGTCACAAAAGGAACATAATGTTCCAAGAGCTGGATCACTGGTTGAGCTGATGGATGTGAAAACTCTTGTAGCTAGATAGTAAGCTATTGGCTGCAGTTCTAAGAGTGAATAAATTATTTTAAGCTTAGTAGTAATTTATGCTCACAAAATGAGTAAGGGTACCATCTGTTCAAATACAGACAATACAAAAATCTTTTAATTTGATATTAAATTGCTCACTTTTGACATAGCTGTGTCACTGGTGAATAGTCTTCATATTGAAGTCCTACAGAAGGAGAAACTTACCTTTTCTGAACAATGGCAAGAAACCACCTAGGCCTATAAGCAAGGTAGATGGAAATGTAATAAATAATTCTGGATTAATATATGGGGGAAAATTTGAACTCTTAAAGGGGGAAAAATGAAAAAGGAGGAAAGAAGGTAGTAAAACTACTTGGGAGTTTGGAATAGTTTCAGGTTAGCTCACCTGTTCTCCAGTAGTTTTAAAACTTAGAATAAGCAAGGTATCCTGCACCAGGAAATACAGATGCCCTCTATGCCCAACTTACTTCATTTCCATGTTTCTAATAAAAGCCTTAACTAACTCCTGAAGTTCTCGTTCATCTCCCTAGAGATCTTACAGTCATACCTCCAAAGTAATTTAAACAGTTTAAGGCAATGGACATGATGTGCATACAGAAACTGAAAATTTGAGTAGAATCTGTTTTTAGTATATTTTTTATTTTATAGCCTATCTATGGTATTATCTAAAAGTAATTAATTTGTGCTGCTTCTAGAGAAAGTGGGATCATTTCCTATACTCCATAAACATTTTAACTAATTCCTACTGGAGAAAGATAGAAATTTAGTTTTAATGACATTATTGTATCAGACAAAAGAAATTATTAGTATAATAAGAACTGAGAAGAATAACCTGAAGTAGATTTGAAGAGCTATATCATACTTCATCCTCTTCTCTCTCCTGAGAAGGATGGGGAATCTGTGCATTCCTCCTCCCTGTGCTGGTAGTTTGCCAAGTCAGAGGAAGTGAGTTGAGTCAACTACGGTTTGCTATTCATATTACAAAGTACAAGACAGAAAGCTGCAGTGGACAGTCAAACACAGAACAGTAAGGTTTTCCATGGCCAAGCAAGTTCATGGTTCAGCTCCAAAGTAAAACCCAACAGACTCTCCTGCAAAGGAGAACATAAAGACACTGATACAAGGTCAATCACAATGAGCACCACTTCAGTTGCCTTTGCCTTTTCTTTTCCTTTTTTTTTGGGGGNGAGGAAAATAAAATTTTCTGAATTCATATGCAGGATATGGATAAATCTTTTCAAGTGTTTCCTAACACGTTCTCTTACATGCAAGAGCCAGCATGAGAAGAGGCCTAACATGCATACTAGATACAATAATAAATGGATGATCAAAGTCCTGTATCTCTAGTTGGTTGCTGGATAATAAATAAAATAGGAG
The DNA here is from genome assembly GCA_013397725.1 of Rhagologus leucostigma. NCBI lineage: Eukaryota > Metazoa > Chordata > Aves > Passeriformes > Rhagologus > Rhagologus leucostigma. The sequence continues at coordinate 1,862,768 of VZTD01001937.1, forward strand.
ACTAAGAACTTCTAAGGTTTTCACTTGAAAAATCAGTTTTAAAAATTATTATTATTACTGTTAATGGAAAAGGATGCAGTGTTTTGATGATGTGGTCACACCAGAGGTATAAGAATATGATCTTTGTAGTGGTAGCCCGAGTGGCTAAAAGGAAAGAGAAATTGCGTTCACTGAGGTTAGAGAAAACGTGACAGAAATTGGACTCAATTAGAATTTGCAAAAAAAGATTCCTTCCTTGGGTAGGATACAGAAAAGTATGTTACATTTAAGAAGGCATATGAAAAGGGACATGCTAATTGCTGGCCTGAATGACAGGCAAAAAAGTGGTTTTGTCTACAGTGGCTGAGAAAGGAAGTAACAGGAGTACGGGGTATAAAGACTCCTGGTGTAGAGGTGTGTTGCTCAGATATTTCTGTTTTAGGAATACTGAGAAAACATTAAAATCCTGAGCAAAGGCAATGTCTGGAATAGAGGTGCAAGTATAAATCATCCATCAAATAAATATGAAATTACTGAGACAAAGGGTATGGGAGGAAATAAGACAGAACAGTGGACACTGCTGTACAGACTTCTATGGGAAAAGGAAGACTCCTTGGGAAGGCATCTTGAAAAAATATTCAGGACCACAGAAAACAATACAGCCATGAAAGACTGATAGCAGAGAGCACAGTTTCAAGAAGAAAATCATGCTGGCAGTGTCAAAGACCCTTGAGAACAGAGCAACGGTTTTGATCTTTGACCACCAGAATGAAAAGTCTCAAATCAAAAAGCAGTGTCATCTGAAAGACTTCATTTTGGTCTCACAGCTCAAAGAAGAGAGGAATAGACCTGGGTTGGAAGGGACCTTAAAGATCATCTTGTTCCAACCCCACTGCCATTGGCAAGGACACCTTCCACTAGAACAGGCTGCTCAAAGCCCCATGATACAGAAAAGAAACTGATGTGATAAAGTGGATTGGCAGATTAAATTAGGTGCTTTTATTTGCAGTGCTACTTTTAATCTAAGTTTTCAATGCATAGTTCCCTTTTTGGCTAGCAGCTTAATATCTTATATTAGGAATTGTGTCACAACTTGGGAATTTTTTTTCCCTCTTTTTTAGGATTTAGATGAGAGTCTTAAAGTATATCTGCTGAAGGATGGTGGAAGCACTGCAGTTCAGGGGAACACAGACAATGTTTCTGCACAAGCTGGATAAGAGCATGAAGAAATTTCACCTACAGTAAGTGACATCATTAATATTCTAAGTGCTTTGTGAATAATCATGCAGCTACCACCATGCCCATTGATTGATAACCTCACAGCACAGAGCTCCTCCGCCGTGACATCAGTGGGTTCTCGGAATCCCAGTTCAGCCAGGCCTCCTGCACCCGCTGTGCTGCTCCAGTACTGGAGGTGCAGCAGTGCACAGAGGCACAGGGACCTGTGTGCTTCCAGAACTTCCTGCCGGGACTCCTCCCAGCCCCCAGTGAGGCTGAGCTGAAGCTGTTTCAGTGTATAGGTGCTGCCTTGCCTGACTAGAAGGGACTGAGCAGTGACAGGGTGTAGTCACAGCCACTTTTTGGGATCTGCAGGTGTGTTTGAACATGTTGGAGGTGACTTGCTCCAAGACTATGTGGCTGAGATGGAAATTCTCACTAAGGACCAGAAAACTTTTCCAAATTGTTTTGTAGATCAGTTGAACCCTTCATCTCTGCAGGGAAAAAAAAGCTTTTTCTTTTTTTTCTTTTTCTTCCCTTGTTAGTCTTGCAAAGAGATAGAACTACTCAAAAAATGGAGAAACTGGGCTACAAAGGTGGTATGTAGGACATCTACATGTACAACAAAGTACTGTTACTTCTCTCTCATCACACACTACAAGCAACTTGATGTTAACTCTGAAGTTTCTATAACAAAAATAGCTGAAATTATTGCAGCAGGAAGCAAGGAAAGGAAAGTTCTCTGTATTTCAGTAAGTCTATTTTTTCTATCTGCAAGTTTTGTAATATTGGTCTCCCTTCTGTTCTTCAATTGCTGCTGCGGTCATGCAAATAGAGTTTTAAAGCAACTAAAATAAGAAATTAAAGTCTTCTAAAAATTTTAGAAGAAGTGGTTTGGGTTTAGACATGAAAGAATTTCTAGTGCTGTGTTAAAAACTGAATTTTTTCAACAGTTAACATTCCATTTAATTATTTTGCTTTAAGATATGCAGTCTTTTATAACACCCTCAGTAAATTATCTGTTCAGTTACTAGAAGTCTGTGAAAGAAAGTTACAGCTAATACAGCACATTTCCTAGAAGCTGTACTCAAGATATTAATGCTTCCTACTAAAGTAATTTAAATAGGCCTGAGTTCAATCACCTCTAATTGATCTTGTTGTGATAACTTGGTTCCATAGCATTCCAAACACATTCTCTCTGCTTATTGAGATGCATTTCTTGTTCAATAGTATTATACAAGCTGCCATTTATACTTTACTGTACATTTTTATATTACTACATTATTTTATTATAATGTCCTTGAGATCTACAGTTAGAGATCAGTTAATTTTCTCAAGTCCTTTAGACAGTAGGGCTTAAAAGGACTGCAAAACTCGGCTGTGATAAGATTCAACCCTTGGGATTAAAGCCAAGAGGTGGCAGTGAGCTGCTGTACCACTGCACCATACTGCAGCAATTTTCCTAGGCTAACCCACAAACCCATGTATGCACTCTGAATGAATAAGCAGCATTCCAACGCAAGCATTTACAGAAATACTTCAGGTTTCCTAGCAAGTCCTGATCTGATGAACAACCCTACACATTTCAGTCAAGTAAAGCTTTAGCAAGTGTGTATTTTAAAGGTCAAGGAGGGAGTAACTTCCTTTTTAGAATAAGAAGGGCCTGTGCCATACTCTGTTTTGGCAGAAAAGAACTGTTCATCCTCATGTTGAGGCATGAAGTTCTAAAGGAACCACAAAACCAGAGGGCTAATGCTCCTACAAATAGGAGACTAATAGAGGGCAAACAGATGCTGCCATACTGAGATGATGCACAAAGGACGTACTCTTCAAAAAGACTCAAAAAAACTGTGCCAACTGGATAATAACGATAATGAGGATGTGGTACTTATTCTTTCAAAAACATCCAACATCTTCAGAGGTTATACAGCAGTCCTGAGCAACCTGGAACTCATACATGTGCAAATATATCTCCAGTTGATGATGGGTAATAAATTATGCATTTATTATCATGATTCATTTGGGGAGCAGAGGGCTTCAGGAAAAGACAACTTGTTCTTAGTTATTCTATAGAAAGAGCAGACGTTTTATTTCTGATCAGTTACTCCACTGGAGTTGAAAGATGGAGCACAAAAACAAAGCATACTTTTATGACCTTATGAATTACAGTTCCTAGTTCTTTTTTTTATTTCACCGCAATTATTTTGAGATACATTTCAGCAGGGACTCAGCCATAAAACACTGTATTGCCAAGCAATACATGCATAGGGACAAAAGAAACAGAAATGAACTTTACCATAGTAGACACTGTACACTCTAGTAAACACTGTCTACTAGATTATATGCTGGTGATAGTAATCTTTTTTCTAACATCTAATAGGTATTTTACCTATTGTTAGGAAAATCAGTGTGTGATTTGACTTAGTCCATTCTAGGTAGTAAATTAATATAATTTTTTAACTGTACACAAATCCTGATCAATCTCTTACTTTCTCTGATTACTACACTTGAATATTTGTTACAGTGCTGGAGAACACATCTAGCAGTGAATTGCATTTCCTCGACAGAACTGCTATTTTCCACTACACAAAACATTTAGACAATGTCTGGAGGCTGTCAAGGATATCAGGCTTTTATAATAACGTAACTGTTATATTAACTAGGAGGATCCTTAAAATTCCAATAGCATAAAATCCTTTGAGGGAGTATGTATTTTGCCATTAACTCTTTTCTTACTTGAACAGTTCTAATTTCAGAATCAAAATACTTTGAAGTTAAAAGTGACATAGTTGGAACACTCAGCATTTTTCTAACTCTTTAGCATCACATTCAGCTAGCTAGTGACACTTACTGCCAGCTTTATTCTCACTTTCACCTTACTATTTTTCTTTCAAAATCATGGACTCCACTTCCCTGTGGTAAGTGCAGCAGTCTGCTGGACAAAGCCTTGTCTGCACCTGAGATCCCCTGACTGATTTTACCTAGGGCAATTCATCCATCTATTCCTTTATCATCAGTTTTAGAACAGAATTGCTGGGAACACACACAACCTTATATGTAAAAGGATACTTAAAGTCAACATATAATTGAACTTAAATTAAATTTAAGATAAATTAATTAGTCTTCTCAGTATTTTCCAGAAATCAGTTATGTCATCAATGATGCTGGGGGTATGGATTCAAAGTGTAGTTCAAGAGAAAGAGATGGGTATGAAGTAACACAGACGGATCTTAGAAATAAACTGAAATAAGAAATAAACTTTCCTATACAAGTATTAGTAAGTAAATGATGCCTGTGTAGTTTAGGTGGAAGAACAAATATTAAACTGGAGAATCTCAAATACTTGTAATTCTCATATATCATCAGTTCCTTTTAGCCTATTAGGATGATGATGAGATGTCTCTCAAAATCCCTTCCAAAGTGTTCTGATTTGCCTCTTGATACATATTACTCTGGTCACTGCAGATTTTAAAAAGCTAGACAAAGATAATTCAATTTCATCAGTTCAACTTCAAACCATAGTGACAAGCCATCTATTCTTATTTTCATTTTCCTATTCAGCTCCAGCTGCAGCCCAAATATATCACCATAAACTGTGAAGCAGGAGTCTGGGGAACAAACATTTCATAGGTCTGCACAAAAGGACTAGAGCACCTTATTAAAAATAAATGCTAGTGCTTCAGCAGTAAAAAAGCCCTTAATTGTATCAAGAGTGTCACCTTTACTACATGAGCAGTAAAACTTGAAGACTCTAAAATTGCTCAAAGGGCTGATGATTAGCACCTAAATAGGTCTTAAACTATCAAACTCCGTGTTTTCTATTCTTGAATTGTTAGTTGCCATCTTGAGAAAGATTTTCTTTGCATCCAAAAACACAGTTATGGCAAGCAGTTAGAAGAAAATAAACCAGCTGCTGCTCTGCATAGAAAATCACTGCATGTCACTAGATAGAGACAATAAAGGAAACACTGGCAAAAATCCACTACATTATACCCCAAACCACTACTGTTTACACTCTTTGCAGTGTAAAAATAACGGATGACATCTAATCATTGTTGTTCAGGTCTGCAAATCTGCATCCAATTTGATTATCGTGCATGACAAATGAGAATGCTATTTCCAATTTCAGCCAGCCTGATAGACTACAACTGCACTCCTGCAGCCCCGAGGCAGCGTATCTTGTTCGTTCAGGACAAGCCTGATCTGAGATTTTTTTTCTGTACTTTTTCGCCTTCCATGTAAGCGCAGGTGAATTTAAGCCTTTTCCTCAAAACTCTTTACCACTGAAATGATGACACGATGCAGAGGAATTAGCTGAACAACCCAATAAAGGCACTCCTTAACATGACTGCTGTATTTTACATCTGTCTGGAGCACTGAGGTCTGGATGAAGTTAAGGAAGGAGCCTAAAGCAAAGAGAGGCAGAAATGGAACATATGTATAAAGCAGCAAACCAGGTAGCTATGTCCTTAAAACCTATTTGCAACAGATCAGTTAAGGAATAAATGCCTTTTTTTGTGGAGTTACGAAGCTAATACAGGAGGATGACTGACTAGAAAATTACAGGACACAAAAAACCAGCAGTACAAAGTACTAATGTGCAAACTAAATGAAAAAATTTTGTTCCAAAGCAGGAGCACACACTCCAAACACCTAACTCCTATTCTTACTAGAAAATCAAAGTGTACATTAAGGAAATCTGTAATTAGCAGTGTCTTCTATGAAACTACAATAAATGAAAGCTAGTCAGAAGAGCGGGAAGTGAAATATGGTCGCTCCTTCAAGGATAATGTTCCTGTTGCAAAGATATACGAGCTGTTTATTTAAAGGGAGATGCAAAGTCATGCAGGAGAGTCCAGACCTTCTCTTGCCTCTCTGAGAAGAATTAAAGGACTCTTTCCATTTAAATGTAAAGGTGCTTCTGCAGTAACAGTACTAAATGCTGTAGAACTACCTTGTCTGAATCCACTGATCAACACAGTAAATCCTAACTGGTGGAACAATGACAAAAGGCAAGCCCAATTTGCACAGTGCTTTGTGAATGAAATGTGGCATTTTATCCCTTCTGACATTACATGGGGTGTGCCCAGAGCTGCCTCCTTTCACAGGCACTGATCACCTGGATAGCGTTACAGTTTAGTACTCCTAAATCACTGAATTCCTAAATCATTTGATACACTGTTTTTATCACTATTCTTCATAGCATTTCTCCCACAGATAGAAAACCGCAAGACTAGTCTTGGCTAAAGATGGTGGCAGTAAAACTGGATAAAAGGACTGTCAGGTTGTTTTTGCCATCATCTCTATTAGATCTACAATGTCTGACAAAGGTTTACAGAATTAGCTACTGGCAGTGTCCCTGCCTCATCCCGAAGCTAAGAGCCAATCCTAATCAACACTGTCCTAAACACAACTGTATGTCTTTGCTGAAGACATCAGTTAAGGATGACACATTTACGTCAGGCTATATATGGCCCTGTGACACTGCACAAGAATTCATTAGGAAGCCTTATATTTTTATTTTTAAATTATGATTGGTTTAAAATAAAATCTAAAACGAGTTTTAATGCAGAGTAGCCATGTTTTCACAAACGTAACTGGAGATATTCCTGGGGCAGAGATGTCTGAAGCCCGGGTGAAAAGGCTCAAGAACATCTCTTTCTGTGGAACACGCACACACACACACGTGCTCTTGAAGGGATTTGCTCATTCATTTTTTAGTCTGTGTGCTTAAGCGGGTGCATTCTTGTGTTTATCTTGACTGCAATTGATAACTACATATCAGGTAATTATTGAAATCCATGAATATTTCCTTTATGGTATTTTTCTGAAGCTTCTTCCCAGGAGGCAAGACACAATTATTCTTAGGATGATCATTGGATGCAATTGCTCCTAACAGTCACTCCCAGCTATCATGGTGTTATTTCAGATGTACTTCCTGGCTGCAGTTACCGGGCTCTTTCCTCTTCTTTTTAGTGCAGAGTAAATTGTAAGTCTGTTTTGGTTTAAATCAGACAGAGCTGGAAACAGCGTAATGAGATATGATAGGTTATAGCAGAAGTCAACTCTTGAGAATTCTCTTATTTCCCCATGCCAAATCTGAAGATGCCATAAACTCAAATCCTCTATGCCAGTCATAAAATTTTAATTAGCTAAACTAAGAATACTGGTATTATTACCACTGTTCTTATTTATTTCTTAAACTGCTAGACTTAACACTACTAAAACAGGTTGCATATTGCAAAGGCCATCACTAGTACAATAATACTCTGTTCCAGCACACACGTGAGCATCCTGTTCAACTTCGTTATAATTAATCAGTGATCTAGTCTCTTGCTTCTCACTGCCAAATGATAAATTAACTACTAGCTACATTCATGGATGGAATATTAATTTATACAATGCCCTGGGGTACTTCTGTGTGTAGTACAAGATGCCTCATGAACAGATCTCATTCAAAGCCTTAGTAGAACTATGAAACAAATCAAGTATAAATCTAGTCAGCATCAGCTGCAACTATATGAAAACTGTAGAGATCTGTATCAGCAATTGTAGTGAACACCACTGAGATACAAAAAATTACACATGGACATTGCATGGAATAATGAATCCTTCTTCTAAATGCAAAAAATCAAGTACCTTTCCACGCAGAGAATACTTTCTGGAGGTTTGTGAGGAACGCTTTGGCTTTTTCAAGGTCAAATTATGTTGTCAGAGTATAGCACTGTATTGTGTTGTGTAATGGGGAAATTTGCCAGTTCTGGAAGTGAAGTTACATTTTCCCCAGTTGCTCTGCGTTATCTGCTCAAGCTTCCCATTACACGCATGAGGATAGCAGATGGATCCAGAGGTTCTGCCTGTGGTCTTGCCTGTTTCAACATTCCTTACATGCTGCAGGCTTTATCTTGCAGGGTTTTTCAGCTTTCTAGTTCATGAAAATGACCTTTGCACAGGTGCAGAAATTGTACACAACTGTTTGCCTCTTCCATAGTTTTCTTTCTGGTTTATCTACATTTTTTCTAGACTTTGAATATCAGAAAAGACAAAGAAAGGATAATTTTTTAATACAGGGGAAGAAAGTTCCATAAAATACTAGTAATCTTGTGGTACTCGGCAGTACCGAAGCATGCTTAAGATGCATTATATTACAAAATTACAGTATAACAGGATATACATTTTTTATTTAGTAGCTCTGAAAACATAATAAAACTTCAATGGGAAAATTCTGTCCTCAGTTGGTTTTTCACAGTGCAAAGAAAACTGAATACAGGATGAGCTCTTGGTAAGACCATAGTGGGGACTGCAGCCCCCTGTAAAATGCTAGACTGCATTTTGACAGCTCACAGCATTCCAGCTCAGAATGATCAAATCAAAGCATTTGGTCATTTGACCACAAACTGCTTGAGTTTTGAGCCTATCAGCAATCCCGAATCGCTCTCACAGCACAAGAAACACAGTACAGGAAAATGCTTGCCAAGAACAGGATGAAAACCACTGAGAAACAAACAGGGTTATTTTCAAAGTTCTAGCATAATAATATTAATTATTATGAAGCTTTCTCTCATAGGGATTTTTTAATTCCTCATTCTGAAGTCAATCACTGCACCATATATAAAATAATTTCAAGCTTTAATTATAAAAGAATAGGTAACATATTTGAAAGCAGTATAGAGACTTAGCTAACTCAGACATTTCAAGCAAGGCTCACATTTTGATTTTTCACCTTCTGTTCTTACATCCTAATGTTTCAAGCATCCTGCCTTATGAGCAGGTTATCACTTATTGCACAGCAAATCTCCGAGAGCTCCTGTTCTCCCTGGACCCGGCAGTTCTGTCCCGGGTACGATGGATCAGAAACTGGAACAATCTCAAGATCTAGGCTTCTGCAGGAAATAAAGGATTTATTTCTCAAGCATAGTGTATGGAGCTGCTCCTGCAGGAATATGAATAGTTGGTCTCCATGGAGTGTAAGACTTTATATGAGCCATAGCAGACACTTTTACAGGCATTTATCTGAGGTATCATGAGACAGACTTGACATGAGACTCAGCCACATCTTTGTTTGCCACCTTTGCAAAGGCTTAGGGGTCTCATTAGGCACACAGAGCACAAGTTTGACTTTTTCATTCCGGATGTAAGGTTTTTGGAAGGAAAAAGCATTGGATACGGGCTTTTGAGCTTCTGCTGCTGTCCTTTTGGAAAGTTAATCACCAAATTTATCAGTAGAGGGCACAAGAAAACAGCATTCTTCATCAAACTAAGGGAGGGCTCCCAAGGTGACTCCTCAACAACCTACCAGGTTTGCATCACCTATTCTATTTAAATTTCAAAACAAAACCCTGGACCTATCATATATAATGTTGGTTGAATAAACACTGTTAGTTCATCTGAGATAAAATTCATTATATTAATAACTGCTGGAGGTTTCAAACATCCAGCTATCTGAAAACCAAAGTCTGAAGATGAGGGTTTATAAATTGCAAATGAAAGACCTAGTCCCTAGTGATATCAGGCAAATGAACAGCATGTTGGTAGATACTAAATCCTAAAGCATAAATAATCTCCTTAAACCTGCATCTGTGAAACCTAACAGTGAACTTACAAAAATATCTGTCCTTTATGCTCAACAGAAAATAATTTAAGCAAACAAAAGATGAAAAACAGGGTAGCCAAAATGCTCTTCACCATTGGGTTGTTGGATATAGAGGACCTGGGTGGATTTGACTTAATTCGGTTGAAAAGAAACCAAACGGCCTCCAGTCCTACAATTTGCAATGCAAATTTCAGCACATTATTTAATGCCATTAAAAAGAAGCAATCGGCTATGGATGGATCACCCACAGTAACCAGTATATTTTAAGTAATGATGTCATTGTTTATCCTCAGTTGGGGTAGGTGGAGTTTTACATTTCGGATGTTGTAGTTCCTTTGAAGTCTGGTTCTCTGCAGCGTGGTTTTTTGGTTGTACAGACAGATCTTTTGCTTTCCAAAAAAGTACCATGCACTTACACAGATGTTTAAATCTTCCAGCTGTAACATGCTCTGTATATTGAAGGACTAGGATCTCATAACTCTATCAGGAAGAGTTAATTAGTAAGGTGAATATTTAGATAAAGCCTATTTCCTGTTCTATTTAAGGATCTATTTCCAGGTGTTACTGTAGTGTCACGCTAGGAAAGATGTAAATTGGGTTGATCCAGACTGAGTTTTCTGAGATGTAAACTGTCTCTACTATTGTATTATCAATGCAAAGAATAACATCTGAAAAAAGTCTTCTCTTCACCAAGTCAGTCAAAAACACTTGACACAAAATTTGTTACCTAATTTGCCCATTTCATGTAACAACCTGTATTTGGTTTGATGTGATTTATGTACTCTCATCTTTCTCCCAAATCAGTTTCCATCATTCCATTTTAAAGGAACCAAAGAGGTTATCTGCTTCATATTTATACCAGCATCCACAGATGTATGGCATTAAGGGCAGGGGTTTTCTGGTATCTAGTTGAAGAGCAAGAATGCCTTCATGTCTGTATTTATGTTCACATAGATCCAGGACTGTAGCTACATTTATATGCAAAGCAGCAAACCCTCTGCTTGGTTACTCAGACACTCCAGCAATGACTGCCTATAATTTATAGACAGAAGATGACAAAGTGCCAGTTATGTAAAGAGCTTTGAGCAGATAAACAGACTAGTCTATGCAGATTTCTATCTGTGAAATTGCAATACCAAAGACAGTGTTCTTTTATTTTGGAGAACTGAGCTAATTTTTTTTCCTTCTTTTTCCCCTCAGTATCTTCATTGCCTAAACAGAAAATTTTCAAGTTTCATTTCTTTTCTGATGCTACATAAAGCACAAACAACATTCGTCTTGGATGAAATAAAATATGCAATTAGCCTGCAGTTAAAGGATTCTTTGAGAAAATGTGACTTCGGCTATCTCAACTGTCTACTCTAGTTTGAAAAAGTTTTTCAGTAAAGGTGGAAAAACTCTTTTCAAGAAATCTGCAGGCAAAGTTCAAGCAAAATTCTTGATTAAACAGACGTCTCTGTGCTGAAACTGTAGGTATTAACTCTGTTGTTTAAAACGCTCCACTTACAGCTAGGAAGTGAGGCATCATTAGCTGTCTAGGCTCTGATGCACAAGTCTTATCCCATTAGATCCTAATGGCTTGTAAAGGAGAAAAGAGGTATGTGGATCTTGTCTAGCTGGAGAAGTTGAAAACTGAAGAACTGAGCTTCATCAGACAAAGCAGGGGAACAAAGCAATCCCTTTGTTTACTCCTTCATTTGTTCCCTGTCTTGGGTGGTTCTGGTAAGAAAATCAAGGGATTGAATTAAAGACTGACCATCTTTGGAAAAATGCATCTTGATTTTATGTGATTCCTGTAACACCACAACAGAATCTGTATGATTCAAGCCTGATGCTGGGAGATGATACCCCATAAATTAATCACTTCTGAGCATAGTTCCTCTTACACATCAGCCTGCTGAAGGTCTAAGGAAGCACTGATTTTCCTTTGGACCTTCATGATGATAACTGAATGTTCATCTCACTTTTGCCAAGTCATTATAGGGAAGAGTAACTGTTTCAAATGAGACAGTAGATCCTACTCTCTACAAGTGTCTGAGAAAGCTGAAATACTGTAGTTATGAAAATAAGAGTAAACAGAAGTATTCCAGCAGAAATGGTAGAACAGACTGGCATAACTCTTTGGCAGTTCATACTATGCTATTTGTTTCGTTTTAGTCTCTTGAAAAACCTTGGACTATGTGCGTGTCATTCCTCCCTGCTCATTAACTCCATGAAAGCACAGGAGATGATGATATCTGGCTATCTCTTCTTTGTCTTCTCTGCCATCCTGTGCTCTGCCAGAGATGGGAACATTGAGAGGTCTAGTGGTCTGTCACAATCCCATCTATGTGGAGAGTTCAGCCTGCATTTGGGGCTGATTTTTTTTTTCTTCACACACAGGTACACAGACTTTCCCTGTCAGTAACTGACAGGCTAAGCAGGCAACAGGGCAGCACAGAACAGGGAGAACACTGAAAACTCACTGTTAGACAATATTCTAAAAAGTATTAATACAGCTTCAGCCATTCTCATGGAGGAAGTGTACTGTGTGATTGAATAAGATGCAGTGTCAGCAAGGTTAATTAGATCTACAGTTGGCCTAAACAAGAGATTAGGTTTTGACTGCAGCTGGCTTGACTGCAGCATGTAAAATAATGGCATTACACAGAAAAAAACTTCTATGGAGCAGATCTGTTGGAGAAAAGACACCAATCCTGCAGTGCAAGGTTGCTGTACCCCAAGGTTATAGCTGGGCAGCAGTATGGAGGACACCTACACACAGGAAGCCTCATGCTCCACACCTGGCACATTGACTATCAAAGGACCAGGGGAATATTCATGAAATAATATTCTCTAATATTCTAATATCTTTAGAAATAGATATATATGTAAAAGCTAGTGTGAAAACAAGATTTTTGCCCAGCATTTTATTTCATTTGTTGTAAGATAAAGTTTTGCATAATGCATTTAAATAAGCATACATTTCCTAGATTCTCAGTAGATGTACCTATGCACCTAGGTAACACTTTCAAGAACTAGCATTTTTCCTTTAAAGATGAAACTGTTGAAAAATCACTGAGATGTCGCATTGGTACATTGTGGGTCAGTCTATTTTGTAGTTATCTATGAATTTTCCAATTTGGAGCTCTGCAAGTCTCATCGCTTAACATGCAGTAAGTAGCTACTGAGGCAAGAATGTAAATGGCAGCATGAGTCTTGCTGACTTATTCATTAATTTCATTATTTGTTCATAAATAGACTGGTTTGTCTTCAACTGATGCTCAGGGCAATAGGTATGTAAATTTTAATATCTGGTTTAAAGTAAGTAATGTCTACAGTTGCATCAATATATAGATATATGACACAAAGTATTATGGCTGGCAGAATATGATCTGTAGAGACTACTAATTATATAACTGTTGTGCTCATTGAGAAAGTCAGATGTAGACCTCTAACAATTGGAACAATTTCTATTTTTCTATCGTTAGGTCAACCTTGTTTCACCTTTCTAAGCTTAATTATTATGGTCTGAACAACTACCCCATGGCAGTCTCCTGGTGGTAACCAGAAGTTCCTGTGTTGCAGCAAGAGGCAGCCATAGCCCTGCTGGGGCTGGTGGGACATTCCCGGGGACAGGAGTACTGCGGGGAAGGCTGCAGCTCATAGCAAAATTGAAGTCTTGAAAGATGGTTGAGCTGTACCCAGTTCAAATCAAAGGCCAACTTCCAGCCACTTAAAGATATGCCAGTCCCTTAATAATAGAAATTGCCCACACTGTAAAACAACAACTACCTAACTCTGTGTACACCTTTACTGGGCTCTCCCAATGGATTGACAGGCATGTAGAAGGCTTCCCTGCAGGATCCAGCTTTGTACCATCATACGTAGCCTAGCATTGCAAGGGTATAATCAACTTCTGTGCCTCCCGATATCAGCCCCTTTACCAGATGCAAATCCTGAACAGTCACATATTTTCCTTTCCATTTAATTCTTTATCTTGTATTTGCCATAGTAACAACTTTCAACTGGGGGCAAATAAATCCTAAATTATATGTGTTGTGGAAAAGTCCATTAACCAAGATTTCATTATGTTAAGTATTCTGCGGACATTCCTGCCACAAAGAGCTTAAAAATCTATAACTATGTATACAGCTGACAAATTAATAAAGCAGACTTTGAGGAGTTTGTTTAAAAATCAAACACACCCCACTCCCACCCCTACCCCTAGTGACACAGTATTAGTGAAGAAAGCAACAATGAAAATAGCGTAATAATTGCAAAGCCATCCTTTTATGGTTTCCAGAGCAGAGAACTTTTTATCCACATGCTATTCATATCTACATAGACAAAATATTTAATATGTTAATCTATAAAGGTAATTATTTTTATCTTTATAGTTTAACCCAGAAAGAAGGTTAACAGCAAAATTCAACTAAGCAGAAGAACCAAATTAAGATTTTCCAGTTAGGTACATTTAAGTTATATTCTCCGATAACTACAGACATACCTATTATTCAGGTTTTCAGTAAATGTCTGGCCTGCATGTTATTGATTAAATTCAGCGTTTCACAATCTTTTGCTACCATAATATGATGTTATATTGGCCTGGTACCATTGTTTTACACTATTCTTTTCCTCTGTCAGATGATTTTAAACAGAAGATACCAAACTCTGAAGTCTATTTAGAGAGGTCAGTCTTTTGAGCAATGACAGTATACTGCTGTCTTCTAAGTGCTTTCCACCAAAGGGTCCTAGACACTTGGTTGGCTCATAGGAGCCACTACAATAGATTTTTATCTTTTTTTTTTCAATCACCTCCATTTCATTCAGGATGCTACTATGGTGTTTAGTTAAGTTCCACATGTATGGTAAACTTCAAACTTTACTATTTAAGAATTTCTGTTTGAATTTCCCCCACTTGTTGTCCTTACAATGTGTGAGAGTCCCTCAGGATGACCCTGTGACAAGGAGCCTGGCATGCAGCTCGGGCACAGGAGCCATCCTGCTGAGCCTCCGAGGCTGGAGGAGGGAGGAGCAAGGACTGCCACGGGGTCAGCCTGAGGAGCTGACAGTCGGTGTGTCAGTGCCACCAACATGCTGCAAGCTGTCAACCAGTGAGGGTCAACCTCAGCTGGCAGCCACAGTCAGTCACGAGTTTATCTGATGAGGACAGAGATAACATCTTAAAGACAATATGGATTTCATCCTGCCAAGAAACAAGACTCATTGTGCCAAGGCACAGGGAGGATGGGAAACTTAGACCAGCAAAAACCAGCTTTTGTTTCTTAATCTTCCAGTGGGATTTACCAATACTATAGTAGGTTACTACATTACCTTAATTACTACTTTAAATAGGAATATTACACAGAGGAAAGTATGTGACACCATTGACTACTTACTGATAAAACAGCTGATTCAGAAACTCTGGATGACATTTGGCTTGTTTATATTTATCATGAGTGGTTATAACAATGTTAAGTGCCATCAGAAAGAAAACTGGTAACTCCAGCTTAGTTCATTCAAACAGATGCTGGCTAATACTAAGGAACTTGTTTCTACTACAATTTCTGTAGCACTGCCAATTACAAGAACTCCAGAATTAAACGTATCATATTGTCCACAAATATGTGAAGTACACACTTACAGTTTCTTCGTTCCTGGAGCCTGTGTGAGTATAAGCTCAAAGCTGCGATTCTCACACACCAACAGCTGGAGCCTAAACTAAACCATGAAATATCATACGACTCCCAACACTAAGAAATGTTAACAGATCTGAGTTAAATCAGTGTTGGCTCAAGAATAAGACAGGTATTTTACTGGATCGTGATTAAAAACTTTAAAAACAAATATAGATATATGCATAGGAAGGAAAATAATACTGTTGCAAAGGTGTAGTATTGCTGTAAAAAATGATTCCCCTACAGTTTTCCCCCAAATCATTATCTGTTAGTTGGTGGGTCCAGTGATGATGCATACAAGTTGAATAATAAATGTAGGACAAATACCTGTTTAAAAACATGCTGTAGAGATCATTTATTATCACTGCAGATAGGTGTGGAATAGGTGTGGTAAAAACTTAAGGGGATCTCTACCCAAGTACTGAAAACAACAAGTATCACAACAGATGCCTTTTACTTAGGGGAGAACGGAGACTTCCACCTACCACTGAAAATATAAAGAAAACCCCTTAATTATTAAAAAAAAAAAAAAACACACAAAGCAAATCAACCAAACCAAAAACCAAGCAAACAACAACAAAAGAATCTCACCAACACAACTGACTGAAAGGCACTTTCTTGATACTACACAGGTATTTTCATGGCAACTCTTCCATGAATAAAGCACATAGTCATTAACCAGAAATGAAGAATTCTGCCACCAACAACCTTCATAATCCTGGAATCAGCAATACAATGCAAATCACTATTTACTAGGAAGCGTTCCCTTCCAGTGCTCATTTTATGTCTCTAATGCAGCACTGAGCATGGAATTTCCAGTCGCCAACAGAATTCCTTCCCTTTCATTCATCTAATATGCAACAGCTCTTATCTCCTGGGCCATAACATGTCAAATACTTCTACATAATTAAAGCCACACTGATTGACTGGCTAAGAATATCACAGGGATAAGTTGCTTTTTAAAGCTGCCTTATCTCTAATCAAGAGTTGTCTTCCAGTAACACAAGATTTTGTGCCTAAAGGACAGTTTATATATATCTACACATACATATATATAGAAAATAATGCTCCTTTCTCTTCCACAATACATCAATAACAAGAAAATATCATCATACTCCGATTTCCCTGTGTAGTGTTAAATTGGAGAGTACAAAAGATGGCAAGAGGCACTTAGTAAGGTAGGCAAAATGCACATTTTTTTAAGTATGGAAACTATAATTAATATTCCTCCTTTGATATAAACCTTTATTGCACTCCCAAACAGAACCTTTCTGTATTTCATTGGTTTGTTCATATCTGAGATTTGTTGTGATGATGGGGTTTATTTAGGAAAGAAAATTAAAATCTGTAGAGGCCAAAATACCATGAACAAACTGGTGATGAGGCTTATGTCTTGTCAGGTTATTTTATATTTTAATGTACTGTTAACAGTTCATTCTTTTTAAATACAAATCTAAGGACAAATTTAAATATCAAGGCAGGCAATCTGGTAGCATGGCAACAACGTGCTATGCTGCAGAGTAAGAATTTGGAACCATGCAAGGCTGCTTTTTTCCTATACCAGATCATTTTATAAGAGCAGAAATATTTCTGTTCTTTGTGTAACTGCCTTCATGATTACTCATCTATTAGCAGCTCTAGTGGTCTTTGAAACTCAAGACAGCACAGCAACCCTGTCAAACCTGGTACCAGTCAGAATGGGCATCCTTACCAGACACAAAAGCTGCAGATTAGAAGAAGAAAAAAAAAAAAAAAAAAAAAAAAAAAAAAAAAAAAAAAAAAAAAAAAAAAAAAAAAAAAAAAAAGATAAGAAAAGTG
>VZTD01001937.1:1885896-1961703 GCA_013397725.1 Rhagologus leucostigma
GGGAACCTGCGTGCGCCAGCGCCCGGGAACCTGCATGGCGCATAGCGCCCGCGCCGCCTCACGGCCCCGGGGCTGCGCGGGGGAGCGGCCCCGGGCCCCGCACAGCCCGGGGGCTCGGCGGGACGCCCTGACCTGTCCGCGATCCACTTCCACCGGGTTGGAGGGCCGGCTCTGTGCCAGCTTCGCGTGTGCCACACTCGTCAGTGGTGCCCAGCGACAGGACGAGGAGCAATGGCCATAAACTGAAGCACAAGAAGTTTCACCTCAGCGTGAGGGAGTACTTCTTCACGCTGAGGGTGGCAGAGCACTGAAAGACCTGCCCGGGGGGCCGTGCAGTCTCCCTCTCTGAAGACATTCCGAACCCACCTGGACGCGTTCCCGTGTCACCTGCTGCAGGTGACGCTGCCTTCCAGCACGAACAGTTCTGTGATTCAGTGATTGTGTCGAGACGCGGGCACTGAGGGGAGCAGGCTGCGGGCCCCCCGGCCCCAGCTCCCCTCACGAGCCCCTGGAGCAGCAGCTGCTGACGGCGATGCTTGCTGGACGCCCGCATCCCGCTGTGACACTCGGCAGTGTATCCCCAGGGACCTGCTTCGGCGCTGGGCCGGAGCTGAGGGTGTTTTCTGTAAGTCTCAACAGCATTTCTCTGCGAATTACATTCCCGAATGCCATGTAATCCTGCTAGGTAATGACCTCACCTTTCCCTGTTGTTTGAGGTGCTCCAGTGCAACAAAAATCCAAACACCAAAAGTTTGAACGTTACAACAGGGGACAGCACTGGACTCAATCACATTCCATCATGCAGCCAGATTTATGAGAACAAATTATGATTTTTGTGTCCTTGTGCAGATAGTGCATAGATCCACCCCTAAAGTTCAAAAATGTAGGATTCAATGTGTACTATTTGAAGGCTCACTGAAGAGGGTTTCTCCAAAAACATTTCTTATGGTGAATGATAAATACAATTGGTTCCTCAGGCCTTTTATTAGAAGCCACTAGATCTTTCTAGGGCAGCTAGGTGATAGTGATTACTTTGTATATAAAGAAACACATATCTTAGGGCAATTATGACAGGCTTTGCTCATAATTATGCAAATTTGAGATTGTAGCTAATCTTTCTCACAATAGCAAAAGTGAAAAGCTGTCCTAATGTAATTATATTGCATGCCAATCATCTAGATATCAGTGTTGGCTGTAATAGCTGTGTGTTCAGCTTAGTGTGTTTGTTTGCCCCGGGGTAGCTATACCGAGTGTTAGCACCAAGGCACATTCCATGTACATGCAAAGGCCCTTCACGGAAACACCATTTTGTGGGTTGTTTTTTTTAGTCTTGTTTTTAGTTTAGTTGTTACGATTTTTGTTAAGACTCTCCATTTGCTACTAAGAGGCTATTATCTGTCATGGTTTTCTATGCTGACTTTTCCCATCTGTCCCTTTCTACATCTCAATTACTTGACTGATTTTGGTTTTCTGTTGAAGATAATGAGAACACAAAACATTACCCAAACTGTAATGCATGTGTGTTTTACACAGAACTGCAGTGTATCTACAGATATCATCTGTAGATGGGTTGTTTAAACATTTGGCAAATGATGTTTTAATTCATATTATTAATTCTCAAAATTATTAACTTGATGAAATAGCCTCATATACATAATTAAATCTCACTTTCTCTATCAACACACCGAAAGCAGTATTTCCAGCCCAACAGGGCCGGTGTTTTCTTTTTGAAGTTACTGCAGCTGCAAGTATTGTACTGCCATTGACCTCTCAAAGACTTCAGGGGTCCCAAAGGGAGTGGGATATATTTTTTAAATTTTTTAAATTTAAGTTTCTAACAAACATTCTCCCTCCACCTCATTTTGGAGACAGTGACTCAGACAGACGGTTATTATAGAAAATTACATACCAAAATGGAAAGTAAAAATAGGGTGCATGATACCAGCCCAAGAATATACCTCTCTTACTCTTCAATTTCTGGAAATCATTTCCATAAAAGCCAGCCATGGATGAAGAGTTGGATATTCCCCTTATTTAATGCAAATTGTGCATCATCACACATGCTTTCAGGGTATCTGCAGTTACAGATTACTTCAG
Organism: Rhagologus leucostigma; assembly: GCA_013397725.1. Taxonomy (NCBI): domain Eukaryota; kingdom Metazoa; phylum Chordata; class Aves; order Passeriformes; genus Rhagologus; species Rhagologus leucostigma. Next base: position 1,887,994 of record VZTD01001937.1, read on the forward strand.
AACTTTAAATCATGTTTAAAACCTGTCTTTATTACTGAAAAAACCACTATGTTAAAAATAAGTAAAAATCTTCATTATAGATCTACTTCATAGAAGATTTTAGTACCTATTTGCTATTTTTGTGTTAGCAAAGCGTAACAGTTAAAAGGCCACTTTAGATTAGATCTAGAAAAGTCATAAAGTGCTTCAAAATGTATCATTACTTTAAAATGTATGGGAACTCTTCCTCATTTGTGAATCTGTGCTATAAACTTTGCAGTTAGCAATGCTTTTGAACAATATACAAGACAGTGCAAATGAACAGTCAAATAGACAGTTGGCATAATTTTATAGATATTTAAGGATTATACAATCACAGGGTACAAACATCCCTCCTTCACAATAAGATAAATGTATATTTCATTAAATGTTCAAAATGCTTTGAAAATGCTTATCAAAGGTGACAGAGTTTACTTTCCTAAGTGGTTGAGGTCTTCCACTGTAAAATGTCATCACTGGGTTGATTAATTTATACATTGTTGTTAGTTTCCATTTTCATATTAATTAATTGGTTGAACTTGATGATCTTCTTACGCTGTTTGACAGCCTCATAATTTGGCCAACATGGCAACTGCTTTGGTAAAACAATTCAGTATTGAAATAATTAATTCTGAGTTTTTCTCTTAATTAAGGATTCTTATGTCCAACAAACCGATGTCAGATCACTACAGGAAGAATTCCTTGTACAGACAGAATCAAATGAAGTGCCAATTCAAAGCTCCTACTGTAAGTACCTCAACTAGATAATGTAAACATCTCCATTTTCATGGTTTTCAATAAGACTTCAGCTTGATATGGTTATAATGAAAGCAACTGAATTCAGAATGAAATTCGGGTGCATTAATTGCAGAATAAGCATGACAGGACTGGAGTTTTTGCAGAATTGCAAAACTGTAAGGTTAGCTTTTAAAAAGCATGCAGTTAGTTCTTTCCTCCATTTTTTGAGTTTGCTTCTAGGTTTGTCTCATCATAAGGAATGGGATTCATTCTGCAGCCTGTTCTCCTCCTCCCACCTAGGAGCGACTTGAGGGTTGCGTAGAGGAAGTAAAAAAAGATATTTTGCATCATTTAATTATGAGCTCTTTAGCTGCCTGAGTAATGTTGATGGAGTCCAGAAAAATGTGTCTTGTCTGCCTTAGGCAGCATAAAATGGGAACACGCTTCAGCTCAGAGGGGAAAAAAGGCACATGGAGAGATTGGAACAGGGAACTTGAACTTGACAAATGGCACAGGCGTGAGAAAATTTACTGGCAAAATATTAACACTTCGTCTTCTGAGAAGCTTGACATTATCAGAGAAGAAGGTTTTGCTGTTTTAAAAAAGCCACCAGACAAAAAACAAGAAGAAACACTGTCAAAGCCTAACTCCCTTCCAAGATTATCAGACTCGTTATTTGAATCACTGTTGTTCTTCCCAGAAGTTGTATAATGGTGCAACAGCAGTGTATTGTTAAATGTCCCTCCACTGAAAGGAGCAAATCAGAGTTCTTTCTTCCCCCAGTTTTTCTTGATGTTACTCCCCTCTATAATCATGGCAGTGACAAAGAATAAGGCCCATATATGTAAGCCTCATCCCAAACCCTTGGTAAGTCAGAACAACAGTGACTTGTGAAGGCTGCCTGCCTTTAGGTGAAGGACTACACAGTTTATAGGGGCTGAATCTGTTCCCACTGAAGTCTAAGGAGTTAAGCTTATGAACAGGACACTTCTCTCAGTTGTAGCTGTCTTCAGATCCTGTAGCTGTCCAGCTCCCTTGACTATTCTCCAAGTCAATAGCTCCAGAGGTGGAAATTCTCCTATCCTGTAGCGCACACCCAGACAAGGGGGTCTGATCCCATCAAATCGTAAGAGCTTGTAAGAAGAATATGATGCAGTTTTGGGTATTGACTAATTTGCAGACCTAAACTCTCTTTTGCGGGGCTGGGGTGGGGGGGGAGGTGTTGGGTGTTTTTTCATAATATCTTGACTTCCACCTTAGGAGTAGTCAGAAGAAAGGTATAAACTCTGAGTGACATAGGAGCATGACTTAGATACGATGAACAAAGTACATCAGCTGACTTAGCGCTAGGCAACCCCACGCCAGTCAGTCAGGCAAATTGCTGGTTACTAGCTTAAAAGTATTACAAGCCTCTTTCTGCCAATAAGATAGGGAGCACAATCAGCAGGTGGAGCAAGTGTTGTTTACTCAAAAATCTCTGTTCTCTAGTACTACCTCAGGCTACTACTCTGAGTGTATTGATAGATGTCATACACAAAAGTCCATCTCCTTCACACAGGTCAAAGAAATGGAGAATGAACCTAGGGAGGACTGTTTCTGTTGCACCAAACTAAGGGTACTGGGTTTAAAGACTTCTGTTCAATTATCTTAACCAGTGAGGCATTCCTATGGTGGTTTTGCAGAAAAGGTACCTCCTTGTCCTTGACAGAATGAAAAGACAAAGCAGCTTTGCTTATAGAATGTCTCCTAGAATAGCAGTGATTTGACGAAATGTAGGAACCCTGTGGAAGGCTGTACTTTTCTTGAAAGATGACAGAAGGAGTATTTATTTTGAGTACAAAACTATCTCATTTTAAAAAAAAAGCATGGCTTTGTAGAGATTTTTTCAGAAGTAGAATTCATGAGGAAGTGTCAGTTTCTTTAAAAACATGTTTACAGGTCAACATTATATTTGTATTTTGTTGCAAAAAGCATCACACACATTGCAAATAATTCCATTCCACTAAGTAAAAACTCTCCTAGACTAAAATGACCTTACTTCATATCAAGCTGAAGGTTCTCACTGTATACGCAGAAATGTAGGAAATTTAAAATTCAGATTGTAGTTAAGCTAGGAAAGTATGAGTTTTTAAGACTTAAGAAAACTAGAGAAATAGCAAGTCTTCTATTTCTACAGCTGAAATGTCAAAACAAACCTATAAAAGAAAGTATCAGGAAAAGACTGCTTGGGTAATGTATACCAATAAAGTGAAGTCTGTCCCTAAATTAGTTGACAAAAGTGTGACTGCAACCTGTGACATCAGCATGCTGGCATGGTCTTTTATGTTAACAACCGTGTACAGAAGCAAGACTTACATGGTGTGTGTTTTCCACTGATTTTGTAAGTGCTTTTGCATAGGAAAACCATATTTGTAAAGTACGTGAAAAGGTTAATCGTTGCTTGTTCATGTCTCCCCAAGATATTCTTCTATGGATAAAGCTTGGGGAAAAAAAATAATTAAAAAACCCCCCTAAAAATGAAAAAACTAAAATGTCTCAAGTGCATTACAATCTGAACTGTATGTCAGGCAAGTAATTTTTCAGGTTCTCTTCTTGCATTGCTTGCATATCCACAGAGTTCATAAAACAACTAAAGGATGATTTATGCATGGTAACTTCCTTGACAGTAATTGTTATGCCAAGAAAAACTTATTTACTGATTGCAGGCACCCATACAATAATATATGGATTTTTTTATTGCATGAACCAATCAATCAGTGTGAAGAACAGATGGTGAATGGTGAAAAGAGAAAATACAATGTTTGTTTTTCCTTTCTTTCTAACGAAAATGTCTAAGCTATATTGTTGTCACTGAGAAGTGGGTCTCTGCTCTGAAATGTAGAGCAAAATAATGTGGGTTGACCTAGAAGCTGTACAGTTTCTGTGGCTACAGAGGTAAAATCATGCTGCAAACTGGCAACAAAACAAATTACTATAGTACATATGTAACTTAGGTCATGTATTTGTATTTAGAATCACAGAGAATTCAAGACATGCCAACAATATTAATTCTGAAAATCAGATCAGCAACAAGAACAAAAAAAGACCCTAAATCTGCAGCACTATTTCAGTACTCAAAAGCTGTACTTAATCCATGGGAACTACAATGAACTTGTAAAGACTGAATACCACATCAATATTCCCAGCACCAGCTCAGGAACTTCACAACTCTTCTATTCTTTTATTTATGAATATTGCAGCTCAAGCTTGCTCAAGTTCCACAAGGACTCCATGGCAATCTTTAGGGTGAAGAAAAATCACAGGTTTGCCATGTGCACCTATTTTTGGCTCTTCACTCAATATTCGTATCTTTTTTTTCTTCAATTCTGTCATAGCCGCTTTTATGTCATCAACCTTATAAAAAAGATACAGTTCACACAAATTAACATATTGCACTGTATTATGCAGATTTTACATTTAGGAGCAATAACATAATTCCTTACTGAAATGTTATTTCTAAGTTCTAATATAATTCTGAAAATTAATTAAGTTATAAAACCATTTTAAAACATCTAGTCTTAAAAATAAAAATACTACAGAAGTTTGCATTTGTTATTTGAAGATTTTATAAAATACCATTTAAACAGATTGTGCTGTATTTAAAGAATCAATAAACTAAAATCACTCATGCACAAAGCCCATTGATTTTTTTTTTGTTACTTTATAAGGACTCCATAAATAATCTAAACTCTGCATTACTTTTACTAGGAAGACCATACTGCTTTCCAGCTCTCAATAACTAAAGAAAAATACCTCCCTTTATAATTGATGACAGAGCACTGACTCATTAAATGCTGGTGAAAAGGGAGGGCAGTGGGCAGAAGGTAAAAGGAAAGTCTCTTTTAGATTCATATATTCTCCTTCTGAGTAGGTTATGGTTCATAAAGTTTCTTAAGGAAAAAAGCTTGGAATAATCAAAAATATATCCAGAATAGGATGTGGTCTGCCTATTGAACTTAATTATAATAATAGCCATTAATACAGTATTTCAGTACAGTTTCCTACAGAAATATGTCATTAACAAAAACATGCCTATACTGTACAGTGTGATCTGAAGTTCTGATGTCATGTCATCCAATGAAATTCAATTTTTCCTAAAACTTGAATGCATTCATTTTTTGAAATAATAATATTAACACTCAGTTTAGAAAATTCAATAGTCAATAATCAATAAAGACCTAGAATTAAAATAATAGCACTGCTATTTTGAGGTGTCTGGACATAATTTGGTGAATAATCTCCCAATGCCATTGTAGGGAAGAAGAAAATTCCTATCTTTAATTCAGAGGAACAGACATCACCTAATTCCTACCCATTCGCAGCAGTTTTGTTCATGAATATTCCAAATTCACTACAGTTCTTCCTACACACAACTACCAGTCTGCAAAACAAAAAGGAACGACTGTCAAGTTTTATCTAAACTAGAAAGGCCACATGTGACATGTGCCATGGCCCCCTCCAGATTCTTTCCCCGAGCAGAAAAGCCACAGCAGCTGCTGCTCCTGTCCTGCAGAGATGGCCTGAAGAGGAACCGAGTCTGGGCTCAGCTGCAATGAATTCCTGCATCCCCAAGGATGAGTGACAGTAAACAGTGGAAAGCCTTTGGGTGCATCCATGTTAGGAGAGTACCAGGCTTGGATTGCTCTCTTACTCTACTGTGTCCAGCATGGTTTTCACTGGAGGTAATAAACTATAACTGGTCAGGAATAATTTAATTTCTTCTTCAAATACTTACCTTTTTTGAAACAAGTTGCCTATCAAAACATCTGTCTAAATTTTCCTTTGTATAAGAGAGAAGAAATTAAGAGTATTTTGATAAACTTGTTAGGCTTCTTCTCTGGTATGGAAAGGATTTTTACAATTCAGCTTTTTGTAAGAAAATTGTTCATAAAAGGTATTTCTACAAAATATATTTTAACATTTCAAATGAGCAATTGATACCTCCTGACATAAAAGACCAAAAACCAGTTTTTACTCGCATCACTAATCCCATTACTTTTTAATATTACACTTTTCGTAATTACGCTTTGAAGTAACGAAGTTTGCAAGACTCAGCTCTGTAAGATATTTAAAACATGTATCGTAGGCAGCAGCATGAAGTTTTGCATCAAACAAGTACACTAAAACATGAGTATACTAAATAAGATAATTATTTCACCCAGCACCTTTACAACCCTTGTACTTCCAGACCAATTTCTCTTTGATGGCAAAGGAAGATCAGGACAGATAAGCACGACTGACAGGCTTTTTTGACTTCCTAAAATCTGAACTATACCATAGCTTAAACCTACAACTCTTTTCCGCTGTATGTCCTTTTATGTCAGGAAGTTGACACCTATCCAACACTGTTCACAACCTCACCACTCTGCCACAGTGGCTGCTTAGCCCTTTGTTCCCCAATTCAATCTTTATAGCATAAAAGAGGAAAAAATGATCACACAGCTCATGAAATGGAACTCTGACTTCCAAAACAGGAAAAAAGGGCATGTTTAAGACTTCTTCTTATGAAATGTAATTTTTCACAAATATGACAACCTTTTATATTAGTTCTTGATGCAGGTCAACCCTATTAAAATATACATACTTTAATGTATCTATCTTATTACATGAAATACTATGTTAAGATACCTCAATGCAGATATGATGCATTCCTCCAGTCTTGTTTTTTTGCAGGAAGCTTGCAATGGGACTTTTCTCTCCTAAAGGATGTAGAAGTTCCAGCTTGGTATTTCCCAGCTCCACAAAAACTGTGTAGACACCATGTTCAGGAAGAGCAACAGTCTCACTCACCTGGGCTCCTAACACATCTTTATACAAGGACCGAGCTTTCTCTAGATCAGGCACTGCAATTGCCACGTGATTAAGTCGGCCCAGCTTCCACAAACAGCTTGGAATGTTTTGCGAAAAGGGCTTTGATGATGATAGAGTTCGTATTGTGGGCCCTGAAGTCTGGAATCTGCTAAGAAGCCCTGAAAGAAAAGTGAATAGCACTGACACGACGCTTTTGAGAAAGTGTCAGTACCTGCTCTTTCCCCTTCCAAGGCCTGCAGAGCTGCCGAGCGGCTGGCACGCCCTTGTGCAATGCTCAGGGTGGACCGAGAGCAAGGAAACAGTTACTCTGCAGTACTAACAGCTCAATGAACACTTTTTTCAGACTAAGTAAATATTCAGATGTATAAAAAAAAAAAAAAAGACCCCAAAGCAGACTCAAATTTGGTGTACATCTTTACATATGCCTGTTAAAAAGAGGCATACAAGACCAACTGTAAAGGTCAACTGTATAATGTGGTTAAAAGTGACTTTTGAATTTTTCAGAGCTTCTTACAAAATAGAGAAAGAAATCAGGATATGCCTACACATCTCAAAATTACAGCAAGCAAACAAAAAAATCATGAAGAAAAAGAAAGATACAAAATTAGGATACTTACAAATGAATTACATTAAAAGTTAATCTGTTTGAGTACTAGAATCTGGATGGGTTGGGGGTAGGGAGAAATTGTGTTAGTATCAGTTGTTTCTAGCACCAAAATTAGAATTAGATCAAAGGATATATTCATAAAAGCCACGTTTTAATTTCATTCCAGCTTGCTTTAGGCCAAGTCAGAGTTCCCAATGCCTCAAGGCCAAGCTAGAGGCATCTCAGCATTTTGGTAGTTTTGAGGCATTCTTTGCTTTAAAGTCACAAATGTGGTATTTTGCTAAGAGATTGTGCCAGTGATGCACTGAGATTCTGGATGCTTTGCAACACACTGAGGATAGATAGCCTGGCTGGGCTCTTGGTACTTTGTAAGGTTAGTAACAGCTGTAATTAATCAGCTTTGCTTCACTGTATGGAACTGAGAACTACCATTCCACAGGAATTCAAGGTTCTACAGCTACCAGGTAATTTTTCTACACAAAGAAAACTGATGAGTCCTTAAATCTAAGCCTTTCTGAGCATGGTGCTGTGATGGAAAAAGAAATGTTTGCATGTATTTGGCACTTAAAATTACAATTCAATCTGCATATTAGCAAGGACTCAGTATTCTAAAAGTAAGTCTATTCACAATGTTTTGATGATACTAAAACACCATCCTACATTAAGTATTTCTAGAAACTTGTCCAGTGCTGCAAGTAACTGCCCTGGAGTATTTCTTGCCAGGTTTCACACAGTCAATCCTGTCATCCCCTTCATCACAGCCAGAAGTTCTGGACAATTCTTTCACTTGTTACCTTTAGGCTATCATACTGGTATAGGACAGCAACTGCTTTTCAACTTTTTACATGTTAAAAAAATCCCCTTGAAACTTCTACGTGAAGAAAAATTCTTGTTGTTCAAAAGTCTATGGAGAAACTATTTTGTAGAAACACTTGCCACGGCAATGCAGCTGAATCAGGGTGAACCAAGTAATTCTCTGAGGAAGCAGTACTGTGCAATGCCTATAACGCATGAAGTAACATGAAGTAACTAGGTGGCATGATTAAAGGCATGGATAATTAACTAGTATAGGGTTTGACAGTTAACCAGAGTAAATAAATGTGTTATAAAAAGTAAGAATCCCCCCAAGATCTGCTACGCTGTCTTTTCTGCCCACCTAAGCTTCTACTGAAGTAGCTCAGTTTTGTACTGTAACTTCTTAAGACATGATTCAATTCTTGCTGAAGCAAGAGGTACTTTTCCACTTGGAGGAGGGCACTATTCTCCAAATAAGAAAAATCCTTTGAAAGAGAAGGATCCCTTACTATATAATTTATGTTTTCCATAGCCTTTTACTGTTTTATTCTTTCTCCCAACTATTAACAGTCTGCAGTTCAATAGAAATACTACTAATGTAGATCTTTTTTTCAAGCAGTCTTTACTAACGGAAAGGGAAAGATTTTCCATTCTTTTACATCTGACATCTAAAATTCTTGCTGCATTTCACCCAGGGCATATGACTACATAGTTATTGTAATTTAATTTGTATTTTTTCTAATTCAAGTAAATTGACAAAGACACAGATTGTTACTCAGCTATTTATGAAGCACTAGAAAAAATAATAGAAAATGCTCTTTCTTCTGGGTTCTGCCCAAGAAATACTTCATTTTTTTGGTGGTGTTTCCTGGGAAGACAATAGATTGAAAAAGCGATGTATATTCCTAGGATTCTTGTAAAGTCAAATATACTTAAATGCCCACTCATATAAGCATTTATTCTGTGAAGTCTTGTGAATTTATCCTAGGTCTAGTCAGATGCATACAGAGTATGAATTTTAAATCCATAATTGACTGAGATTAAACAAAAAGCATTTGTGTTTTTCTTGCATTATCTAGATTAGTAACTATATAGATTACTTAGAATTCTAATCTTCTTCTAACCCAATAATCAAAACTTGACCCTCCAGTAAAAAAGAAAGCTTTTCAGCACACTTCAGATTGAAAACCCATCACTTCCACGCTTCTAGGAAAAAAAACACTTGTATTTATATATACATCTCAAAACTAGTTCTCTGGTATATAACTTTCCTCAGCTGAATTTGAAGAATATTTTTTAATTGATCTATTTGGGGCTTATTCTATTAATGGTTGACTGATCCACTAGTATTATGCACATCAGAGTTTGAACATACAATTGTATCAAGTAAGGGTTACATTCTTTAACAGAGCAGATTATGAAGTAACAAAGTCTGAAGTACCCCATAAACTGAGATCCTCATCCCTCAAATGTTTATTCATAGGTTTGTTTGTTGCTTCTTATGTGGAGCAGCGTTCATTGACTTAATCAAGGAAACTAAGGAATCAAACACATGCCAAATCCAACTGAACTCAGTCATATTCTCTGTGGGAAGGTTTTACAACAGTAGGTTGCAGTAAGAACTTCATCACTGGGCATTGCTCTATTGTCAAGCATTTCAGGTGGAGAAGAACTCCCAAAGCATGGAGAGGACGCTGCCACCATAGGGAATCTGGCACACAGGAGCTGTGTATTCGCTCTCTGGACCAAATGGAGAAAGGGCATAGTGTGGCCATTCTTAAATCCCAGCAATTTCAAGGCGGTGTGAGTATCTCGGGAACTCTGGAAGCCAACTGGGCTCATACTGCTGCTCTGCTCTGTGCTGGAGGGGGCTTTTGGGAATCAGATGGGCCCCACAGCTCATGGAAACTGTCTCACTGTGCTGCAGCTCTGGTTCGCTAGATCAAAGTGCAGTCATACAGAGGTGTTTTCATTCCCAGTATCCTAGTGATTGATCACTGACAGCGCTGACCCTGTCATTCACTTTTCTCCTGGTCTGTGGCTACCAAGTAAAATAGTGTGGTATAGGTATTGTGAGTTTAACCTGCCCTACTAGAGTGAGCAGTACAGGTTATTAACATGGACGGGAAATTATTTTGAATTTGAACTCCAAACCGCACCTCAAAAAAGACAAGCTCCTCCTTGCGCGTTGAGTTTGGAATTTGCTCTGTAAGTTTACTCTATGCCAGCTAATGTCAGTTAATGTGCCCGTCAGTTGGATCGGGACACCTCGCTTTTATTTACAGAAGCGGTAGTTTCGTTTGGCCTGCGAGGCTCTCAGGAGGCGATCCGCCAGCAGCACCGCCGCCATCTCACCGCCCGATCGGCCGCGGGGCAGCGCCGCCCTCCCCGCACCCCTCCGTGCGGGCCCGGCGCCAGCGCGGCGTGTCGACAGCAGCGGTGTGTCACGGCGAGGAACCGTGCCCGGCAGCACAACGCGCCATTGGACCTGCAGCCCTCGCCTGGCTGCGGGGAGGCGGCCGTGCCTTCCCACGGGCCGTGCCCACCCACGGGCCGTGCCCTCCCACGGGCCGTGCCCGGCACTGCAGAGATCTGGGAGAGAACGTGCGAAAGAGGTCTGCGGTAGCAAGGGACATTTGCCGAGGAAGTTTCCTGAGCAAATCCCACAGAATCAATTAGGTTGGAAAAGACCTCTGAGATCATCGAGTCCAAACTATGATTGAACACGACCTTGTCACCTAAACCAAAGCTCTAAGTGCCACATCCAGACTTTCCTCAAAGTCTCCAGGAACAGTAACTCCACCTCCTCTCTGGGCAGCCCATTCCACTATCTAATCACCCTTTCTGTGAAAAAATTTCTCCTGACATCCAACCTAAATGTCCCCGGGTGCAGCTTGAGGCCATGTCCTACTGTCCTGTCGCTGTTGCCTGGGAGAAGAGACCAACCCTCACCTGGCTACACCTTCCTGGTATAGGGAGTTCTAGAGGGCAGTAAGGTCACCCCAAGCCTCCTTTCTCCAGGCTGAGGCCCCCCAGGTCCCTCAGCTGCTCCTCATCAGAGTTGTGCTCCAGTTCCTTTTCCAGCTCTGTTGCTGTTCTCTGGACTTGCTCCAGCACCTCAGTGTCCTTCCTGAATTGAGGGGCCCAGAACTGTACACAGAACTCAAGGTGTGGCCTTACCAGTGCAGAATACAGGGGAAGAATCACTTCCCTGGTCCTGCTGGCCACACTATATCTGATACAGGCCAGGTTGCCATGAAGCATTGTGCCAGAGAGGCTCAGGACAGCGAGCAGGCTGTCTGCTGATGCCGCACTCTCGTCGTGTCAGGCATAGCACACTGCGAGTTGCTGAGATATATCCTAAATAGATAAACAGCTTGTGCCACTTCAAATCTAATTATATGTGATTAGTTAAAAGTGCAGATTAAAATCAGCAGTCAAAATGGGTATTTGAAAGTCCCAATATATGGCACTTTCAATTTCCAGCCCAGGTTGTGTGTCAGGTGTGTTTCTGATGTTCAGAGAATTGCAGGTACAGGTCACACTCATGGCTCTGCTGGCTGGGCCCTGCTCCACACCATGGTTTTTTGAGTGTGCAAAGTGACCGTGCTGGGACACACAGAAGTGGCATTGCAGGGTGTTCTTTTCTCTGCACTGAAAAGGCTTCATTTGCTGGTAGGAAGGAAACATGAAAGCAGCAGAGGCAAGAGCAGTATTGAAGTTAGAAGGTTGGTCAAGTTTTGGATCAAGTTGCGGAAGGGCTGTGGGTGGCTGGAAACACATGGGTCTGTGGGTGTAGGGCTTAATTTGACTTTATAAAATAAACTTTAAGGAAACTACATGGCATAAGAGGGGAGTTGAAGAGCACTGGGCAGTGCTGTGCTGATGGTGAAGGGGTGTGTGCATGCCTCATCAGTCTGAGCTTGGAGACACCAGGTAAGGTGGGCTTTTTTGCCCACGGAATCAGCTGGAAATGCACAGTTCCAAAATAGCCCTTGTATCTAGGTCAGAGACTCAAAACTGTGAAGTAAGACGACTGTAGCTTCACTATATTTAGAGCAGGTTTCCCTGTGCTGATGCACATCCCAGTCTGTAGCAACACCGCGCCCTTCCCAGGGCGGGAAGCAGCAGCCACCGGTGCATGACTACCATACCCTGCTTGCGGTTCTGGGACAACGAGGCGCTTCTGACGGAGGGCCGGGCCAGGAGGTGGGGATGCTTTGGTTTGGAAGGCAGGAATGCTTTGGTTCCGGAGGCGGGAACGCCATGGCTGAGGAAGCGGGAATGCCATGGCCCGGGAGGCGGGGCGGGGCAGAGTTCCGGGGGCGGAACCACTGTGTGCGGAACCTTGGTGGCGGCCGCGGGAGCCGGCCGGACCGGAGCGCTGGGCCGCGCGGCTGAGGCGGTGCCTGGTGCCCACGTGTGCGCGGAGCGATGGCGGCCGTGCCGGGAATCCCGGGGATCCAGGGGATCCAGACGTGCCTCAGGGTGGCGGGAGCGGCGGCGGCGCGCCCCGAGTGCTTCCTCAGGTACCGCGGGGCGGCGGGGGGAAGCATTGGTAGCCCTAGAGAAAAACCTGGAGGAGACTACCCAGGTGTAAAAGTTGAGGAGTGAGGCGGTGGAGAAGGGCAGTTACCTCTCTGAAACCTGGGGTCTGGCTCTTGGGCGATTGAGGTGTTTAGTGCTGTACTGTTTACTTCCCCAGAATGTCTGGAGCGCTTAAATATGATCAACATATTGTAAGATGCAGCTGTAGAAAGCTGGAATGTTCTGTCCAGTTGCTACTTCATACACAAAGTGTAATAAAGCTGAAAGCATTATTATTTTGTCTCTTTTTTTCTATGAATGTGTACTAGCAGTACTTCAAGAGATGTGTAGAAAGTTAGGCCACAGCAGTAATTGTTGAGAGGTGCTGTTCTGTAGCACCAGAGTACCAAAGCAGATACAAAAAGAGCGGCAGTGTGACCGTGTGATTAACTTTATGGAAGGTGTTAAGCTCTTTTATTTTTTGTGCTTTTAGTGTGCAGGATGGACTGGCAGCCGACTTCAGAGCAATGACAAAGACTCTCTACGATTTGAATAAAGGAAATAACATAGTTCGTGGGGGTCCTCTAAAAGAGCTGGTGATAGAAAATTTTGATGAAGAACAGATTTGGCAGCAACTAGAGCTCCGGAACAATGCAGTTCTCGATTTCTTCAAGAAATCCATTGCAAGGGATGCCGAGGATGAAGATCTTTGCCTTCTCTCAGACCAGGAAGAGGATGGCTCTGATGCGGAGACCAGCAGTGACAAGGAATTGGAAGACACCATAATGGAAGCACAAACTGAACAGAAGAGTGTTTATACAGACGGTAAAGATAAAAGTAAAGCTAAAGAAAAGCAAAGTAAACTCAGAGAAAGCATAATGCAGAAATACAGTGATGAGGATTCTGATATTGACTTCGATATTGAAGCACTGGAGCAACAAGCTAAAACAGCCAAGGAAACCACATTGAAAAAAAAGGGAAGAAAATCTGTAGTGGATGACAAGTTTTTCAAGCTGGCTGAGATGGAAGCTTTTTTAGAACATGCAGAGAAGGAAGACAAGGAAGAAGAAGAAGATGATATTAATTATTTTGAAGACATTATCTCAGATGATGAGGAAGAAGACTCTGAAGAAGCTAAAGTCAAAGTAAGAATATCAGTAAAATAATTTTGTGAAATCTCTTTTCCTTTAAATCAAAATCTGATATCTGTTAGGATGACCATAAACTGTTTAACTCTGCGTAGAAACTGCCAAGTTAAATTTGTTTAGGTGACTAATGATTACTTCTGAAGCTTTACTTTAACAATGAGTATCTGGTAAGACAGTGGCCTAGTGTAGAAGGACATAGCATCCTGCTATTCCAGTCTCTCCTTAGATGGGCCTTGGGCTTTTACATAAATAAAGGAAGAGATAGTACCCACAAGAAATAAGGGGCCTCGAAGAATTGCAGAGTAGGTGACCCAGCAAATGAAAAAGATTTTTCACTCAGCATCTGGCAATTAAAGATCAGTTAGGTGGCTGATGCAGAGCAAAGGGCTTTTTCCAGGGACTTGGCTTTGTAACTCTGATAAAACTTAAATTGATGAGTAATTGTTTGAAAAATAAGTATTGTATTATTTAATATTACCAGACATTGTCACTAGCAAGTAAGAAATATACCCAGGGAATTTGTATGCATTCCAACAAGTATTTGGCAAAATCTACAGCTCCTTGACTTCTCTGTGTTTAAGTGGTAGAGAACTGTAAATAGCAGTAAAAAAATCGGTTTTGCTATGATGCCCTACCACAGGTTAATGCAGCACTAACCTGAATTACTACAAGTAGTGCTGTTCCCCAGGCACTAAAGACTTTAAAAGACAGGATACCCTTTGATTTCTGTCAGTCTCAGCACTTGTGGTTTGTTGTTTGGTTTTTTCTTTCCTTCTCATCTTTTTAGCCAATTAAAAGTTCTAGAGATATGACATACAAAGATTTCTTTGATCCAGTTGATGATGATGATGGTGGTGATGATTTAGTAGCTAATGATGCTGAAGAGGATCAGGAAGAGGAAGCAGACAGTGCTGCTGAAGAGCAAAATGAAGAAAGTATGTCTGAGTAAGTATAGGCACTATTCGCAGGTGAAAATATCCTTGTAATTTTACACTAAAGTCAAGCAGAGATACTGAGAATGCCACACTCACTCTGGTTATAGTTTGCCGTTCTCAGTTGACTGTTGTATGTTCGTGGTCTGTGTTGTCACCTTATTTAAAATCAGTTTATTTAATTTTTTTAGTATTGTCCCTTGATACTTATTTGAATAAAGCATTTAAGAGTTGTTCAAAGTTATTTTTATTATCTAGAAGTGTCCCTAGTGTTCTCTACCTTTAGCGGGGTCTTTGAGACCTGTTGTAAAGTGTAAGTTAGTTGTAACAGGTAAACATCTAAGGGCTGAAACATCTTCATGTGAAAAATTATAGAGGCCGCTCAACCTTTATTTTATATTAAATGTTACTGTTACAGGTTTGAGGATATGGATGAAATGGTGGAGCATATGAGAAGTAAAGAAGCTTCTAAAAAAGTAACTTTTAGTTTGCCAGATGACAGTGAAACAGAAGATGTAACTGAAGTGCAATTAGAGAAGAGCATCGATCCCAGTGAAATCAAGTCATCTTTTGAGAAGAGACAGGAAAAGGTAATTGTGGTTTGGTTTTCGTTGGGTTTTGTTCATATTTTATTTGGCTAATACTTCAAAATAATGGCAATTTTTTTTTTTTACTGGTTGTGTCATTTGTTCAGAGTCCAGCAAATATGAAGAGGGTGTTTAAAATTTAACAAAAACACGTGGTTTATCTACATAGATACATCTGCAATCATACATTCCCTCATGTACCTGAAGTAAATATTAATTTCTTGCTGTCAGTTTATCAGTGAGCTGTGTTTTAAACTTCTTAGGAAATTGTGTTTTTCAGATGAGCAAAAAAATAAAAAGTTTAGAAGAAGCGTTGTTAGAGGAGAAACCTTGGCAGCTTAAAGGAGAAGTGACTGGACAAAAACGCCCTGAGAACAGCCTTTTGGAAGAAACAGTACTTTTTGACCATGCAGTCCGAATGGGTAAGGAGAGGGACGGGGCTTTCCTGACAGCGTGTTGCAGAGCATGTTGGATGTTCTGCGCTTTGACCTTGCTGAAAACACCTGTGACTCATGAGCAGGGTAACAGAACACCAAGTCAAACTTCTTGATGTCATTTTGAGGTTGTGCATTTTCACAGCGGAAACTACAGGAAATTATAATATTTTTTGTTAATTTTTAATTTACCTGGAAGTTCATAGGTGGCAGACCTGGTAATTTATGAGCCTCACGTAATATGACTTTCTTGTACTTATATTTACTTACTTCACCTTCAATTGCTACATTTTTGTGAAGGCTTTACTTTCTTTTTCTGTAGTTTATTCTTCATAGAACAAGAACTATTTCTTGCTGGAGAAACATTAATCTTAAAATACTTCGCTTTTTCCTTTCAGCACCTGTGATCACAGAAGAAACTACTTTTCAGCTTGAAGATCTCATTAAACAGAGAATATTGGATGAGGTTAGTATTATCTTACCTGTTCCTCCTTATATTGTTCATAAGTTTGATTCACAGGGCACATTCCAAGGATGAGTTTGAAGCATTTCCAATGTTAGGTGTAGAGTTACCCTAATTTCTGCAACTGGTTGTTTTATGCTTTTGTCTTGATGAACGTGTCTTTAGATTTCTAAGGAGCCCTATTTTTATATCCCTGTTACATGCCAAGTTTTGGTGCACTTCAAAAGATGAGTGTGTGCAGATGAAACTGTAAGGAGTTTATTTGGAATGTAATGCCAGTCTGTAAGTTTTGGCTGTTACCAAACTAGTGCTCTGAGCATTCTGAACACTGACCAAAACTCATTTTTTTACTTCATTTTGCTGCAAAGCCACTGATAGAAAATTTGTATCTCACACTTGTTGAGCCTTACTGTTGGTTGAGTTAAAAAAGATGGGGAAGGGTTTGTAACTTGTTATGGTTTTTTCCCTCATTCACTAAAGACAAGGATGCAAGCTAGAGCTCTAACTTTCATTACTTCTTTTTTTCTCAAATGTAAGTATGAAACATAATGAGTCCTGGGAAGCCACGTGTATAAACTAGTTAATGTGCCAGATAAAGAATTGAAAAATGTTCTAAATGAGATGTAGCTGATATAACTGTAGTTGCATTTGGTCATTACTTTATGACTTTCTCAGGCATGGGATGACGTAGTACCAAAAGAAAAACCCAAAGAGGAAGCTTTTGAGTACAAGAAACGGATCACTTTGGATCATGAAAAGAGTAAGCTGAGTCTCGCTGAAATCTACGAGCAAGAATACATGAAACTTCAACAGGTAACATAAACAATGTCTTTCCTTTGGGTTTGAAGTTCACACCAGGTAATCTTGTGTGTTCATTTATACACTTTCAAAGTGGAAGTACTTTAGTCTTTCTCTGAGTGTTCACCAGTGAAATGGCTCTGAATTGTACATTTTGTTGTTAGCAGTCTTACTAGAGTAAAATAGCCTTATGAATGGTGTTACAGTTACATTGCGTTTTTAATGCAGCAAAAGACTGAAGAGGAAGAAAATCCTGAACACAAAGAAATTCAGGAAATGATGGATTCACTCTTCCAGAAGCTGGATGCGCTTTGTAATTTCCACTTCACACCCAAGCCAGTAAGTGCATAAGTTTCATAAAGTTGGGGGATTTCTCCCTTGTTTTTAAACTGGATACTTTAAAATATATTCCAGATATGGAAAATAAAGTAAACATTGATGTTTACTTAGCTCATTCTTATTTCATATTAAATGCACTGTGATTGCCTCTAAACAAACCCAAATACTTGGGATCTTCAGTTGTCTGTCAGCTGCTGAGATGGTGTGCTCAGTCCTGAATGTGTCTCCTTATTTCTAGCCGGTGCCAGAAGTTAAAATCGTTTCAAACCTTCCAGCTATCAGTATGGAAGAAGTAGCACCAGTTGCTGTTAGTGATGCTGCTCTCTTAGCACCAGAGGAGATCAAGGTAAATATAAAATGGCATAAGGATTGGGAGAGGATCTGTGTGGTTTATAGAAGGCTGCACTGTCTGTCAGATCAGTGGGAATTCTGCCCCTTCCCATCCTGGTGGATGGTTCCTCACCTTGTGGAGCTTTTTGTCTAGAATTTTAGCGTTGGTGGTTGTTGGGGGGTTTTGGGGGGTGAGGTGTTTTTTTGGGTTTTTTTTTTGCTAACGGAGGAAAGAGTAAATTTTATTTGGCTCCAGTAGGCCATAATATTATGCTTTGGTTTTGATCTTGACTGTTACGTAATGGCCATTGTTGTCCCAACATATATATGGGTATTGGGAGGGGAAAGCTACGTGTCACTAGAGCAGAGCAATTAGCATGTCCTGGATCAACTGTGCAAATCTCATTTCCCAGCTTTTGCCAATTTTTGGCCTTTGCTTTATCCTGAGCTGGCACTTGAAATAATGGAAACGCTGAGACAGATTTGAGTTCTGTGAAGTGAGTCTTTTCTTTTGCACTGTTATGGATCTAAAGATCTTGTTCTCTTTAGGAAAAGAACAAAGCCGGTGATGTAAAAACAGATGCAGAAAAGACTCCCACAGACAAAAAACGAGAACTAAGAAGGAAAAAGCTCCGTAAGCGAATGAGGCGAAGGGAAAAGGAGAAACGTCAAAAGCTTCTTGAAAAGATGAAACCAGAACAAGGCACAAAACTTAGCAAAAAAGCTGCTGCAGCAAAATTAAAAAGGCTTACCAAAGAAGGCAAAGCATCTCTGCTCAAGGTAAGACTAAAATCCCAAGGAGAGGTAATTTTTAGCTAGAGAGAGGAAAGGAAACTATCTCAAAGAATTACAAGGATAAGGTTGGAAAAATAGGAAAAATCTATATGATACTATTACTTTATATAAAAGTACATTCATCAGGCAGAAATGATTTTGTGTGAGGTGCTACTTCTCTGTTTATTTCAAAGTTCACAAGGTGATGTTCCTGCAAATACTAAGACATGTTCTCTATTTCCTGCATTGAAGTCATTCCACTTCATCAAGTGGGACTACTTGAATGCAGGTTGAGGTTTCTATGTTCTATATAAGCTTTGGTAACTTCAACTGTTTAGTAATACAATATTCCTATTTAACTTTGTCCTTATTGTGGAGCCTTCCCTATAATCTCATCAGATTGATATTGTTTTGCATGCTATAAAACAGTAAACTTGTGCACCACTTATGATGTCTTTTAAATAAAATTCTAAAATAATCTCTGAAATTTTGAAGTATTAGAAACTAATAGGAAAAATAACCTCATTACTTCCAGCTGCTTGTGCTTACCTTTTCAGAAGGCAAGCAGAACACGAAATACAGATACCCAGTTGTAGTTCATGATGTGCAAGGATCTGTTCTTGATACACCTGCTCTTACCGATCATGCTAATTGCTACTTAGAATGTAATCTTTATTTCTTTAGATAGCAGGAGTGGAATAAAAATGTGGTGGAAAATATCCTTTGAAAATCAGTTACCAGATCTTTTTTAAGTCAAATACCATTATGTATGAGTAACTAGTAAGTAATATAATGGTACTCTTTGTACATTTCTTGGTTATAACAAATGTTTTGTCCATTGACAGGATGAAGGTAAAGACAAGGCCTTGAAATCATCCCAGGCCTTCTTTTCTCAGCTACAAGATCAAGTGAGAATGCAAATCAAAGATGCAAGCAAATTAAAGAAGAAACAGAAGAAGGAGAAAGCGCTCTCTGTTCATAAACTGAAGTTGTAATTTACCTTTTTTATATGTTGCATCTTGTATATATTAAATTTTTTTCCAAATTTAAGTAGGTTTTATTCTGTGTTGATCTTTAAAATGCTTTGTGAACTTGTGAGGTGATGTTCAATTTCCTGTAGATTTTACTTTTATTTTCTACGGTAGAACTCTGATTTATTCCAAAAAGAAAGGTTTTTGTTGTGGGCAGATAAACAACCATGTGAAATACTTGACCTGTACTGTGACTGTACAGTCTCTTTAATCTATAGCCCATAGCTTTGTATCTGCTGTTGTAATAGCTCTGTATCTATAGCAGGAGTAGCAGCATTCGTTGAAGAACTTAAAATGTATCCAGGCATTTAAATTACAGAAATTATATTTTGAAATCGTGATTGGGAAAGAGAGAGGACACAAAAGATTTTTAAGACTGTGGGAACCCAGAGCTAGGAAATGGCATCTTTTAACTTAGAGTGAGTCCCAGAATGGTTCGGGTTGGAAGGGACCACTGTGGGGTCATCTGGTCCGATCTCCCTGCTCGAGCAGGGTCATCCCAGAGCACAGGGCACAGGATTGTTATGCCCTTGTGGGCCTCAACTGTTTTTCACGCGTTGTCGTAAAAGAAAACTTTGAATCTGAGGAGGGCGCGGTGTTTACAATAGCCCCTGCTCTGCGTGAGGGAGCGTGCAGAGCGCGGTGCCCGCCATCGGCGCTGCATTGCTCGGCGGTGGCGGCAGCGGGAGCACATTTGGATGGCAGCACCAGGAACGACTGGGAACCTGGGCCCCGCCCTCCGAAACACCTGGAGAGCGGCCCAGAGCCCCGGCCCTGGCGGAGCTCGGCCCGGCCGCACTACGGGCTCGGGCAGGCCCAGCAGCCATGAGGGTGAGGGCTGCAGGGCAGCCCGGTGTGCTCTGGAAACGGGTGCTTGGCACCGAAAATAGTCTCTCAGTAGCAAACAAGACAATGATAAAATGTTCCCAGGGACGGGACGAGGAGCAGTGGCCATAAACTAAAACAGAAGAAGTTTCACCTCAGCATGAGGAAGAACTTCGCCCTGAGGGTGGCAGAGCACTGGAACAGCTGCTCAGGGAGGTCGTGGAGTCTCCCTCTCTGGAGACATTCCAAACCCACCTGGATGCGTTTTCTGTGTTAACTGCTTCAGGTGACCCTGCCTGGGCAGGGGGGTTGGACTGGATGATCTCCAGAGGTGCCTTCCAACCCTGACTATTCTGTGAAAATTAGAGGACTTGCCTATTTGAATTCCAGGTTCACTTGCTGGTGTAAATGCAGACTTGAGATTAATTTTCCATTTATTAAGCCATTTAAAGGCACCTGCAGTGCTCAGCTTGCCTGTGGTGTGCTTCCCTGCCTGGTGAGGCAAGCTAAAGGGCAGTAGCATTGTAAGTTAAGGATTGCTCAACTTCTCCACTTCTGTTTGTCTTGGTTGCATCTGGTACCTTAGAAGACCACTCATTCAATGTATTTTTTTTTTCTTGAAGGCATGCCAGAGGATTACGGATGGAAAAGGAAAAACCAAGAAAAGTCCTTTAAGTATTACAGAATGAAGAAATATGGCCTGAATGGAGCTGTCTATGCCATGTGATTGCTGTGAAGTTTTGTGATGGCAGAAGCTAGATCTTCAGGAATCAAAAGATCCCGAGTAAGTTTGTCACTCAGTAAAAATAAGAAGAAAAAAGAAACAACAAAAAAAGTGGAAATTACAGGAACACTGTCTACACCTTCAGCATCATCCTCTATTACTTCTTTTTTTAACAATGTCCCCCCTGGCAAAATTAGCTGTCCCATGTGTGGGCAATTGGTGCCAAGATACGGCATAAATAAGCACATTGATGAAACATGTCAGAGAAACCATGGTGAGATTGGTGCCATTGATGCTACACTGAATTCTTTTAGGAATAAGAGTCCCCCAGCTGCAAATCTGAGCAATAATTCCAGCTCATATTTTTCAAAAAACCTCTTAAATCTAGAAACAAGTCCTTCCAAAAGTAATTTATCGGAAGCAGGAGGGGGTGCAGCACAACAGACTAGTCCTTATTTTAACAATAATACTTCAGTCTTTAGTGTTAACAATGAATCACAGGCTCGAACAGTTAAAATAGTCTCCTTGGGAAGCTTGTCTTCAAAACTGTCCAGAAGACGCTGTCTGCAGGGAGGAAAACAGGTCCTGTATGAAGAGATCAACTCTTCGCCTCCAGCTGTTCACAGCGCCTGTAGAAGTGCTGCAGCACACGACGATGATGATGATGAGATTGATGCTGGGCAGAGATCTCAGAAAGAAAATCAGCCTTCTCAGAGAGAGCACCAGGAACAACATTTTTCGAAGAGGGAACCTGAATTTCAAAACGAAATAAGCAAACGTAATGGAGAAGACCTTGTGGATATGGTTCAGGTACCTTTACCAGCTGGTAGCAGTAATGACAAAAGGTTCTCATCTGGTACAAGGAGCACCAAAGCAGAAAGCAGGTCTGAAGGTGTGATACTTAGTCCTGATAAATTTGAAACATCTCTAGCCATCCATACTTCAGCAGAGCCGACCAGTAATTTGGACATCGAGACTCAGCCTTGCACTGAGGTTACTCCTTCTTCAAAGACAGAAGTGAACTGTGGGACAGAAAATTGCTTTAGCAGGGATGATGCAGAGGTACTTCCTGTGGAAGTTCTTGAAGACTTTAAGAATGACATGAACCATACTTTGTTGGAAACTGTGGAAAAGGTAGAATCTCATGATTCCACTGGGGACATTCTAGACAAAATAGATGAGGTCCTCTCTGTGCCCAGCTCTCCTGGTCACCCGTACTACCTCCAGAATTTTTTAGTAGTGCTGCGAGCAGTATTGGAGAATGAAGATGATGTCAGACTATTTAATGAGCAAGATTTGAACATTATAACCAAGTTCTACAAATTATCAGGTATCTTTTTTTTGAAAAATACGTTTCCACGTTACCTCTTGTAGAGAGCATTGTTACATAGTTTTATGTGAGAAGTGCTTTATGGATTGATAATTTAACTTGATTAATTGCTTAAGGGAAGAAGCTGCTTTTTCTCAGGAGATGTACCCCTCTGTGGCTTTCTGTAAATAAACTCTCCTAATGTTGTTAGGTACAGCTCTTGAGAGAATGGGGGGACACAGCCTCACACAAACCTCCCAGCAGCCTGGCTTGCACAGCTTAATGGGTCTGAGCTGGCCATGGGCACAAGCAGCCAAACCTGAGGTGAGGGGGACTGCAGAGCCCATTGGTGCACTCCAGGCCATGAGAATATTACAGCAGTGTCATCTTGGAGCTTGGTAATGCCTTGTTTATCTTGTGATAGTAGACAGATAGTTAAAGCAGGAATATATAAAGAAAGGAAGCAACAAAAGTCTTGGTTTTGGCTTTCTGAGGCAAGCAGTAGGTGCACATCATTTGCATCCAAAGATCCAGGAATAAATTCACAGTTGGGCCAGTAGTGTATGCAGGTGTTAGCTACTTTGACAAATACTAAAATAGATGTTCAGGATATATCTTCCCCATTTCCACATTCCCTTCCCTGGATGTGAACAACACTGATCAGTAACAGGAGCTTGTTCTGTTAAATAAACAAGTGCTTGTTTCTCTTTCAGTAGTGTGATTTCAGAATTCCCCTCTCATGGGAGTGGGGAATACAGAAACAATTACTGCAAAGTGATGCTGATACATCCGTGTCTGCACTGGATGTGAGGGTCACAGATAAAACGATTTCTCTTTGCAGGGTAGGAAAGATGCAGTGATTGAGCTGTGAGAAGTGAGAGGATAGCACTAAGTCAATAGATAACAAATCCTTCTCAACTGGCAGATGGATGTCGTTGCCTTCAAGAAATACCAGGCAGGATACTTTAAAAGCTCAGGTAGATGGGTTATCTGTCCCACATTAGAAGTTTCTACCCAAATTTCTACGTCTTTCACAAGACGACACAAAAAATCCCGTAGTACCTGCTTAGTACAATGAGATTGCTTCAATATAGGTATTTTCCAGTATTTAATTATTTTCTGCTGAAATGTCTACCATACTTCAGTGAATCATGTGAGTGAGTGTAAGTTTGTGAAGCTTATTATGAAATTATTATTGCAGCCCTAGTTTGGTCAGTTCCATGGTCTGGAGAAAAAATGTGCATGTGATAATCTTTTTCCTTTCTCCAGGATGATAAAAACTGAGAACAGACTTTAGGGGAGTTATAAACCCCAGAGAGAAAATGACAAGCTTATATGTTGGAATGTAGTTCTGCCGGTGAATTGATCCTGGAAACATTCTGTTGAAGAAAAGGCTGAAAAAGTCTTCTAAGGACAGGAGAATTGTTAAATAAACCTTTAATGTTAATCTGCCATTTCTTAAGTATATCTGGGTTTGGTAGTGTTTCAGTGTCTTTTTATTGATGATCAGTTTCAGTTAAGCAGCTGCAGCAGATGGGGGTAAAAAATGTAGAAGTTAATGGGGGTGGGATTAAATATTCAAAAGGTTGTTGATGTAGTAACAATAGCTAGACTATTTTCAGCTAAAATTTAATAAGCTATTTTGTTGAATTTCAGCATCGTTAGTATTTAAAAAGCCTTTTAAAAAGGTACTTGAAGAGAATACGTCCCTGATAAAAATCAAATGAATAGGAGGTTTTTTTCCCTCATTGTTTTCAATGCATGTATTAGTAAAATTAGGCTTATCTTTGTAGACATAAGGAGCTGAAGAATGCTGCACAGAGAGGTATTCTGTGATTATGGGATTTTTCTGTCAGACTACAGCTTCTTTTGTTCCCCAGGATGAAATATTTGGTTATTGAATGACTGTTTAAGAAAGCAAAAAGACCTATTTAACATCACAATATGCAGAGTTGAAAAATGAAGTTGTCTTTTTCTATAAAACAAATTATTTCTTGAAAGGTAAGCATGTCAAAATGCATTTTAACAATGTACATTACCTACAAAATACGTTGTAATACTTTTCTACCTACAAAAATTAAAGATTCTAGTAAACTTATTAATTAGTTGGAAAGGTAAGTCCTGGTATTTTAGCAAGTCTGCCTGTAGAACATGGGGAAATGTTAGAACATGGGGTGTTTTAGAGAGTACCTGCATCAAAGTAATGTTTCTGGTTAAGGCGGTGATTGTGCATAGTACTGTGTTTAGAATTTACTCTTCTTTTTGTCCTTCCCTGCTTTAAATAAAATTTGTAGTTGGTGGGCAGAAGTTGTATGTGAGACTTTTTCAACGCAAGCTGAACTGGTTAAAGGTGAACAAAATAGAGTATGAGGAGATAAGTGTGGATTTGTCACCAATAATTGAAGAACTGGCTGAAGCCAGATTTCTACAAACAGGTAAGGCCAGCATCAATAAACCTTTAAAATACTATAAATAAAATCTGCAGCTGTGTCATGTTAGAGTTCAATGCACTACATGCTTGTCTGTGCCTTGGGAAGAGAATAGAGGAGCAGAATAAGGGCTTCAGGTGGATGAGTGGTCTTGTGAAAATACAAATAGTGCAATTAGATAATAAAGAAGACCAGTTTTTTCTGAACAGCATTTTTTTTTGTAACTCAACAGATTTTTTAAATCTTTGCTGTTGTTTTGAAGTTGTAAAGGGTGTTCTTTTTCTGATTATTCCATTCCTTCAAAGCAGACCTGTGAAAAGGTCCAGAAGAAGATCCAGAAGAATTTCAGGGTGAACCAGATAGCACTGACAATACATTTTTGAAGAACCTAGATCATTAGATGAGTACTAGGTTGTATGAAAGTACTGTGAGCTGTTGCTTGAGTGTATGTGTGTAA
Organism: Rhagologus leucostigma; assembly: GCA_013397725.1. NCBI lineage: Eukaryota > Metazoa > Chordata > Aves > Passeriformes > Rhagologus > Rhagologus leucostigma. The sequence goes on from VZTD01001937.1 coordinate 1,913,109, forward strand.
CACAGAATGAATATATGTGGATGATTTTACTTTTAGAATCTGAATTGGAAGACCTGTGTGAAGGGTTGGATTTGCTTTCAGCCCCTGAGCTGAAAACACTGGCAAAGATCTTTCACTTGCCAAACCCAAATGGTCAGAAACAGCAACTTGTGGATGATTTTCTGAGGTTGTCAAAGCAGCGTTCGATCTTCAGTAGGAGTCAGGCTGGTATTGGGACAGTGATTTTGAAAAGGTAAATGTTTACAGTTACATTTTGCAGGTGAATGTAAGTTGTGCTTCAAATGACTGAAATCTAGATGCCTTTTCAAGAGAGGAATGCATTTAGTGAATTCATTAATAAAAAAGGGGGGCATTACTTTTCAATTCACAGCAAGTCAAAGAGAACGGTAAATACTGGACTCTATAGTCTCTCTGCTTCTTTCAAGGAAAATCAAGTTTATGCATTTATTGGCTTGAAAAAAAAGTTATTCTCATACTTCATTCAATGTATTTTAGTTTTTACAAGTGATGGTAAAAACCATTTGTTATAATAATTTTATTTGTCCTTCCAGGGTGAAGGACCTGGCTGGAAAATGTGTCAGGGTCTCTAAAGACCCTCGGGCTGTCTTTTCCCGAATTCTGCTGCTGTTTTCACTGCCTGAGTCACTGGAGGAGGAAGAAGCCGGCAGTGCAGGGCAAGGCCTGCTCTCCACAGTCCTTAGGGCTAACATGGGGCATATGGTGTTCCCCAGTTACACTGTAAACAGGAAAACACAGGTCTTCCAGGACAGAGAGGATCTTATCAGGTAGGGAGAGCTTTGGCAGCTTGGAAATCTGTTTGTTTCTAGAAAAGCTTTATTGCAGCACTTGTGCAGGCAAGTAAGTCAAATGTAGAGCTCCAGATGTAAATATGTAGAAGTGTTAATTTTGCAATGATTTTAAATACATTTTTGTATCGAGGTAGGACTTGCAATTCGCAGTGGCTTGCATTTTGAGCCAAAATAGCATATTTATTTGCTTCATGATCATCTGATGAAAGCTGTTTCTTCATTTGCTGTGCTGATTGTGAGCTAAACAAAAATTATATTCTCAGTATTAATGAAATTTAAACATAACGTGCTCTGCTAGTTTAAACTCTGCTAATCCTACAAGATTAAGAATAAAGATAGCTGCATGGTTCAATGTCTCCAAAGACTGGAAGGGAAAGAATTTATTTCTTTCAGCTATAGATGATTTTTAAGTAATAAAGTTGTGGTTTTTTACCACAGGTATGCAACTGCTGTTCATCTGTCAAATGATATAGCCACTGCAGTGGTAAATGGGAACTGGGAAGAAGCTAATCAACTATATTTGTGTGCTAAAGGAACCTGGAGCGAACTGAAGAATCATCCTTCTTTGAGGTATTGAACTGGAAACTGGTCTGGTGTTCACAGGAAACTATTAAATGTATTATCTTACCTTGGGTACTTTTCATTTTGAGAGAGGCTTATGTTATTTAAGCCTGATAAAGCTAGAGACGTTAATGTTCTTGAAAGCTTGGAACTTCTGATTGTTTGTTTAGCTTTTAAGTTACAATATGAAAAGACCTTTCTTATAAAATCTTGGGAAAGAGTTGGTAGGCATGGATAAAGCACTAAAACAGTTCTGTTCTATGTGCCAGTGCAGGAGAACAACAGCCTTATTTTTCCCTTGTTGTTGTTTTTTTTATGACTTTCAAACAAATGGCAATAAGCAGAAATTATAATTGGCTGTGAACAAAAGGATGTTGCAAATGTTATGGGAAAACATGCTGGGTTATTCATGTCTTTAGATTTCCAAGTGGGTGTTGCTCAGGAAATGTTACTGAATATCTGAGAACTGAAATAACTTGTGTTGGGTTTGAAGTGTTCTTTGTCAGTTTTTCTTTTAATTATTTTGTTTTCTGGCTTCATGATACACCACAAGTTAAAGCCTTATGTTTGGCATGATATTCAATTCCATGCCAACTGATTTAAAATAATATTTATATAGGGTCCTTTGGAGGTCTCTTACTTTTTACACTAAAGACAGTGGAAAAATCTATTTTGATTTTAATAAGACATTCAAAAGACTTTGTCCTGAAACACAGAGGTTCCTACTGAAAAGATGTTAGTCGTCTTTTATGGCAGGAAATTCCTGTTCTAGACTTTTTCTTTTGTTCAGCTTTGTTTCTGAAGTTAAACTTCTGACTTACGAGAATGACTTGGTAACAAAATATGATGTAATAAGTTACTGTTTTGCATCAGCTGTAAAACTGATTAACTAATCAGTTATTCAGGTAATTCCACTGGTGTTGAAACTAAAATAAACTGTGCAAGTGCAGCTTGCACCTGCTCCCTAAGCCAAACTATTGCCTTACCTTTGGGTTCTTGACTTTGCAGCTGGGATACTCATTTCAGATCAATTTGCATATATAAGGCATTTAATTTTTGTAAGTGCTTTAGGTATAAGTATTCTTAGTAAAAGAATTTTATTAATTTAAAGTGCTGTTATTAAATTGATCTGAGCTGCTCTTATTTTTCAGCTATCACAGAGTTTTACCTGATTACCTGCGACGTTTCACAGTTGGCTGGGTGTACACAAGAATACTTTCTCAAGGAGTTGAAATTCTGCAGAGACTTCACAAATATAAGGTAAAGTGGTGAAGTGAATAGGAATGTGTGCTTAATTTTTTACATCAATTTACATTTCTGATGTCGCTGGAAAATGGTGGTAACGTTTGCCAGGGCTTGCGACAGTTCTAGTAACAGGTTACTTTTAAGTGAAAAGAGCCCTTTTTTTGTGCTGCTTTAGAAAGTTTTAATTTTTTTTGATTTCTGCTTATGCTTTGAAGATTTACCATATATAATACACCATAAGACTATTGCTGAGATATGCTTGTTTCATTATTTAAAGATATCTGTGTTTCACTAGATTTGGCTATTGCTTTTAAATAAGAAAAATCTTTAAAGAGAAGTCTTCTAGAAATCCCCGCCTCTTCCTTAGGGGCTAACATCTCCAAAGGCCTCTGACTTACATGTTAAAGCAAATCACATTATTCTGAAGAAGACTTCACCTCTGCAAAAAAGCAACAAGTAATACTTAGATATTTTTCATATACAATAAGGAATACAGAAAGGATAAAAATACTGTATTTTTGGCGGGTAATCTTTAAGTTTACATAAAAATATCTCTATTCTAGTGTTTTTAAGATACACGTATGCATCTGAAACAGGTCTATTGGGTAGTGGAGTAAAAAGTAGGTTTGGGTCGTCTAGAGACAAAGTTTCTGTAGTATTCATTAATTAGAAGGGAAGGTGACAAGCGAACTTGGTTTTGTAACCCAGTTAATAAAGGTACAATCCCATTGCTACAGGAAGCAGTGCAGCAGCTGCAGAGCCTCCTGGCCCAGGATGTGTATTGTGCTGACAGCAGAGGGAGATGGTGGGATCGGCTGGCTCTGAATTTACATCAGCACTTGAAAAACACTAAGAAGGTATCTTCACAACTGCTGCTGGAAAGCTGGAAACATTGCAGGCATTGTCTGAAAACATTTTAAAAATATTTCTTATGGAAAGAACAGTGGAGTAGAGTCTCCTAAAAATGCAGATATTGGTAGGAATCCCAAGGTCAGACAACCAAGTTTCTCCTAGGAAAATGAATCCACTTCCTTAATCTTATACTGATCAGTAGAAATGAAGAGGATTTTTTTTTTACTGTACTAGTGTAAATTTGAATCCAGAAGCCTCCTTGTGCGAAATGTTACTCATTGGTTAGAACTTCACTACGTCAGTGGCAAGGTGGCCCTATCCTGTATGCTCGTTTTTACTCTGACGTGTTTGTGCTCCTTCAGTCAATTGCTCTTGAACAGAGAGCTGTGCAGAGGTCTCTGTAAATTGTTGTTTGTCCCCTTGCTGTTTGCCAGGCCATTGGCTGCATCCGCAGAGGGCTGGCAGACCCGGCCGTGCGCACCGGGCACCGCCTGTCCCTGTGCCAGCGCGCCCTGCGCATCCGAGACTCCCCCAGCTGCAAGCAGTTCCAGGGCCTGCTGCAGGACCTGCCCCTCCTCGCTGTGGAGGATGTGACACACGTAAGCAAGGGAGCAGCAACTCATGAGCTCCTTTTACTTCTGGCAAGGAAAAATAATCTGGGAGGCTTGTTACATGCTGTGCACCAGCCTCTGACTGACATGCTGCAGGAAAAGGGATACAAATGTGTTTCTAAAACAAAAGCCTCTTGTAATCAAATGCTTCTACATTGGTCAGCTTCTTGTCTGAAGTTAGTCAGCTGTACACTGATCTAATTTGCATTGCTTTATATGTGTTACGGATGTGATCAGCCATAAACTCCACTAATTTATCAGTAATGCCCTCAGAGCCTTTCTGTCTGCAGAGTCTGATCAGATCAGTGCATTGCCTCTGGTGGCTGCAGGCCAAACATTCTGTGTGCTAGAAAAAGTAATAGTAACCTTAGCATGGTGTCAGCATTAGATTAATGGCTAAAAAAACCCGCCAGTGTTCTTTTAGGAACCTTTGGGAGTTATGCACTCTAAGTATGTGCTATGCAAGTATTCAGTGTGGTGCACTTGCATCATATTAGAATGGATTTTAAAAAAATCTTCCTTTTCCATACCATTGTAAAGATAATTCTATCTGGGCAAAATCAGAGCAGAACCTCACTTCCTCTCTCAGCCTCCTCACCACATGTCTCCCTGCATCCCTTCTTTGTCTCAGTCCAGAGTCTGTCTCCTGAGTCCTCTGTATCTTTGCTCCTGGTCCTGCATATAGAAAGGCTACATTCCCATCTGCCCAGCATTTTTGCTAGACATTTGTTTTCTGAAAAATGTGCCAGTTTGTAAAAGCTAAACAGGATGATTTCACAGGAATAGTAGGTTAAATTTTGTTCAGTTGATTTCTGGAAACAAATCTAGTTCTGATTTTAAGACAACGGAAAAGGGGGTTTTGGGCTAAAGCTTTTTGATATGATGCTGCAAAGTAACCAAATGTTTTAATATGTTCAGGTTACAATCAGTGGAAAGATGTGTCCTCAGATGGGAATGGGAAAATCTGTGTTTCTCATGGAGGATATTGGTGATGGAGAAGAAGGCGAAGACTGCAGTGTATCCACAGTCATGTGCTCAGTGGAGGAGCTGGCATTAACTCATTACAGGAGGAATGGTTTCGATCAGGGTAACAGCACTGTTGGTTTGGGGGTATTTTACAGTAAAATAACTGTGGGAGTAAAGAAACTATTTACTAATCAGTTTACTTAATAGACCAGTTTTAGCTGATTTAATTAGACCAGATTTTAGGCTGATTCTGTTTCCTTCCCAAACACCTCTAATATATCATTTCCTTACCAAAGTGCTCTAACGTGTTTTCAACCTGACCTGCTTCCTGGCCTTTAATGATTTGCTGCCTTCATTTACCAAAGATGGTTTTGAAATGTATTAGGAAAACCCCAGTGTTTTTTCTTCATCTACACAAAAAATCACTGACTTTGCCTTGCTTACATTGAACAGCTAAGGACAAAACAGTTTAGGGTAAAATGCTAGCATTATCATTTATGGGAGTGTCACTAAGGAAATGTAAACCTCCACTGATTTTTGGTACTAGATGTCCATGAAAACAGTATATACCAATAGCACAACATTGCAGGATTTTTTGAAAAGGCTCTATTAGTAGTTGTTCATGTATTTTTACCACTTAGGAGCTGTGAAAAGCTATTGACCAGTAAGAATATGTAGGTCTGTTTTACAGTAAAAAAGCTAAATACAAAAAGGTAGGCAGGTTATTTTTAAAGATAAAATTTGTATCTTTCTATGAAATCTGTATTTTAATATAGTTTTATTTTATTGATATATTCCCAAATACTGTTGCAGCAGAAGTGGCCATATCAGAAAAGGGTAAATAGGAGGGGGACAATATTTAGAATTTGGGAGAACTGTGCTGAAATCCCCACTCAGTTCCTCACTCTCACTCACTCACCGTTAGTCTTCTTGGCTCAGTACAGTTCTGAGCACACAGTGGCCGTGTGTGATTTAGTGATGATCCAGAATTCCCATTCCAGCTCCATGCACACACCCCAGCACACACGTGCTCTCTCTCATATGTATGAGGTATCATGTGTGTATAATACATCTACACTATACTATTCATTATGTAGTATAACATAACATATATATTCTGGGATCTGTATGTACGACATGTAACATTACTTGTACTACTATAGATAATGTACTGTACTAACAGACTAATAACAAACATACATCACAGAGTGGCTGAGGTTGATAGGGAGCTCTGGGGGTCACCTTGTCCAACCCTGAGCTCGAGAGCCCACTCTCCCAGACCATGTCCAGCTTTACAGTATCCCCAAGGAGGGTGACTCCACAGCCTCTCTGGGCAGCCTGTGCCAGTGCTTCACCTTCACAGTGGAAAAGTGTTTCCTTGTGTTTGCATATATATACATATATCTATTCATACATCTATATGTCTCCCTATGTTCACATGGGTATGTATGTTCATACATATCCGTAGAAATGTTCACAGAGCCACAGAACCACAGAAGGGGTAAGATTGGAAGGGACCACAGTGGGGTCATCTGGTCCAACCTCCCTGCTCAAGCAGAGTCATTCCAGAGCACATGGCACAGGATTGTTGTGGAATAGCTCCAGTGAGGGAGACTCCACAGCCTCTCTGGCGGCCTGTTCCAGTGCACAGCACTCCGCTGTAGAAGACAGTCAGGTTCATCAGGCATTGTTTAGCTGTAGTGAATCCATGCTGACCACTCGTGATCACCTTCTTGTCATCCATGTGATAGAGATGGCCCCCAGAATGAGGCACTCTGTCACCTTTCCGGGCATTGAGGTGAGGCTGACTGGCCAGGAGTTCCCTGGGTCCTTGTTTCCCTTTCTGAAGAATGGGGTGACATTTACTTTCTTCTGGCACCTCTCCTGATGGCCACCACCTTCCAAAGATGATGGTGACTAGCCTCACCATGGTGTCTGCCCGCTCTCAGCACCTCTGGGTGCATCCCCTCGGGACCCAAGGACTCGTGGATGTCATGTTTGCCCTGGTGTTCTCTAAGCCAGTCCTCCTGAACCAAGGGAAGGTCTTCCAACATTCCTTTCCCCGGGTCTCCTGGGTCAGAGATCCCTGAGAGCTGGTCTTGGCAGTGAAGACCAATGCAAAGAAGGTGTTCCAGAACCCTGCCCTCTGTGTCCCCTGTTGCCAGGGCCCCCCTCCATTTAGCAGCAGGCCCACATTAGCCTGAGTTTTCCTTTTGGTGCTGAGGTATTTGAAGAAGTCCTCCTTGGTGTCCTTGATACGTTGTTTTGACATGCTCATATGTGTGCATGAACATATATACACATATAGGAGCACATGTATGCATGAACACATAAGTATTTACATACAAAAATATGTTTACATATGTAAGGCATAATATATAATATTTACAATAAAATAGAACAGCTATATAGAATAATATTTTATACAATAGACAAGATCTAATTATGTATTATAGATATATATTGTTTTTAATATATATTATTATCCATATTGTATGTTTTTTAATGTTAAAAAAGTGTGTTTAAAACTTGTCCGAGTTAGCCCAGTAAGCCTTGTGGGGCCAGGGCAGGAGTGGAAGCTGTGCTGCAGCTGAAGGCCCTGGCCTGGGAGCAGCAGGCTTGGGGAATGGGGCAGAATGAACTGCATTTGCAGCTGCAGTGGGAATGTGTGCTGACACCAGCTGGCCATGAACCTGAATATGGCCTGTTTCTGCTTTGGGTCGTGATGGCTCAGTACCTCTTCATATGACATTGCTGTAGAAATTAATGTTTCCATTTTTATTAAATTCTGCCCTTTAGGTATTCATGGAGAAGGCTCAACGTTTATTACACTCTATGGGATTCTAATGTGGGATATCATTTTCATGGATGACATACCTGACGTGTTCAGAAATTCCTATCAGGTAATTTTGGAAGGCTTTCTTTGGTTAATTTATTTGCCCATTGCTGTAGACTCAGTAACCATGTTAAAATCTTATTTGGGATTAGATTATCATTTTTTTCTGAGGGACTTTCCAGACAGATCTTGGTGGTTCCTTCATTTTATTATTCGTTATATTTGGTTTATTGCCAAAGGCCTCCTCAGTATCCAGTTGCTGAGTCAGACTGGATTCACAGTCAGGGAGGGTGGGCTTGCTCTGGCTAAATGCTTGTGTCCTGTAGCTGAGCCCACTGGGCAAGGTGTCCTTTAGGGTCAGTGGAGAAACACTGCTATGCCACAGCCTTGTTCCTCTCGTTGGAAGATGACACCTTCCATTGGAAAAAAAAAGTCTGTTTCTTTTCAATAGCCTTATTTTTAAACTTGGGTTTGTTAACACCTCCACCCACCTCACCCCACCATTTTTTTTGGGATCATCCCTAGTTTTTGACAAAGAAGCAAGCAAACAACATTACACAGCCCACTCCAACAGCTCCCTGTAACACCCTAAGGTCAATGATTCCAGGTGATCTTGTGGTTTTATTTTTCGTCACCATCTGAAGCAGAAGTCCTTGTGGCTGAGCTGAAAACCACCAGGCTCACAGGCTGGACAGGAAGGGGACAGCTGTAACTCCAAAGGCCATACAAAACTGTGAAATGGAATTTATACAAATAGCTCTTCTTGTTGTCCTTATTAATGCAGAGCAAAGCTATCATGATCCTCGGGCATAAACAATGATGAGCTGACAGCTCACACCTGATTCTCTCGGTCATTCCTGGGCTGTATTTTCCTGGGATTGCATGGCAGCCATTTTTGTAAGGCTGTTTCCTAAGCACTCTGCATTTGCTTTTGGAAAGCTGCCGTGGCTCTGGGGCCCTGCCTGTTCAGCAGCGGTCAAAGCTGAATTGCTGCAGGGGCTTTTTACACACTGAGTGTTCAGCGCTGTCCTGGGGCTCTTCCTGTGGGCGCTGGAGGATCCACCCGAGCTTCATCTCGGCTTTGTTCTTTCACCTCAATCGGCTCACTGTGCCTGAGCAGTGTTGATCCCGATTCCAGATCCCGCCTGGAACGTTACTGCGCAGAGCGCTGGGAATGCACAGAATTCTTTGTTAAAGGAAACCTCTGTCTAGAGTTCAGAACAACAGAGCAGAGGCTGAGATGTGGCCAGTGTTTGTTGCACTGGCACTGGGTGTTAAAACATATGCAAATGTTTCCTGTTTAATAAATATTTATGTGGTAGGCATGTTCAAGATAAATCAGCTCAATGTTTGAGTGACTTTGTAGTTAAGAAAAATATGGAGTAGGACATTATCATTCTGGGAATAGCTGCTCTGCTGGCAGGTCCTCAGAGCTGTATTTACCTTTTCATCCAGACATCCCCCCTGGATTTATACACTGACAGCTTCTATGAGAACAGGAGGGGTGTCATTGAGGCCAGACTCCAGCAGCTTCACACAGCTTCCTCTGAGACATTGGCAAAGTTGGTTGCTGACGTCTGGACCACTCAGGAGGGAAAAGCAGCAGCCCTGGTTAACTGGGGACGTTTTATTTCCCTCCAGCAAGTCCAGGTAGGTAACTGTTGTCCAGCATGGGCACTCCAATTAGGCTTGACTTTCAATTACACCTGGCCCTAGTGTGCTCACAGGTTGTATTGAGGCACTGAGCCACGGCAGATGGAGAGTGGTGGGAGGGAGGAATTGGGGAGACTTTTGCTGAAGCCCCCGGACAGGTACTGTTACAATTTTCTCATATGGTCACTTTTCCTGCAACAGTAGCTGGAACACAGCAGGAAAATTGATGTAGAAAACATCGTTAATGTTTCTTGTTACACGAGACTAAACAAAGAACTGAGCTGGGCCATCCAGTGTTCTTGTGAGAGTTGGGAAATGGTTCTGCAGTAAATTAAAACCAACCCCAACCAACTAGCAAACCTTCTGTTCCAGAGCCTGGTCTCTTGCCTTGGAGGAACGTTCCTGAGCGGTGTTTTCCGGCGGCTGTCGGGGGACCTGCGGCACTGCCGGGGGGGGCTGCCCGACCTGCTCGTGTGGCGCTCCCACAGCCGGCACTTCAAGGTGTGTGGGGAGCACGGGAATACTCAGTGCTCAGTTACCTCCCCTCGTGTAAAACCTTGCACTTGTCAGCCCACACAATTTCCTGTTGTGGTGGTGGAGTCAGAGCTGCAGCTCAGCTGCCCAGCCCCCACGGAGCAGTGGGTGATTGTGTGCTCCTCCAGCAGCTGTGCTGGAGCTTTAATGGGCATAGGGAGAACCAGTAACGATCAACCCTGGCCAAGGTTGGTGTAGAAAAGGTCTTTGATTAAACGTGATGTAAAGCACCTGTTAGCAATCAGCCACACACATTCTGACTGTTGTTAGCAAGGGGTTCTACTGGCACCACTTAGACAAAATCTGGACTATTTGAGCCTACAACAACTGTGTCGGTGTCTGCTACAGAAATTGAGGAAACAGTCATGGATGATGCCTTGCATGGTAGTGAAATAGCTACTAGAAGACTACTGGACATCTCATCTGCTGGAGCAACTTATGTGTTTATGATACAGAGCTGAATAGCAGAAATTAGTTCTCTAGAACACCTGAATAAGTTGCTGTCAGTATCAGCTGGAACAGGTGAGGGTGCAGACAATCAGTTTTTCAGTATGAGAGATCTTCGTTCACCAGGGCCTCTGTCTGTGTTTTGGTGGATATTTACTATATAAAATTTCATTCTCCTTACAGTTAAATTTTGAAATATGTGGTAATAATTCAGCACCCACTGGACCTTCCACTGTGCTAAAAGCTCTCTTATTGTCACAAATAACAGCCATAAAAAAATACTTCTTGTATGGGAGCTAATGATCCTTCAGTTCGTCCATGGGCATGCCCCTAACCATCCCCCTTTCCTTGCAGCTGGTGGAGGTGAAGGGCCCCAACGACCGCCTGTCTCCCAAGCAGATGCTGTGGCTGAGCGAGCTGCACAAGCTGGGGGCTGCAGTGGAGGTTTGTCACGTGCAGGATGTGGGAGGCAAGAGCAAACGCCTCAGCTGACAGAGCTCGGATCATGTGGGTAACGCGGGTGTTCTTAAAGGAACGGGCAGCACCCACACCGCTGCTGCTGCTGCTTATTAAAAATAGTTTCTTCTATTTCTTCTATAGTTTCTTGGAACACTACTGTAGTCCTTTAGCACAAAACATTCTAAAACATAATTTGAGAAGACTGTCACTTTGTGTTCAGAAGAGCAGAGCCCTTCTCTTCCCTCCCCAGTTCCTAACACATTCTCTGAGGTAATCTAGGGGGTTTGCCCAGTGAGGAAGAAGAGCTGCCTTCACACTGGTAGCCCCTGAGGACATCTCTACAATACAGGATCTGGGCCATCAGGTCCTGCTCATTAACGTGGTGCCTGTGTGGCCCAGATGCATTATGTTGGCAGGTCTCCTTGCAAGGTGTGAGTTCAGCCCCTTGCCAGGATTGTCAGGACCAGTGTGGTTCTGTGCCTGTCCCCACTTACTATTATGTATTTGAATTTTGCACTTGTACATGACCAAATGCAGGTGTTCAATGATGGCAGAGTAGGGGATAAAGCTTTAATGCCGTTCTAATGTGCTGCTGTGTATGAAAGGATAATTTATTTAACAGCCCCTTCTGCTGTATCTGTGTTACCTGTATAAAGGGAAATATTGCTGGTAGTAGACAGGAGTTGGTCAGTGCCAAGATGACCACACTCAGTCTAGTCAGTTCTGCCCCACATAAATTGATGTGTTTGCTCATTCAGAAATCTGTCAGTCAACTGGAACTAAAAAGATGAATTCCCTTTTAAGACACTAAAATCCTGTAGGTTTCTCTTAACACAGCCAACATATCTCTTCTCTGGAGTCTTCATTCTCATATTAAGTAAGTTTCCTGCTATCAGAAATTCTGATTACCATGCAAACTGCAGACACTATAATAGAAGAACAGCAAGAAATAAGATAATTTGCACATCATTTTTATTAATCATCTTTCTATAGCACAGTGTCCATGCTATTCTTGGAAAAAACCACACACACACAATTTTTTTTTTGTTAGGGGAAGTCAAAGAAAACCACCTGAAGTTCACTGTGGAAAGGTACAAACGTTTATTGACTCTAATTTACTTCACATTCACAACTCAGCATCAGGATTTTATAATCTTCCTGCCACTGCTACTTTACTCAGTAAATCATTATCAGGCACAAAGGTTTTAGTTTCAGTTGAAATGGTGAACTCTAAACCATCACAGCAACAGCATTAGAAACCTACTGCCTAGAACAATTTGAGGTACAGATTTCTGTCTCTTGGTTAGAGGCAAATTTAAGATTTCATCCTTTGCTTAAATATATGTTAGAATTTTTTTTGGTTTTAATATGTTTCCATCTGAGAATAAGCCAAAACGTTTGCCCAGCTTGCTACATTTTCATTAAAACACAAGGCAGTTAATTGACCAGAGTGGTATTGCAGGCAGGTGCACATGAAGCACACGTGCAGGCCTGGGCAGACACACACAAACACTCAGTTCTCAGTGCATTTCTGGAGGCAGGACACGTGTGGCACAGGGCAGCACCTGGAGGCTGAGGTGCCACCGCAGTCACAGCCCTGCACTGAGCCCCGCCTGCTGCACTGGGGGTCAGCAGCCACAGGAGCAGCCGCGGAGCTCCCCGTGTGTGGTACAAAGTCATGACTCAGCCAGGAACAGCTGCAGTAATGCACATTTTCTACAAACACAAAAGGATGAGCTGCTTGGTAGCTTTTCTACTCTTGCAACACGAGAATGGCATTAACAGTATCTTGTTTTAAATGGTGAACAGAAATGAAAATTTGAAGATATGTGTACATATATATACACAGACATATATATACACACTTGCATGTCAGTATTCTGTACACAGAAGATACATACTCACACCCCAAAATTGCTTTGAAAGTTATTAAAGATACTCAGAACAGTCCCTACTGACTTGATAAGGCAACTGTGCAGAGTGGAGAATATTTCAAAATTAACACTTGGTACCTGTCTTTCAAAAGTAAATCAGAAAGGATTCAGCTGTTTAACTCAGAGGAAGCAGCAGCATCCACGTTCACTCCCACAGACACAGCAGTTGCTCAGACTCCTCAGCAAAGCCAAGCCACACAAGGAAGCAGAACCTTGCCTTCAAGTCTAGGGAAAGGTGGTTCCCTTCCTCTCTGCAGGAGGTGCCCCCTCTCAGCCTCTGCTTGCCTAACTCCCTTTTTGGAATGGTATAAAATTTATTTTTAAGTCTGTTTGGCAAATAGATATTTCGACAGGTTTTGTTTATTATAAAGGCATATTATTTTTAACCCTCTCCCATGCTATATTTATAAAATAGAAAGACCCTCTGCAGCATCTGTACACATTTTAGAACTGAAATGTAAAAATGTCTGAGATCTCCTTAGAAAAGACAATTCTGTTTAAATATAGTACCCATTTTTTCCCCCAAAGGGGACTAGCCTGAACATTTTTTAATTCCACCAGCTGCTTTTGTGGAGTAATTTATTTACACATTTTTGGTACCTTTAAACCAAAGAAGTTATACCTTTAAGTAAAGAAAAAAAAAAAAGACACTGTAGTTTTAACTGTCATTTTAAAAGAAAATAAATTGGTACCAAAAGACACTAAGCACACAGGTTGAGGTCTTTATGTCAAGTATCAGGCCATGGAAAGCAGTAGGCTAATGGGAAAAGAGGAATGGCAAATGCAAACTAATAAAACCTTTGAATAATGAACAAGTGACATGACTGCTCCAGCAAGCTTGGAAATAAACACAACTGGTTTGTGGACCATTTAACATGCTCAGCTCATCTTGCAGCATAATTAGGCAATTGAGGTGAATACACGTTTTTTCCTCACAAACAGTTGCCCAGAAGCACCTGGCATTGTGTCACAACAGCCTGTGCCTGCCCACGTTGTGCACAGCACACACACAACAGCTTCTTTGCATAGGAACAGGGTTTGGAAGGTTGGCTAGGTAGAAAAGGAAGCTCACTTCCCTGACATTGTTCACCTTTGCACTGGCCCTGCCGTGCTTCCCTCTCCAACCCCAGCAGTGCAAGCACGGCACAGCCTTGGACAGGGAACAGCCTGGGAACCAAACCCCACTTTGTGATTTAGGCGGTGCTGAAGATCAGTTTGATTTTACAAAGATCTCCAAATTCTATCCCCTTCCCTTTTTTTAAACTCGAATACACTGCGTATTCCCATCCTATGTATTCCCATCCTGCAGCCTTCTTTTTTCCCCACTGAGAAAACTGAGAACAGCTTTGAGTCCATCATATAAGGCCTTTGGTGCCTTAACTGGTGAGGCTACACCTGGGTAGAGGCTCAGTGTCAGTTGAACAGCGTTGGTGTTTTACATAGAGATAATTTAATATAAAATACAGCCTTGCTGTTCAGAGAAGGCAGCTGACAGGAGCCTTCGCCTACGAGAATGACACATCATTATTTCTCCACCCTCCTGGAATTCTTCACACTCCAGCCTTTCTCCCTGTGAAACTCAAGTCCTTTTGTGGCACAGCATCCAGGGAGAGGTATCATTTAAAAAGGTTTCAGAACAATGAGGAGGTTGCTGCATTAAGCAGACGGAGGCCATTGGATGTAATTCCCTCAGGCAGTGCTTGTGCATTGCACCGTCCCTATGGATGTGCACGTCTGCAGAAAGAAGGCACCACTCACTGCTCTTCTTACAGCACCTGCCTACCAGTGACTGCAGCACCTGCACCCCTCGTGGAACTGGCAACATGGAGCCAGTCCTCCTTTCTGGAACCCAGCAGGGCTCAGGTATGAGTTCTGCTGAAAGCCACTTCATCCTACAAAAAAATGAGGAGAGGGTTGGCAGGGATCGGGATCTGTGCAGGGATATAACGCTGAGTAGTTGAGGTGCCCTTATAAAAAGGTGAGGATCTTGTGGGACTTACAAGCAAGCTTAACCTTAAAGAGGGAATACCTGCTGTTTCTTCTGGATGCCTGTTGTTTCCAGAAATGGAGAGAGGGAAGCAGGGGATGGAACAAGATTGCCACAACAATCTGTGTTAAAAAGTTGGGGGGGGGTGTCAGCTGCATTAGAGTAATCCTGCTACTGTTTCCTCCCAATTAAAGGCACTTCTAAAGCTACTGCAATACCGTATCTACAGTAAATGTTTTAAGGTTAACAGTGCATTGTCCTGATGTGGATTTCTATAGTCTAAAGTCAAGCTCATGACAAAGAGCACAAATCTGACTAATTGTTAATGAACGCATTTTGGGGAGAGCAAGAAAAGGGAACAACCCCTCCCATGGATACACTGCATTAGCACATATGTAGGGTGGTAAGTCATGGAACATTAGTATGTTTGTATCTATGCATGTAAGTATTACTCCTGAAGAGGCAGTCTGATAAAATAGTATATTCCCAGATTTCAGCTGTCAGTTCATCTCCACTGCACTACTTTGGCTTTCCAAGCTGTTTTATCAAAGGGTCACTTCAGTCACTATCTGGGAAGACAAAAGTATTTCAAGCAGAACCCTCATTAATGACCACACCAAGCCTTTCAATTAGCTGATGAAATGCTCTATCACTTGTAATGAGCCAAACCCCCAAGAACAGGAGGAACTGGGGAGCAGAAGCCCCAGCAGATGAGAACTACTGAAGACAAAATTGTGCGATTTGAAGCATGACTTGCCTTGCTTTTAAGTATTTGTGCAAATCTTACGTAATGTTTGTATATAAAAATTATTACAGCTTTCAATGCCGCATTTAGCAGTGTTAAGTTAGAAAAGACAAAATGATATGCAGTATTCTCCCCAAACCTTTAAACCTCCACATCACCTCAGTCCTCATTTGCAAGCGTCTCGGTGGATAGCCAGATTTTGGCACCACTTAAAAATTTGCTTAAAGGTGTTCCCAGAATGCTCCGTCTGCATAGGTTCCCTACAGGAGAAAAAGGGAATGAGGAGGAGAGAAAGTCTGGGGCGCCAGAGGTGTCATTTAAACCATTAGCTCTGAAGTACATCCTGCTTTGATCCAGTTCCGAGCAGGGGCCTTGCAAGGAGGAGTTGCTCTTGTACTGCCGCAGGCTGCGGTTTAACATGTCCACCTCGTCCGCCAGCAAAGAAACTCTGTGGAAAGCGGTGATGGAGCCGCCGTGGTTGATCTGGGCCTCGGGAACCCAGCGGAAGTAGCAGAGTTTCCACAGTTTTATTTGTGTTCCAGAGAGATGGGGCAGAATGACTCCGTGCAAATCAACGGGCTTTGCAAACCAGTCTCTGAAGTACTGCTCCATACTGTGGCTCTGCCCCTCCGCTGGCTGGAAAAAGTCCGGCTTCAGTTTGAGTATCAGAGAGTTTCTTCTTGGAAGGAACTCCTGCTCACTGATGATTCCGTTTTTTAGTGCTGGGGGGACACCTCGCAGTGTGGAGCTGTAGTTTTTCTGCAGAAAATAAATACCGGTAATTTTCCAGTTCTACGTCCATTGGAATAGCAAACTTCCCTGAACTGCCAGGGTGCATCATCCAGAGAAATGCTGTGACCTTCAAACACTTCTGAGCTTGTGAGTCACTACTGCAGGGCTCACAGGGCACACTGTGGCCGCTTGTGGCCTTTAAAAAGAAATACATTTGTTTTGTAGCAACAAATCATTGACTTATAATCAGTATTTACTGAAAATACTGACAACCCCGGGGGAAAAAGTGGCCTGTCATCACTTTTCTAAAGGTGAAATAATGCAAATGTTGGCAGTGACTCAGCCACATCAGAAAATGTCCTAAAACACAAGGTTTAACAATTTACGTCTTTACTTCTACAGAAAATCATTTCTTTAGGCTGGGAAGCCAAGGCAATGAAGGTTCCTACTGCTAATCCAAGGGTACCTGCAGCATCCCCAGCACTCCCCCTGAGTGTGAGCACAGCCTCAGCCACAGGCACAGCCCCTCACAGCCCCCCCAGTCACCTTGGAGCGCTTGAAGGTCCGGAGGGCCCCGTTGTGCACGCTGGGCGCGCTCTTCCCGATGTACAGCGGGTTGTGGAACAGCAGCCGGTCCCGGCTCGTGAACTGAAGAGACCAGTCCCAAACACACGGAAACCTGAGGCCTTTCTCATCACCCAGCTGAATATTTTTGCTTATGGCAAATTCCTGTGAGAAGTTAACATTCAGGCAGATTAAAATCAAAGAAAATGGGCTTACTCATGAATTCTAAAACCAGCACATAACTATTGGGCAAAGAGGAGCAGGGATGTAATTTAGAGGTAGCACAACACAGCAGCAAGACAGCTGGAGAAAACAGCTGCTCTGCATTTGTGCAGTTACTTTTCAATTACATTAAATTGTTTGTTGGCTTACTCTTAACCCCCAAACTGGCATTTTGAGAATACAGCAACAGTCCCTCAATGCTCTGCTTCTTTGTAAGGTTGCTACCTACAACTTTAAAGGGAAAATATTTAACAAAATAAGTAAGTTTCACTTTTATCAGCCATCAAATGTTTTCTACACACAGTTCTGATAAGCTCCAGTTCTCAAAAACAAATTTAAGTGTTCAGTTTTCTAAATGCCTCCATTGTGCATTACTATTGGAACTTTATGCAGCATCTCTAACTTTTTCAACTATTTAAACAATTATGTTAAGAGATTTCAAAGTTTGCCTGAAGTGTGAAATTCTATTTATTGCCTGTCATTCTACTTTCTGAGTTCCAGATACAGATTTGCTTCCTAGAGGACTACAAATAATAAGGTAAAGTAGCAATGTTTTCCTAGGAAAAAACAACAAAGGAATTCAATAGACTTTCTTCTTGACTAGTTAGTCACTGTCTCTGCAAAGATCACCTGAGAGGACATTCTGATTGTATTCACCTGGGGACCTGAATATTTTGCCCCAAACAGAGTGTGACATTTTGAAGAACACAGAGGAAGCATTTAGCTGGGATGCTGTTATTTCCAGGGGGGCAGGCTGCAGTCTCCTGCTGGACAAGCAGCTGCAGCCCCTCCTACTCACAGTGCTTTCCTTGACTCGCTGGTGAGGGCAGTTGAAGAGGAAGGTGCCGAACAAGGAGATGCGGGCGCTGTCGTACAGGATGGTCAGGTACACCTCAGAGAACTCGAAGGCTGCTGGGTATTGTTCCAGCAGCTGCCAAACACAATCAAGGAACATCAAGAACAAAGGAGACTGGGAAAAGAAACAAGGAATTATCAGATTTAACGTAAGCTTTTCCCAAATCATACCAATTTCTTTGCAGTTAGGGTATTTGGTACATTACTCAACAGGGTAAAATATTTGGAGTCTTGCATTTTTCATGATTCTATGCAACTGTAACACCCTGTATTCCTGTTTAGCCACTTGCTTTCTCAGCACTACCTCTGCACAGCTTTCCCTTCTGTGTAAAAACACAGTCAGTTCTTTCCTGGGCTCCCCTCATACTCGTGCAGCTGCAAAAATCCTTTCTGTCATCTGTATGTCCCTCATAATTTCCAAATTAGTGCTTGTATGAGCCCTCCTTACCACTTGGCCTTGTTTTTACAATGTATTTACTTCCTTGTTTGAAATGACTGGAGAGCTTATGATTCAGCCACGTTCATTTCTCTCTACATTTTCTATCTCTTTTCCACAGCAGCCCATGAATGGCGAAAGTATAAATTATCATTTATGTAAAGCTTTAGAAATATTTTGCCCTTCCCATTTTCACTCTTCGGTATATCCTTTCCTAGGGCCAAAATAGCTGCTTTTCATTCTTTCCCTCTTGGCATCTCATTTCTTTATCCCTTCACGCGTTTTCTCTGCTTGGTGCTCAGTGCCCTCGGTTTATCTGTGGGCTCCACACTCTGGGGATATTCCTGTCCTGGGACTCTGGGCGCTGTCTCTGAAAAAGGCTCCTAACCGGGGTCCTCTGTGCTCCCACCTGCAGTTAGCAGCCCCTCCTTTGCCACGAAGAGGCCAAACAACATGAGCTGGCAGTGCTGGAAGCCGAGCTCTGTGTTCCCCTCCCTCATCTCCCGGCAGCTGTGTCAGCTCATGTGGCTGCAGGGCTTCTCCAGCAGCTCCCTGCTCTGAAAGCCCTGCAGAGTGGTCACACCACAGGAATGGAAACAGGGATTGGTAAAACACACAGCAAAACTACTCCCTCCAAGCCCTCTCCTCACCTCCTCGGGTTTCAATTTGAAGCATGAGCTGTGAGACACTTTAATGCGTAACCCTGAAGCAACATAAAAACCCATTGGATTGCGCCTGGCATTTCACTGACTCTCGCACGGCTACAGAGCGTAAAGAAAAGATACCTCTACCCTGGAAGAAGACTTATTTCCTCTGATATTATTATAATGAGATTTGAAAGTATTAAAACATATTTTTACTTTTAGGTTTCTGTACAAATAAATGTTCAGGATGATATGAAGCAGATACTGTGATCACATGCAAATACAATTCATTTTTACCTCTTTGTCAGATCTCTTTAAGTGGTTACACCTATCTAAAAACTGATATCCTGCCATGACCCATTCCTTCTGTATTAAGCTTTGAAATCCAACAATTGTTCGAAAATAGGGATCCAGCATGACTTGAATGAGAGAAGCAGCAAGACAGCTCAGGTCCCGTCCCTCTTCCTCTGCAAATAACACACAGAATGTACAGAACATATAAGGTATAAATGCACAGCATGAGATTTCAAAGAGCAAAAAGGTGCAACTAGGCCCCGTGGTTTTCTTAGAATTTCCTTTAAAATATACTTTTAGTTGTTTTAATTGTTCTCATAATTAAAAAAACCCCAACAAACTAGAAGAAAAACACACTTCTCTTTTCTGAAACTGAGACTCATACTATAGAAAGGGTTCCTGCAATATCCAGCACAGCAGCGCATTCATCAAGAACAAAATACCCACCCAAATGCCTGGTACTTAAACCAAGATGTGCTGAGAAGAAGGGTGTTCATGCTGCTAGAAATTTTCAACATTTTTCCACCCTGAAGCAATTTTTGGAAGGCCATTACATGGGGAGAGCGGGATACCAGACCAGCTGAACAGGTCTTGTAAAAATTACAGACATTACAGAATTACAGACATGAGCAAGTTTTTCAGTGTCTTTTTCTCTGAAATACCTGTTTGCACAGACACAAGGAGTGGGCACTGAGTGAAATACTTTTGTCTATAGAACCTCTGAATTAAATTCATATTGCTTCTGCAGGGACTATTAGCCCAAGTAACACAGTACAAAGGTTCACCCTAAGGTTTTGGTTCTGTGATCATTATCAGAACAAAACCCACAAAGACTCAAAGCAAAATACTCCTTAGATGCTGAGGACTACACTAAAGTTCAGATACATAACAAAACTATTTTCCCTTCTAGTTCCCCAAATGACTGAGATATTCAGAAGCCATGGGGTTTATGTATAAAGATTACAGTTGATGTTATCTAAATCTGCTTATCTGCATTATCACAATAACACTAATAATTACAGCATGCTCTGTGTTGTATTACCTTGTAGAACTACAGAAACGTGCTTGCACTCCATCATATAGACGAGCTCAGCAGAATGCTTAAGAAAGGCTCTAGACAGGAAAAGAAAGTGATTTAACAGTTAATAGAAGTTCAGTCTACAAGAAAAAAATATTTGGGTTATCTATATTTACCTAATATATATCAAAACAAAGAATCCTTCAACTGATGCACTGCTTATTCACAGTGCTGAACGCTTTGCACATCCCATTGAACATCATTTTATTAACGGTACCAACCTAATGTACTCTAACCAGCGAGTGTTTTCCAGTGAGGACAGCCACTTCTCTTCAGTTTCATCAAAAGGCTCTGCAACAGGGACAGTAATTAATTGCAGAACAATTTCCAATAACAATCCCTGTCAGCAAGGTCGACTGGAATTCACCGAATGTCAGGGAAACCACCCCCATGAAAGAAGGACAGCCCAGCGTACCATTGACACAGAGCTGTTTGAGTTTGATGTGTGCAGCCTGGATTTCCTGGATGTTGGGGAGACACTTGTCCAGGTCAGATTTGTAAACGTCACTTCTCAGGGGATGGCTTCGAGTTATGGCATTACAAATCCTGCAGGAGAAGAATCAGCAGGTTTATTGTTGGAGAGGAAGGTAACAGTCTTTCAAGAAACCAGCCACTGTCTTTAACTGCAAACAATTAAAACCACTTAAAACATGCACCTCATTCTAAAAAAGAGTTTACTAGTTCATATTAAGGAGATACATTGCTCCTCCATAAAGCTACTGACCATTTTTTGTGTCTACTAATTACAAAACAAAAAAATGGAAATGCTGGATCATTAAAACATCACATTTGGGAAATGAAATCTGAGACTGACTGACAGTTAAATAACCCTATCCAGTTCTTAGTTTTCCATCATTTTTAGTAAGACTTTCCTATGCTAAATAAAGAGAACGTATAGAAAGTTTATGAAGTCAGGAATCAACTAAAACTCAGAGCTCCAGCCTAACACACAATGGGGGTGTTTGCACTACTACAAAAAGTCACCCTACAAATTAAACCAAAGAACAAAAAATACCAAGCTTGTAAACTACCTACACAAGGCACTAAATGCCTTCAGTCTTTCATTAAGGACAGCAAATGACAAATATTTCACAGAAATACCATGTGCATTGTGAGACTAAATCTATAGAATTGTACTTCCCAATGTCACAAATGAAGGGGTTTTTTTAATGTCTTGCTGAAGGAGGTAAGAAAATCTCCACCAACATAAGCTGTATTACAGAAAATCTGATCCTTTCAGATTCCTATCAATAAATTCTGTCATCTGAATGATTAGCCCCCTAAAAAATAAACATACCTTAAAATCTGAAAAGTTTTTCAGTATTTGAAACTGGAATGGCCTTGAATAAAAATTGTGCCAGAATCAGATCCAGAGAACAGCCTCCCCAAAGCTCCCGCACTACAACACTGCAGTGTTGCACTGGGTCCCCTCCACTGCCACCCACTGCTGTGTCACACAGTCACCACTGGTGTTATCTCAGCCCTCTGATTAAAGAGTAACACAACCAATCATCTACCTTTGATCGATCCTTCGCTGCTGCAATACATCTTTAATGTTGGCCATTCTCACAAGGGCACTCCCGTTGGGGTGATTCCAGGACCATAACTAACACGGTGAAAATACACAAGAAACAACACAATAATGCAGGTTAGAGCTATTCTGTACCATTTTTTTACTTAATGCTATGCACAGAACTCAGTTAATTGGCATACACAGCCCCAAGAGGAATACTGTGCAATGACCAGGGGCAGTACCAGAACAAAGAGGACACTTACTGGCATTCGCCTCCCAATGAAGGAGTAGGAGTACAGCTTCAGGTCCTGGTCTGCCAAGGAAGACGGAACCACAAAATATTCCGGAAGGCTTGTGAAAAAACATGATAAAAAAAGGTTACTTTTCCCTGTGTTTTTTACCATCTTCCCTCTTGCTGCAGTGCTGTGTCACCAGCTCAGTCAGGCTGTCTCAGAGCAGCCCCTGGGCACGGCTGCCGCTGTCCCATGTGAAGGCTCGGCCGCGGTGCCAGCACAGCCCTGAGGATGCTGGTGAGAAACTGTGTGTCCCACATGGAAGTACAGAAGCACGAAAGCAACAGATGCCAAAACGTGACATTTCCTTTAGGGACGAGACTTGCAGCATCTTTCATCTGGGGGCCTCTCCAGAGAGCAGCACAATTAGGAGGTGCAGCGCCCAGTTGGGTGGAATGGAGGCTGTGGGGGACACAGGACAAGACAGCCCAATTCCCTCCTGCTGGTGTCCCAAGAGACACTTACCAAGTGGAGATCATATAACCTTCATTGACTGAGCACACTCTCCACTCGGATGCACCTGTCCTCTTGATTTCTCTATCCCAATCCGAGTAAGTTTCAAACAGAGGAGTCTGCTGACCACTGGCACTGCCGATGCCACCACCACCACCACCTCCTGGGTCTATGCCATTCACCTTCTTTGCTAGGAAAAGGAAAGTCATCAATGCCCATTAAATAAAAAATAAATGAAAATCAAACTCTTTACCTTCCTAATTACAAAAATAAGCCATTAGCATCAGGACTAGTATTATCTATATTACCTATTGTTGTATTACAAGAAAGCAGTGATTTAATGACAGCTTGATGATACATGAAGATGTCAATGTATTTTTTTCCCTGCAATTTCAATAGAAAAGCAACATAAAATTGGCCTGCTGTGCTGCTTGATAGAAGCCAAGGCATACTAATACTCAGGAACAAACGTTGTCTCCAGTCACAGGATTTCTTTCTTCAATATGCCAAAGTTTGCAACATTTTAAAAACATGAACCCTTTATAGGCTACCCTTCAACAGGTACCATGTCAAGAATGCAAAATAAAACTTACGTCATTTCAGCAACTTCAAATGACTGCTGTATTAACAGCAAATAAAATAAATGGAAGGCCATGTTAAAATATGTGGGTTTCTATATAAATTTATATTTATATCCACACAAAAAGATCATTTTGTGTCTAGGGACCAGGAGCTTAGAGAGCCTGTTACTGTACAGAAGGATCTCCTTTGCTGGTCATCCTTTAGGTACCAAGGGGACAGTCAGCTGTGCCAGAAAGAAATTACATTTTGTTTCTTGACACGTGAAGTACATTTTTAGATAAAAAGTGGAATAAACTGAAATTCAGCCCTGTTACCTCCCCCATGCAAGCTCTGAGCTTTAGCAAGAGCCTGCCCAAAGGAAGCAGAACAGCGTCATGGCCCTGCTGACATCTCATAACCTGTGTGGTTTCTACTTTCTGTATCTATCAACTTCATTCTTGCACTGGCACTCTGAGTGCTTAGGATTTTCAGAAGAAAACAGGACTAAAATCAGACTGAAGTAGTTCTTCAAAGACAGTAAACAGAGAATTATGAAAATTACAAAAAGAGTCCATTTTCCTGTTTAACCGCAGGATACATAACTATCAAATATAGCCTGGGAAACAAACAGCGTACGCAGACACCAGAGCAATGCAGGCTTTTTATGTTCCTCAGGAAGCACTAAGACAGCATTTCACATTTTACTTTGCTGGGAATAGCAGGAATAGAGAGTCATTAAACAGCACTGGAATTGCAACAGCAAAGCCAGAGATCAATGGGACAAACACCAGGGTTCACCACAACAAGCACACCCCAACCCAACCCAAAGAATTTCAAACTCTCTTAGGAACTGCAGCACAGCAGAACAACTCTCCTTTGCCATTCTGGTCTGCTGCTCCAGAGGAACATTTTTACCCACCTTATGTAATCCTTCCACTAGGTATTTTTTCATATAGCAAATGGTATTTTAAAGACAGAGTAAAGGCAACTTTGTGACAGACTAACATTTTATTGCAATTTTATCTGCAAATTGGCTTCCTCCCTAGTACTTCATAACATGAAAATACATGGACCTTAATAACTGCCCAAGCTTTATGAGGTAAGAAATTCCATGTGTAATTATGTGTGCAACATAATCACATGCACACTTATTCATGTGCATGCACAGGGCAGTCATGGAGGCACCTGCATGAAAAACATGCATTGTTTTGCAAATTTGAAGGCCTGATCTCGTAATTCCACAAGAGGTTCATGTTTTGTAACAGGCAGATCAGCGGTTTCTAGTGGCAGCTGCTGAGTTCAGATCTCAGTACCACAGCTCTGCAGCAGCAGCATGCTCTGTGGGGAGGCTTGTCACCCTACAACTGATGGCTCTCAGCTGTGTCTCGGCTGGGGAACACTCAGCACTGACCGCACAGCATTACACTAGAAATCAAGTTCCAAAGGCATCTTTGCAGGCTTACCTAACTGACAAGGTTCAGTTGGAGATTGGCCTTGAGCAGAGAGGGTGTGCTCCAACTCAGCAGGGGTGGTGGAGGTTTTGAGTGGTAAGAACTGCCTAGTAAGCCTCTAGGAAAGAAGGTATGGAGTCCCAAGTTGCACAAATCCTCCTGCAATACCACCAGAAGAGAAACTTATTCCCAAAAGAAGGGCAGGTGAGCAAGCCTGCCTGATGGGACATTCACTGGGTACCCAGAGTACCAACAGAGACATACAGTAGGAGGATGGAAGCGTGAACTGAGAAATAGGAGTATTCATGCTGGCATGGTTTGGCTTTGTTTCAGACAGGAAAGACATTTCTTTGGATTTTGGTCATTAATGTCTATCCCAATGAATGACTTATAACCATAAGTAAGAGGTTGGGTGCAGAACAAGCCGATTTTGTTACCCTTGGAGAAAGCCTCAAATGCTTTTTTGCCACTGCTTCTGGACAGAAGTCTTACTGAAAATACATATCACAAAATAGGAAAAAAGCAAGTTACGTTACCAAGTTACGTTCATCCTTACCTGGATTATGATATATTTCCCCAACATACTCAAATGCAAAGAGAAGCTGAAGATCCGTTGGCTGAGAATAATGAGCTATTGCAAGGCACACCTAGGAAAGAGACATTTATTACTGTTATTTATATACCTATATAGACAAAAAAATTATTGCCCTTAATTGTAACAGTGTGAAATATGCAGAGCTGTGAAAAAGTTAAAAATCAGTCTTTTGATTTTTTTTTAAAATAAAAAGAGTACTTATCAATCTAGCATAAGAATCTAAGAGTGGCCATGCAGGGTCAGTTCCAAAGGTCCAACCTAGCACTCTGTTCTGACAGCAGCTAGCAATCAATGTTTAGGGAAGAGGGGAAAAACACTGAAAGAACACAATGGAATTTTACCAGGACAATTTTCAACAACTACCAATTCAGGCATGTCCTGAACTAAAATCTGGTATCAGTATTTAACAGCATTTGACAGGTATTTCTGCTACAAAGTTGTCACTTGGGCCAGGAGGTTTTTCATGTGCAACTTCCTTTTACAAAAACCATATTGGTTCTTCCACTAATATTATTAAAATTAAGAGTGCAGCACATGGATTAGATGAGTGTAGATTTAGGATTAGATTCTAGACTTAAAACACCATCAAGCTTTTCTAGTCTCTGTCTCTTTGAATGTAGATATTCACTAATAAATACAAAAGATTTGACAAAAACCCTAATGTCTAGAAGAATCAAATTCAGGGAGAAAAAAAAAATCAAGTAGAGACTGGTGCTGTTATTCTCCAAATATCAGGACATGAATGGAATCTTTAACTTCGTCCTCTTCCCTTCAAGTATTTGCTTCTGCATTTTATTAAATTGTACCTTTTAACCAGGGACAAAGACATAGTGTAAGCCCACATTCTTACCACTAAAATTTTTCCTTTCTATTTTCCTTCTTCCCTTCAACTTTTCCTGACTTTTCATATTTAGAAACACATTTACAAAATTTATGCCAAGTTTAGCAGTTTTGAATATTTTTGAAAAACATCCTGTGCATCCAAGAAATTGTTTTCTGTTCGTGAAGGAAAGTTTCCTTATTGTGATAGACATAAAAGAAAGACTTGCACCACAGAACTGAAGGAAGACCAGTGCTGGCAGCACTGGGCCATGGGAACAAAGCTCGAGAGCTCAGTTACGCTGAGTTCTGCATGGAGAAAGTTGCTGTACTTTTATTGTTTGTATGCAACGTACATGGTGTTATGGAACCTTTACTGTATTTTTACATACTTTGGCTTTTGATGGGCACAGTCCTCATTATTTATAAAACCAGTAATGACAGCAGACTAACTTGAGCTGAAAACGTTTCACAAGCACTCCCCAACAAAAAAATTCCAGTTGAGTCTTAGAACAACAGTTTCTTTAACTGTTCTCCCCACACTTTCAGTTCTACAGTGAAACTGCAAAGGAAAATAGAGGACAGAACATTCCAGGAGTGACAACCCCCCAAAAAAACCAGAGTACAAATGTCCCTGGAAAACAGTGTAGCAGGACTTCCCAAATGAACATTTACAAGCTCATTTCCAGGATTTGATAAAAATTTTAATGATGTAACTGGAAGCTATGCACATTTTACTACATCTTGTGACTTCAGCATACACACCAAAGCTGAAGAAGCTATTCAACAATATTTGGCCACTTCTAACTGATTACTTCTGGCTATCATTCACAATGAAGCAAAATGGAAATCTGTGTATACGCACATTTTGACTTTCTTTACTGTAGCTTTCCATCTTTCTTTACTGTAGCTTTTCACTACAGTAACTGATTCTAGCAGAGCTACTCCTCATCATTATTTATGGAGTAAAAGTTGAAAGCCTTTTCCTATGCTAATCTACTCTCAAGGCTTCAGGACAAACTGCAAGAAAAAAAATTCCATCGTGCTGCCAAATGACACAACAGAAATACAGTAAAAACTATTTTTAAATAGGCAGCAGCTGAAATCTCTGTCATTCACTTGGTACATTTGAAAAAGAGAGTATGTGTGTGCTGTGTGAAGAGGGATAAAATGGTGGGGGGGAGACAGTAACCATCCAGATCTAGTCCCCCACAAAAAATATGAGACCATAGCTGTGCTTTTAAATGAAGCAGGAGCTGGAAAATGCTCTGGGTGTTCCACAGAATAGATGTAACTCACACCAGGTATTGCATGGGTGAAACAGTACACCCACAGCGTCAGGACCTCTATTTCTCTTATTTAAAAAAGTAATAGATTTATTCTGCTACTGTCTCTATTTTTACATTTTAGAAAAATTCCACTCATAGATCCACTAAGCAAGTACTAAAGACATACTAATTTTCTGTTTATTCCTCACTAAATCCCTATAATAGCTTTATTGTCTCAGAGATTCAGCAGACAAGCACATTCCACAGATCTCAGCAGATTATAGCCATAAGTAGAACGCTCTTAAATTGGAAGACAAACATGTTTTACAGGAAGCGTTCTCGTATCAAACTCAAAAATGTTTGGTATTCTTGCCAATTTACAATTGTGTAAAGCTGAAGATATTTAGGCTCAGACAAATAACAAGAGAATAGGCTGCTTGGTGGAAAGTTCATTTATTAAAAGCAGTAAACACAATGGCTGTAGTTATTTCACAGTACAAAGCCATTTCCCTATGTCAGTGTCCCCTGTTCAACCCCTATCTGAGAAAAAGAAATGATACTTTCAGGGCACACCCTCCTCTTCAACAGGAACTTTACCAAGGGCAAGAGCTTCAAATTATTGCTAATGCTCTTGCAGAGGAGTTGTGAACAGCAACATTTCAGATGTGCTAAGTTAGCACAACCCTGCATTTCCCCTCCTTCCTTAAGCCGGGCTACCTGGCTTATGAACTCTCTGGAAAAATACTCTTTTCCCTTGCTACTGCAATCCCTATCCCAAGCAGACACCTGTAGCAGAAAGTCACACAAGCAGGACTAGATCAGGTCCTACAAACAGGTTTTGTTAATTTTCCTCGGCTGGAAAAACTATTGGGAAAATAAGCATTCAGCATTAAGAGAACTACAAAAATTCATCTCTGTTTTTTAAAATACCTTTTACCTTTGCCCAGGCAAGTTGTGGCTGTGCCATCCCTGTAAGTGTTCAAGGCCAGGATGGGGCTTTGAAATACCTGGTGTAGTGGCACGTGTCCCTGCCCATGGCAGGGGGCTGGAACGAGATGAGCTTCAAGGGCCCTTCCAACCCAAACTGTTCTATGATTCTGTGATTCTCTAAGTATACTTCTAAAGAAAGTTTTCTTCACCCCGTTCAAAGACCATCAAGACAGTATCTTATGCATTCCCAGTGCCTTGAAACAATACCAATTTTGTGATCTGTATAAACAATTAAAACAAGGTAACAGAGTTGGGGAGGCAGGGGGAACACATTAGAAAGGGTCAGGACCGTTTGTCCAAAACTCTTAACAGTTTCATATTATTGTTCATAACAATTAGGAAAAAAAAATATTCCCCTCCATCCCAAGTGTTATGACGTAGGAAAGGCTACTTCTGATTGCACAGGAAACAAGATCTGAGATAAAAACTTCCCTTCTGTTTTGGTCGAGCATGTGATTCTGAAATGGCTCTCATTCAAAAAAGCTTCCTGAAAGAAAAGAACTGAGGGAGTTGTGGAAGAGAAAGGGATGAGAAAATGGAGATATACTCATGGAGGCACAGGGTGTGTGCCACTCTGGGGCACTGCCAAGATCCACGTGCACGGTGAGGCAACACACTGGCCATCACCTAACAGTCAGAAGATCTACAGACTCACCTTTTCATACATTTTATTTTCTCAGTCTAATGTCAACTACTGCAGTGCCTAAAAAATAGCAAGAGTTTTCAATTTGACTGTTTGCTGTCATTTTTGGAACAAAATAATTCCTTTTCTCTAAGGAATGTGAAATGCTTCTTTTTTTGCACTGCCTAACTTAAGACTTCCCCAACTTGCTTAGCCTTGCTTCCCCATCCTCCACTTCCTCCCACACCCATCTGGCTTTCCTTCCTTTGGAGACTCTATCGCTTTATTTTAGAGACAAAACAAAATTAAACTGCTAAACAGTGGTGAGTGCAAATTTCCATTCCTCCTATTTTTCCTTAATGCTTGTTTCCCAAATATCCACTAATAAAAATGAGGAAGAAAATATTTACCTGGCTGACTAATGCTTAGACAGTATTTTATTAGCATGTATTGGCTGCAACAAGTGTTGAGGTTATTTTTCTAACAGAACCGATTTTTAAGCTTCTCCATAATAATCTACGCGGAAGTAAACGGATGTGTTCTCACAACGTTTCTGCTTAAAGGCAAAGAAAAACACCTCCGAGAGTTCTGCCACCATTACCCATGTGTCAAGTCTGTCAGACTGTCCGCATCAGAAGCTTGCTTTCAAACTTGGATCCTTCTTTTCACAGCATCCAAAGAGATCCTTGGAAAGAAGATCTTTCCAAGATCCTCAAAGAGAGACTCAGAATAATCTCTATTCTAGTAAGGCAGCTTAATTAGTTATTGTCCCTTATGCCCTGTTCAGCAAATAGAGACACTTCCTTAGGAACAGATTACACTCTCTTTGCCAACACCAATTTATGTCACTGGATGCTGCTGAGTACTTCCAGTACGTGCAATGAACTATGCATGAAACAAATTACTTAACTGCATAAAATTAGCATCTGTTCTCCTTCTAACTATTCCATATATTTAAAGCTCGTTTTTAAACATTAATTACCATGGGTATTGTTTTTATATAACTATTGCTCTAAACAGAACATTTGTGATCATCTGGCAACAAGTAGAGACATTTATACTCCTGTATTCTGAAATACATATTTTAGTAGGTAGGTATTTTGTTTTGACCTACCAGGGCTTTATTTATAGAGTGCTACTCCTGTGTATTACTAGGATGACATTTAATTACAGCCTGATCTAATCTTGGCAAGTCTGAAGAGAAAGGTGCACCAGGTGTTGATGTCCACAGGCCCCTCCATCCCAAACCCCGGATTCCATGGTCAGTCCTCTCCTACAGCATTCTCCCAGTCAGAGGTCAATGCACCCCCAGCCCAAGAGCAGGATTCCCCTCACATCAGAGCTCAGTTACACTTTGAGTCTTGGTTTTCCCTACAAAAGTTATGCACACACAGTTATTTCCAAGTAGACAGCTACCAAAATTTTCTTGTACAAACAGCTGGATGTAAATATAGATTAAAGAGGCCCTTCAGAAGTTTAAGGAGGCCTGATCGCTGTTTTTTGTTTTTAAACATCAGCACAACCTTGCTAATATGTACTACCTGAAGGGCAGGAACAGAAACCAGATAAAATCTTTCCATACTGTGTTGCCAGCATGCCATCTAAATGTCAGAAAGAACAAAACAACTCCATTCGATATGCTGTGTAAGACCACTCTAGATGTGCTCACCAGCATCCCACAATAATTTAAGCAAAATCCTGATACAGGAAAACCGATCTAAGGACCTCACGGTTTTATACATTTATATTTTAATGCTAACAGAATAATGTTATTATGGAAACATTAGATTAGATTAGCCGAACCTGATCTCTCCCGTCAGTAAAAGTGCTTCTGTGCTACACCCACACAAAGCTGCAGTAACCTACCTGATGCATTGAAACTGCAACAGTAACCACACAGCTGATATTTGTACAAGTTTTCTTCCTCTCCTCTAATGAGCACATTCCGGTATTGGAAAATGGCAGTTGTTACACTTTTGGTCACCACCAGCACAATCTCTATAACCACACAGGCTCTGGCTCTCTAGACCCAGCTGTTCTTCCTATCAGAAGAAGCCACCTAAGACCATGTAACTATAAATGCCTAATGTAAAGGCCTTCATAAAAGAGTTTCACTCTTTGCTCTTGCATAAGAAAACGCAGCACAAAGAGTTCTAAATTAATGAGATGCTGAGTTTATGCTCTCCTCCTCCAGGGTAATCACTCTCCTTTGCTGTGACAGCCAATTAGAAACAGTTGCTGTAAAGATATTGCAGGAGATGGCTCCTCCAGGGGGATTTTGGAGAAGCTGTGCAAGGGAATGACTGCTGAAAGACTGCCAAACTCGGAAGGTTCCAACCAGCACAGGCTGCAGGCAGGTGGGCAGCCAGCACAGGGGCAAGGCCAGAGCAGGGTGGTTCTTTAGGGGCTCCTGCCCACACATCTCCAGGAGAGTAAAGGGGCTGAGGCGGTTCAGCAGTCGCTCAATCAGTAACTGCACACAGACTTATGCCCGGGCAGATGGTCCTCGGGACTTACAGGGCTAAACTCAAACTTGATCCTACTGAGAAGGGGAATTGTTAAGCTCTGAGAGCAAAGTGGGTCATTCCTTACGACACGCCGGCTGTGCCACACCACGGTGCCACAGAGGTCAGGGGAGCTGGACCAGCGCGGGGCCACCGAGAGCCGGGAACGCGCTCCAGCCTGGCCAGCTCTGCTCAGCACAGCTCACCCGGGCTGGCACAGCCCAAACAACACAGCACCACTGCACAGAGACCTGGGGCAACAGCGGGTACAAACGGGCAAGGATGGAAATCTCTAGGAATGTACAGACCCAAGTCATTCCTCCTGTCGAGAGGTGTACAAGTCTCTTCTAAGAAAAGAGAGAACGAGCCCAGGTTTATGTAGATTAAACAAAACGGTGATTCCAAGATCTCGTTGGAGAACTTGCTGTGTGACACAGTTAAGGATATCCATAAGGCAGTACACTCAGCCTCTGGGTAAATTAAGCTTATGACTTTCAGAAAATGTATCAAAGCTTGAAACATTTTCCATAAAAATGCAAACATCTGTTGTACAGCTGCAATGCAGCGTTCTGATTCCAGTCCTTAAAAAAACTTGTTTAATAAATTAATAACTTTTAAAAGTACAACAGATATGACAAGAAATACAGGTTTATCTTCTATGATAAGAAACAGTTAATACATCACATTAAATTTTTTCCCTATCGGTTTTAACTCCAAATGTCTAGATATTCTCCTGTAACAGAATGTGAATAATTTGCAATTCTTCCCCCCACTTCTCTATCAAAACATAATAATACAAAATGTTCTTATCAGCACAGCTGTTGCTACATGTAATGACTACAAGGCAGGATTTCATAAGAAGATAATAATACCTTTTTTGCACTTTCAGGACCTGCTTCATCAAAACGAAATCTGACAATACGGAAGTCTTTGCAATAAATTATTAACTCAGTTGGATTAAATTTAAGTTTTTGGTTGGGACCAAGGACCTTCTGCTTCCTCTTGGTGTCATTCACTGCAAAGAAGAGACAAAGTTATTGGACTGTGTTCTGCAAGTAAACACAAGATTGGCTCAGATACAGTAAAGTTTCTACCAGACGTTTTTAATTTAATAGCGTATTTTGATTGATGTAGAAAATCTGTTAATTCCTGTTAGTAAAATCCTATACTTCACTAAACTAAGAGTAAACCTCATGTTTTAGAAAAGGGGCAACAAATGTGAACCAGTACAAGACAATATAATAGGTCAATAGCACCTCTTTGTTTTTAAAAAATAGCATTTCTTCATCATGTTCTTCCTCAGATACACATTAATCTTTTCACAGGGATCAGAACCAATTTTGGGCATTGAAAACTTATAACCAATAATTGAGATTAGCTACAGTCAGAAAACCAAGTGTTTAACAGCCCATGCCATAAAAAAATTTGAAAAGTTACCACTTTTACAAAACTTTACATTTACAAGATGAAAAACATTCTTAACAAATAGGTTAGCCTAAAGAATCCAACACATCAAAACCTGGTTCTCCACAAGAAGTATTTTGTTTCTTCAGATTAAGATGTCGATTGCCATTTGCAGATCTTTGAGGATCACCAGCTATTAACTTGCTAAGAATTACAAAGGATTGAAAACTACAGCATTTCTCTTGTCAGAAATCCCAGCTATGTCTAATTGTATAAGCTAAGTGCTTTGTGTATTTCAGTGGCAGAGGTTCAGATGATTCAATGTAAAAACGTTGCTAACAAAATTTTGTACTGCTATACAGAGAAGTGTCTCTCCTACAACACCTGTTGATTCAGTATGGTAGTTACAAATTCAAAGCCAATAACAGAAAGACCCAAATAAGTAAGTCTCCTGCATGGCACCTCAAGACTTATTCAGCATTTAAGACTTTTATCCTAATTTAAAATAAAACCAAACACTTCAAATCAGGGAAGATAAATGACATAAAACCTCAAGTGTCAACAATTCTGCAGAACTTAACAGGCAGTTAACAGTTTCGTACTGAATAAGAACAAAGCCTGTCATTATATTTAACTATTTTTGACGTACCTGTGACAATCTGCTCAATGCATGTGAGTGGGACATCATGTTCACCAAGGAGGAGGTTTTTATAATGGAATTTCTGAAACACATGAACTCACAGCCATTAATTGCAGTTCTGCAGTTTGCAACCAGATGTACAGCACAACTTTGAAGAAACTACGATAAAAATCAGGCATGCCTAGGCTTTTCTGACAGGTACCACCCTTGCCTATTCCCAGGTAATTAGAGGCTGTGGAAACGGCTCTCTTGTGCTGCTGAACTGCACATCCAACAGTTTAGAAATCCCAGTGGAATATGCAAAATAACCTCCCTATTTGCACTGAATTTACTGAATTAGTATCAGAAATTACTGTTAGAAATTCAATACAATTTAAAGTATAAAATATGTCTACGGAATACAAGAAATCTCCAATTATTACTTTTGCAAGCATAGAAAGACAAAAATATTAGTTCTACTTTCAGGGACAGGTTTTGACAACTACTTTGTGTCAAAAATTAACTTTTTGAAGTAGCTTTGGACAAACTTCCTAACCGTTACTGAATAACCATCTATCTACTTTCAGAGCTTTACATATCTTTAGTTAATGGAACATTTCCATTAAAAGCCCCAAATGGAAGGGCAGACTCTACTGAAAATAACATACAGCTCACTACTTGGATTTCCAAACAGTGTTGTGTGCTGTGCTGTCCAAAAACTGATCATGGTTTTGAATGTCATGAGTTCTGCTTCGACAAGGAGCAAAGAGTTCTTCTCCCCTTTTCTTGTTGCTTCATCTACAATGAAAACTCATTTCATGGTTACTTTGTCCTCCATCAGTAACACCAATAAATCTCCACCACATTAAAAGCTTTGCTGGTCTGATGCTTTTCTAGTCTAAGGAACACTTGCAAACAGCTCCTTCGAGGAGAAACGTGTCTGTGTATAATTCCTGCTCTGCCTTTTGTAAAACCACTTCCCAGGGAAGCCTCCGTACACGGAGGTAAATGGAGCTGGATGTACTTCTGTACAAATTTGCTCTGTTCTGATACTCTCAGTGGAGGGATGGAATAGCAACACATTCAGAACAGGACAGTGGAACCTCATCCTGTAGCCTGCTTAGAAGGCATCTGTTTATATCAGATATGAGACAGAATCACAGTGTGAATAATTTCACTTATCCCATTCGTTGTCATGATGCACCCCTGTGAGCAATAACCAACCTGCAGTGGCATCGGGTCATCCGTAATAAAGGAAATCTTGAAGTTAGTGCAAACCAACTTGCCCCACAGGTCATACTGGCTTGTGTCTGTTGCAATGCACTTTCTTACAAAATTTACTTCATTCACCACAATTTCACCTAAAACAGAAAAAGGGGAGGGGAAAAGAGAAGCCTTTATAAATCTTGTAGGTATAACAATTCTAAGTCTGTAGAACCAAGGAACCTCTAACTCTTTACCTGTTTCAAGTTATCCACCTCTTCTGGGTAAACATGGAGTTCAACTAACACCACTCCAGGGAAAAGAGGAAATTATCATTCCAAAATGGACAGTATTGGGCAGTAGTTAAGATAAAACAAAAACCAACAAAAGCAATCAACCAACTTAAAAACAAAACCACTCCCCTTACAATAAAACCCAAAAGAAACCCCACAAAAAAACCAACCCACACTCAAGCCCAAAAAAACCACACACCACTTCCCTTAGACCCAGAGATCAAGATCTGCAATTCTCCACTGTTAAAAATTCATTGAACAACACTGTCCTTTAAACAAGCATACATTCCTGTACTTCAGCTAGTATTCGTTTTAAAAACTGAAATTAGCTGGCTATTGTTAAGTACTTCAGAGAGTTTTATGAGCTTCCTGAATTCACAATCATCAGGCCACATCACACTTAGCATGTATAAAGACATTTTCAGGTGATTTCAAAAAACAAAAACCAGAACACAAACACATTTCAAAGTTTTTACTGTGACTGTCTCATGAAGGCGACATTTTCTTGGTCTCCTTCATAAAACAGAAGATCCAAATGAAGAAAAAAATAAATTATGCTAATTGGTCTGGCATAAGCATAGAGGCAAATGAGACTGAGGACCATTTAAATAGAAAAAGTAAGTAACTACACAAAATGATACTTTTCAGTTCCACAGCCAAGATTTCTGAAAGCTAAACAGTAACTCTTCCTTCAGGAATCTAACTTTGTAATTCCTTTTACTCCTGTACAGGGCTTTCATTTCTGTCATCAGATCAACCACCTCCTGCTGCTGCTGTCTACCATAAATAGTGTGGGAGTACAAGTGTGTTCCAAGAAAAGCGTAATTTCATATTGGCTCTGAGATTTTATTTAGAAGAAACTAAGGACTAAAGATTGCTGAAGCCTAATTTGCTCGTAATAGGTTTGGCATGTTTAGTCCCAGTTGCCTGAAATGCCATCTCACAGTCATGCTTTGCATGGAAACAGCAGCGCTTTGGGCAGCTGTAGCGGCAGAAATCGGTTACTGTGTGTCCAAGGAGTATGACCAGAGCCTGAAATAAATTTCCCCTTTATCTCCTGATGTGGAGCAGGTATTTTCCTCAGGTGGTTATCACTGCAGCCAAGTGACCATACCTTGAAAGGACTGCCTTTAGCACTCCAGACACTTGAGAGAAATGCACCTTTTGCTGTCTCGAGGCCCAGTCCCTGCACATGCTCCTCATCCTGAGCTATTTAACCCAGCTG
Source organism: Rhagologus leucostigma (assembly GCA_013397725.1). NCBI lineage: Eukaryota > Metazoa > Chordata > Aves > Passeriformes > Rhagologus > Rhagologus leucostigma. The sequence continues at coordinate 1,949,386 of VZTD01001937.1, forward strand.
TCCTGCTGGTCCTGCTGGATCTCTTGCCCCTAAAACAATCAGGGATCTGCCACTAAGAGCAGCAGCAGCATCTCTGCTTTTGGCTCAGTTGTTCAGCTACAAAAATGTCTGTAGCCTTGAGCTCCCGGAATTATGATCTGTGTTCTGGCACTGTTTGAAGATGTTAGGAGACAAGTTTCATTGACCTGTGTTATCATATACATGAATAATCTATGCCAGAAGTGGCAGGAACTGTGAAAACATCTATACACAGATCTGCTGGAGCTTTAAAGTCTTTCCTCAAACACTGCTAAACTGTGCTTAAATAAGCTTTTGAATATGAAAACAAAAAATCTGATTCTGACAGCTTCAGTACAAATAGTTAAAAGTTCATCCAAGTCCACAGCAACTGAAGAAAATGTCTTATAGTGGGGTACAAGAGAATGACAAGCCCTACTTCTGTTAAACACTGTAATGAAAATCCTTCAATACCTAACAGTGCCTGGCCTGAAACTTCTTAATACCCAGCAATTCTTAAAATAATTTATTTACTTAAGTAACTGCAAAAGCCCAAACCATTTATTGAAGCAATTTCTCCTGAGAGTTGATGTTAAGTCTTCAACTATTCAATGTGAAGTTCTAAGTCACATTCTGTGTATGAAGAAAAACAATCTCCTCACAAACTGAGTTCTAAGTAATTTTTATTCTTCCTTCTCTCTGTATTGCCAGTGTATCACTGCATTTCTAATAAAAAAATATGGAGAGCCAAATACACCATGAAATGAAGTGCAACTTCCATAGGTTTTTTTTTTTGTAACATCCATTTATCTGTTACCAAGTATAATATTTTTTACTATCACACCAGAGACACTTGCTAAAACCAAATTACTATTACCAAATTATTTCAGTACTTCATGACTTTGATGCAACAAAACAGTACAGCAATGAGATACATGCACACATCTTCAATTTGAATTTACTACAGTTTAAAACATGCCATCAGTCTCTTTCCAAAGCCAGTCCTTTTTACTTCCCTCCTCCATTCCTCATAATTGTGTGGCTACACTGCAACATGTTAATTCTAATCCTATTTTAGTGCAACTGCATTTTAGTTTCATTTCATCCAACACAAACACATTCTGGATTTTCTGGCCTAGCTTATCTTCTGCTCTCAGGTTTACAGCCCTAACACAGAACTGTCCATTTTGAACCTGAGGATTAAGGTATGGCAGGACAGAGAATGCATGCACACCAGCTTCAGCCGGAGCATGAGAAAGTTTGCAAATTTAATAGATGCAGTTTCCAAACACACTAGATGTGGAAAAAAATGGAAAATGGTTTTTTTTGAGATGCAGGTTTGGAATTTTACACGACCCATCTTTTATCCCTCATTCGGACATCTCTAATGAACAATACAAAAAGGAGCAAACCTTTCGAAATGAAAATTTAGGAAAGTAGATAAACAACGTGAGTAGTGAGTGCAGGACTTGCACAATGAACCCTTCTTGTATTTGTAGCTGAGTAGGTGATTTCTCTATACAAGACAACAACAGAGCTATTCAGAGATATTCCACTGCACATTTCTACAGTGTAGCTGCTGCTTTTTTCCAGTAAACAGTCACAAGCTGTTCCAGACACGGAACAGCAGTCAACACTTCCATGTGACTCCAAGAGTCAAAGAATGATCTCAGGAGACAAAAGCAGTTTGTTTAAACTTTGACAGGAAACCAGAAGAAAAATTACAGGTTGCCACCCTTACATATAAAACCTAATCAGGTTTAATAAAAATATTTCTACATTGAATAGAGGAATCACAAAAATAACAGGAGATACTGAAGGATCTACCTAGCTAATACTGCCTCCACTTAACACACAGCCTTAAAAACTGTTAAACTTCACAGAAATTCTGCTAAATCTCCCAAAAGCACGTGCAATCTGACTGGTTCATATTTTGGATGTTAAGAGAATTCATGGTATGTATCTAATCCACCATAATGCATAACCCACTACAATCAAAATAAAAACCAGACAGCAGAGCCTGGGAACACGTGGGAGCTGGGAGAGGCACAGGGATCAGCAGGAGGGATCACTGGATAGCACAGCTGTGTTCTCCCCAGCCTGCAGCCACACCACTCTGGGCCAGGCTTTGTGGCAATTTGGTTCCTCAAAATTTGAAAACACAATCCCTAATCACTAACATCCTAAAATAAAGGATGTTCTACATCATTTTCACTACAATAGTTTTGTAACTTTTGGTGCCCTGCCTCACAGGATCAAGTTTAATTTTTTTTGTTTATCTTACAAAGGTAGCAATTTGTAACTTTTCAGGGAAGAAGGCTGATTTGAGTGGCATCCAGGACCACAACCTTATTAATGCATGAGGTGATACAGACTGAGCAGTTTTCAACAACTCTAACAATACTGACCGAGCACAGCAACGCTGCAGAATTAAAGGAACTACGCAGTTCACAAGGCAATATTTATGCTGTATTTTATATATACAGACGCATACACAGATCAATACACAGACGGAGAGATGGAGCATGGCACACATACATATATACACATCTTGTATATACTAACAGGCAGTATTTTTATCACATTAAAAACCTGATACTTGCTAGAGGCAATGAGCGGCTGAAATCATACTCCATAAATTAATAATGCAAATCCTACAAGCTCAGTAAGTTTGCAGGTATCCTACATGTTGCTAAGGGGACTTTCCCAATGCTGCACTAGAAGCACAAGAAGAGATTTATCAGTATAAACTTTCTTTAATGAGCATTGAAGCTCTACGTATATGTTTCATGCCTAATAGACATAAGGACAACAGAGGTTATTAAGTACTTTATGCAGTCATACAATTTCTACCTAAATCCATAAAAAACTAGCACCTGAATACCCTTAGGAAACTGAACTCCTGCCTCCCGTTCATAATGCTGATAGTGATTATACCCAAGTAAGACAACAGAAAACCAGCTTGTTTATGTGAAAGACAGTCTTAGAAGTTCACAATAGAAAAGCTGAAGTTTATTCAAGTAGCCATTTAACCATTAAGAATGTACAATAATGAGTTTGCTTGTAAAATATTTGGCAAATAATGAACTTTTGGAAATTCCCAAGTAAGATATTTCAATAAAAACTTCATTAATAAGTAACTGAAATCTACAACATTTTTATCCATTTATCTGCTCTCTCGTGGAGAGAATACCAAAATTGTTTGAGTGTATTAGTATGCGCCAAGCATTTAGATGTAAATGTCTCTAATCCACTCCTAAATGAATCTTCTGTTCAGTGTGCTCAGGCACTTCCAAACTTAAGAAAAAAAAGTATTTGTAAGCTCATGAAATAATTGTCTTTCATCTATTTTCTGATTTTCATGAGCTCTTACAAGGTTGTTCCAAAAGGACAGCTCAGTTCTGTGATTATTGGGGAAGAAAAACCATTTGCATTAATTTTTAATAGGAGAACCTGAGGTTTCTACCAAAGAACAACTCTGACCACTGCTTGGAGAGCGGTGTGTTATAAATGCACAGTACCAAAAGAGCTTGCTTGGCCACTCTCATTAGAAAATTGTTATTAAAATATCATATATGAATATTTTACAGTTTCTCTAATGTGCTAACAGAGAAAAGAGCTTAGATAAATTTTTTAAATGCTCAGTAAGGGAAAAAGTAGCAAAAAAATAAAGGCTTCCTGGCAAGTTTTGAAAGACCATCTCTGTGTTTCCCATGCACAGGAACAAGACTAAAATCAGTACTTGCCCAATAATGGCTAATCTTTATGAACGTTGCTAAAAAAAAAAGAAAAAAAAGAAAAAAAAAGAAAAAAAAGGAAAAAAAAAGGCAAAAAAAAGCACCCACGACCGGGACCTGAGAAGATAATTGCTTTTTTGAACTAGGATGGGATGCTCCACAAAAGCTTTCCCCACATCTCAGAACTGCAGTGAAGGACACAAGAATGTAGAGTAGGCAACAAACAACAGGAGTTCAGATGGCAAGAAGAGAACATTCATCAGGAGCAAAGCTCTCATTACCAAACAGATCGAAAACAAAGTATTGCAGGAAACTAAGAACTGCTTACAGAGTTGCTTCAATCCAGAAACTTGTATTACCCCTAAAATAGAAACAGTTCCATATTCAACACTGACTTCCACCTCAAGCCTTATGCTGGCACTGCCATTTGTGACACTTTGTTAGTCACATCAGAGAACCAATCCAGTCGAAAATGGATTTTTTCTTCCTTTTTTGTCAGTTCGGATTTCATCTGAATTAGCTCTAATTGGGCTTTGGTTGCACAAAAAAGTGGCAGCACCAAGTAGTTAATAAGAACACACACCTGTGGTGAGAAAAATAGAATAACAAAGAGCTCCTCTTGGCATCTGTATGTACAGGGCCAAATTAAAATAAACCCTATCACCAGAACCTCTCCAGTAAGAGTTTTAGCAATGACTTGGTCAGAGTTCTGTAACTTGAACAATAGACAAGCCAGTGAGGAGGGAGTGTGTTTAGTGTTTTGCATACTTTTAAGTCTGGCTACATAAACTACAGATTCCCAAACCCCGACTTTGCCTAAACAATATAATCAGCAACAATTTCAGAAGACTGAGGTTTTCAGCTTGTTATTTTGTAACTGTGTTGCCAATACAAGTTGCAGATGCTGAACTTGTAATGTACCATTGGGTCTACGTTAAATTCTAAAGGTTTGGCTTAATAAATTAATACAGAAACATATGTTTAGAAATTAGTTTGGAATCAGTTCACTGAAGACTTGCTTCATTGGAAGAAAGTATAATTGCCAAGAGACAAAACCCCCAGTATCTTGGACAGGTGACAATTCAGAATCTACGCTATCCCCTTTCTGGATTTTAATGGCTTGGAACATTAAACACGAGTGGGGCAGAGGAGCAGCAACCAATTACTTTGCAACTTCTCTGCAAAATGCACATGTAAAAACATTAAAATACTTAATTTTAAAACAGGGTCATCCTTCTAGCTTCAAGGAATTATTCCCATATTGGCCGATGGCCCATCTGTTGCATATAGGAAATTATTTTTGCAGATGTTTACAAATACTTAAAATATATTACTAGTCAGAAGCTTCAAGAAATGCATTTCATAACAAAAGGCAGGACAAAATTACCCCATCCAGTAAAATCTACTTCTAAGATTGTAGCTGGTACTTAGATTCTGCACGCAGACTGCCTTGGTAGTACTTAGGTCATGCCAATCCTTAAAAAACTCAAACCCAAACACAAAACAAGCAGTTAACTGAACCCAAACCACGTCTGAAAATTTATTTTGAGCTAAAGAAACTGTAACAGAAAAGAGTACTTACTATATACTTACTGTAAATGACTTCTCATTCTAAATCTAAGTTGAATGTTTGGTTCATTTTTAAACTTCTTGCAGTATGAAAAACTAGTTTGCAGGAACCTGTTGTTTCAGATTTCAAATCTAGAATTTGAAGCTCTCATAACTTATATAAAACTTTCAGTAATCTTTGTGTAGACCACAAAAAAATTAAAACATCTACTTTAAAAAAGCTTTAGGGAATTGCATTGTTTTCCAAATTGCCGTTCTGATCTTCTAATCTGGCCATTCTTAAATGTTGAAAATAATTTCATGCTCTTGTATGACACCGATTCCTGAAAACAAGTTGCAGCTACAAAGCTTTTTTGCTTCCTTTTCAATATCACCTATTAGTCTTAAAAACAAACAAACGAATTTTCACAGTAACATTTCAGTTTCAAATAAGAAACTTGATGCAGGAAAAAAACCCGAACCCTGCAAAATGATGTCTTACTCAGCCGCACAAGGAGGGAGCGAGCCTTGGTGAGCACTCCACAACACTGGAAATGAGAATCAACAGCTTGGAGTGCTTCGGAACAGTGAGGAGCTGCCTTCGTGCAAGTTCTGTTCAGGTGCTACCAGCACTGAGAGGCTGTTGCTACTCACCAGCAACACATGCACATCCTTAACAGATCAGGCAATACCTTCCTGAATATCAACAACTCATTCCAGAAATATCCACAGGAAAAGGCACCGACAGTGAGAGCACATCACTTGGACCAACTACACAACCCAGTTTTCCCTTTAAGGCATTAAGGCAAAGTGATTGCTAACAGCCAAGCAGGGCAGACCCGATCTCGGGGGTTACTCATTAACCTCATTAACCTGGTCCCCGGCTCACACAATCCCCGCCCAGCCCCCGGCCCGAGCTGGCACCGAGCACTCACTGCGCAGCGTGGCCTCTGCTCTCCAGCTCTGGGACACCATAGACCAAACGAAAATGCCAAGGTAGAGGTGCAGGGGCTCAAAGCAGTGAGAAAAGAACGTACCTGGGACACTAATGCACAAGGGTGCCTCACTGAACAGTGTATTTCCCTCTCCTATCACATGATGTGTTGCAGCTGCTCTGGAACACATGACTCAATGTACTAAGGAACTGCAGAAAGCAGAAAAAACCAAAAAGCTGGGAGTGAACTTGTGAGAGAATCAGACTCTTCTAAAAGATTAAAACTTTCCATGATACAATCTTAAAAACATCTCACAATTAAATTTCTACAGTCACTTGCCTTTCTAAAGGCACATATATTTAAAAAAGCCAGCAAAAATAAAAAAGCAGGTGGTAAAGCCGATTAGCATTATTAAATAAAAGCCGAATATATCCAGTGGCAAAAATCTCTAACATGATACATAATTCCACCTCAGCACAAAACAGGAACCCAGCACAACCAGAAAATGTTCAGAGTTAATCAAAAAGATGATTACAAATACGGGAAGCTTCCTTTTTAGGACCAACTAAGACAATTAAGCTAAAGGGAAGCAAACCAAAGTGGCCATATAACAAACTTCTGAAAATCACAACTCGCATGAAATGGAGGAATATGGCTTGATGTTTGCTGTGTCCCACAAGAACTAGGATTTATCCAAAGGAACCGGACTGTGGTAAATTCAGAAACAACAAATAAAAGGAGTTTGTAACAGCATTTAATTAAACTGTGAGCTTGTTACCATGTGAAGCTGTGGGTGATAAACGTTTACATGGCTATAGAAAGCAACTGCATAAATTCAAGTAAGACAAATCCAGCAAGAGGAATTGAACGTGGTAGCACTGTCTCTACGACGTCCTGTGATTCCTCACTCGGGTGTCCCCATTCGGTTCCTGCAAGAGGAAGGTCCCCATGACACACTCTGCAGAGAGCAGGGAGGGCAGAGGCAGCAGCTGGGAGTGGTGCTTGCCCTGCTCCCCTCTCCCTCGGTGCCTTCGGGGCCACCGGCAGCGAGAGGTGACATTTGCCCCCGCCCAGCCGCACTTGTGACCTGCCGGTCACCCACCGCGGCTGTGACCACACACCGGTGACGGCTCTGAGTTTCACTTCTGCCATCTGACCACGGAAACGGGGCAGACACAACAGCCTGTGCATAACTGCTTTCAGCAGCACCTCACCACCACTACCCCTGTAACCTGCCTTAACATCAGCAAGCCTTAAAGATAAAAACTGCTATTCTAGTTCAGTTTAGTCTATAATTTTATAACCATTTCTAGCCTTTTTGTAAAAACTTAGAGGTAACAACTACTATCTTAATCTCCTAGCAAATTAGCATACTGAGCAACAATTTAATTAATTCAAGCGGACATTAAGATTCGGGAGGAACAATCCTTTCCTCACACTCAATCAGATGCTCACTGGTTACATAATCTCCGCAGAATGCCCTGGGTGAGGAACAGGGAGGATCTCTTTGCCTGGTCTTGCCTAAACCACAGAGTGGCACTGGTTCCAGTGCGGACACCGGACTGGTCCGTGTATTGCACCTCCTGCACACTGCTTTCACATCATGGAGACACTCTGCATTCACAGTCCACTTACGCTGGACAGGTTTTTTGAATGCTCAAGGTGATGACTTGAAAACGGTACAGACGTACTTAGGGAAAACAGGCTACGGCTGATCACCAGAACACAACACACCTCCACGTTTAACAACTTGAACTCCCACACTCCTCTAAGGTACACAGACTAATTTCCTACCAGCCAGGCAAGGCACTTTAACAGACTGACTGGTAGAATACCTGCTATTTCTGTAATTTTCCTCTTTGGCATTCTTATAAAACCAGCAATGCAAACAAACAAAGGGGAAAAAAGTGAAACTGTTACAGAGGCCAACTCTTAACTAACTCTGCAGAAACTCTCGCTCACAGAGCTAACACTAGGAAAACAGCTGCAGAAAGAAAAGGAAAACATTTTTATAACTCCATCTCAAACCTATATCATGTGTTTTGGAATGAAATATACCAATTCTATAAAATTACTTTCTTTTCCCTACTGCAGTATCAGTGCTGCCACTTACAACCAAGGTTTTTACTTGTTTTTTAAATGATACTTGTTTCTTTTCCCAATAAACCACCCTCCTCAGGGCATTCAGTTCCATGAGAATACAGGCTTTTGCTCCAAATTCTGATGAAATGCAGGCTCTGGGCTCCCAAGGAAACTTTTAAAACAAACTCTACAGGTTGAAAATTGATTCCAATTAATTTTTAATTTTTTTTAGTAAAAACCACTTCGTTTTGTAACCAGATGTATTATTTCCTAGCCTGTAACTCCTTGTCCTAACCTCCACTGCACAGAAATACAAGTTAGACAGCAGGGTATTTAGCTCCTTTGGAATTAGTAAGCAAGCCACTCCCTCAGAGTCACTACGTTTTAGGAATCAGAAGCTTAATACAACCATTTGCAGGTTTTGAAGATTACTAAAGCCAGTACCTGCTTGTGCTAATGTAACTTAATTCCAAAATAACTCCTTAAAAATTCCACTACTTTAAAAAGCATAACATCCAGCCACTCAGGTTTATCTCTGTTCCTGAGAGCAAAAGCAATTTCACACAACTGTTAAGGACAGGATATTAGGAATGCCATACTGAAACTGTATTTACAAGGAAGTGCAAGTCAGCTTTAATATAATTAAATGAGTTGGAATTTGGCCAGAAACTTGGGTTATGACAAATCCAAAAGCCAGTCTATCCAACAGTACAATGTGTACTTGTTTATGCACTTTTCTACAGCACAGTTGATGACGGAAACAAAAAAATGTGTTTAGGCTGGTGCTTAACTTTAAACAGGAAGAGTTTCATTTAAGTAATTTTAAATAAGTCCCTTCTAACACCCCCCCCCCCCCACTCTCATAAAGACTCATGAACAGATTTTGCCAGACCTACTCTGTGGCTATACAGAGCAGTGAATTTTACCACAAAATAATTCAAAATAATACCTTAGAATGATATGGAGGTGGAAATTTTAAGTCTGTGGTACATCATACTGTGGCTTCTATATAACTTGGGACAACGTACTGCAAATGTCCCAAAAGCCATCAAATGCTGACTTCAAAGAGAGTGCAGACAAGGAAAATTATGCAAAGAGATGCAAAGAATACAAACCAGTTGAGAAAAACAAACTCAGCCAGCACCATTTTAAGAGCACTTGGGAGTTTCACAAATAGAAGATGAACCACACTGCAAAAAGGGGCAGCACAGAAGTTACTTTCTGTAACTGTTCACGGCCAGGTCCCACAGCAAAGGCAAGATGTGCTACATTTTGAGCAAAGCACTCTCGTCCTGCCTTGCATTTGCTGTGGAATGTCTCAGAGAAGAACATGCAGTCACTTCCTTGTGAGTCAAAGGCCTTGGATGAATATCAACTGCAACATAATCAGTGAGATGCCAAGCAGTAAGCAGAAGCTTTGCAAGCATAGAAATATAACTATTTCAAATATCAAGCAATCTCAGCAATGTATTTTAAGGTATTTATGCCTCAAGCAAATTCTGCTTTCTTTTGTTTCATGAAGAGTGTCAGGCAGTTGTTATTTGCTCTTTCAGCTGAACCTCTTCCACAGTATTTCAGCCTCTTAAGCTAAAGGTACCTCACTAGACCATATCACATATCAATTAGTACTGCTTAATTAGCAACAGCACCATATAAAGCAGTGACGAAAATAATTTTTAAGAGTACCTTGTTTATACCTACATCAGTGTGTGTGTAAATGCATAGTTTTTAATATACATTCTGAATGCTAAGAAAAAACTAGCATGACGTTGTTTTGAACTCAAAATTACGCTTAGAAACTGCAAGCCAAATTTATTACTCTGGTGTACAGTAAAATGAAATGAAAATCACCTGCAATGAAAGTAACCTTGGGAACAGTAGATTATTCCTTCCATAGCTGAAAAAAGGCTTTTAGAAATCCTCATTGATCAAACTGTCATTTACCAGAGATTATTTCTTATTTAAAATATGGAAGTCATTAACACTCTACATTTTTATAAATCTGTAATGATGAACAATTATAAAAGCATTGCTTTGTTCACCCACACCCCAAAAAGGTTATTCTGTAGAGGTCTGAAGACACAAACTCCAAACTTACCTAACAGCAGCATATTCAATAAAAGTAAATGAATAAAGATGGCATTAGAAGTTTTCCAATACAGAAGTCAATCATACCCACATACTGGAAATTCTATGACTATTTTCCTTTAAAGGAAGAGTCTGACACAGACCCTGGTATTGGGTTCTGCACACAGGTAAATATCTGACTATATGATGAAAGTGTAATTATCAGTAGTCTTCCAAAAGATGTCAAGAATGTTAAAGCACTTAACAATGGTTTAATTTCCAATACTCCCAATAAAACCAAGACATTATTCTATACATAGTAAAGCATCACACAGGCAAAATTGCCTATGTGTTTATTTAGTGTTTCAGGAGGGTTAGAATAATTTTCTACAGACACAAGTATCATTACCTTTTCCTATTCAGAATATTCCCCTAAGAAGCCATGCTAAGATTAAAATATATCAAAATCAATACCAACAGAGGTATTTGTCAAATTCCTAATTCATGCCTACCTGGCAAAAGTACTGGTTCCAGTTTTTTAATCCTTGGTTCTGATGCTATATTGTCGTCAGCCTGAAGAAAAAAAAAGATAATTGACTTGAGACTCAGAACTTTACAGTCGCACACAAGCCTGATCTGCTTGTACAGAGGAGAAAGTTGTTTTAACTTAAAAAGTTCATCTTAAGGAGCTAGAATCCAATCATAGCAAGGGTTTTTAACAATTTCGAGTACATTTAGATTCGTACCAAAAGAATAGTAAAATATTTAAAATACTCATGTTTAACAAATTGGGTAACCCAAACTAAGTCACAGGATGAACAAAAACCAGTTTGGCTTGACATTCCATAATGGCTCAAGATCTACAACAAATTTTACAGACACAGGCACTCAAGTCCAAAAAAACTCTCTACTAACTTCTAACACACACAACTTTCCAACACAGGAAAGATTTCAAGAAAACCCAAGGCCTAGAACACACATATGCCTACTTGCAATTCAGTTTCAAACCTTAACGATAAAAATCTTCTATAAAAAGACGGGAACCTTTGGTGAAATAACCCACGATTCCTACAATGACAGCAATACAACCATTTCCCAGGACTAGAAGTATCCAGAACTGTGTTAAATCGACATCTCACTTTTATTAAGAAATTGTGAAAAAACAAAAGTCAGTCAACATGTCAAACATGTTGCTAGAAGAGGTCCTGCCTTCTGGAAAATAAATAAATATCACTTTCTGTCAAGTGCACACCCAGATGACACAAAAAATCCTAGTGGTTCTTGATATACTGAGTACTATATGCGCTATATATACTCGATAGATACATTTAGTTTTCTTATTTATGCCATCAGGCAAGTTTTAAACGCGAAACGATGGCTCCAAGTGACGGTTTAATTACCCGCACAGCACAGACGCGCCCGCTGCTTTCTCCTCATCCCGCCCAGAGCTATGAGCAAAGCGAGCCCAAACACCTGAAGCATAATTCACAACTTTGCAAAATAATCTCGCACGGGCCGAATTTAATGAACACAAGACTTCACTTCGATAGAAGTCCTGCTCTCCGACCAGAGCGTGGGCTCTGTCCGTGTGCGCTGCGGAGACCCGGAGGCAGAGGGGCTGCACCCCGAACCGGCTGCGCAGCTTTTGTTTCGCGGTGCCACGGAGGGCTCGGGGGCCCGGCAGCCCCTCCACAGGTGCTGTTCGCCACCCCCGGGCCAGCGGGCACAGCGCCGGCGCCAGCGGGCACAGCCCCGGGGCGGCACCTCGGCCAGAGACGGGGACGGCCCGGGGCAGGCAGGGCAGGGAGGGCAGGTCGGTAATGGCAGTAAAAGGCGGTTACCTGAGGCAGAAGGTACGACTTGAAGGTGGGTTTGGGCTGCTTGAGAGAGAACATTGTGGCCGCCGGCGGGCGGGCGGGCCGGGCCGGGCCCTGGAGGAGGTGCCGACGCCC
>VZTD01001937.1:1961810-1998120 GCA_013397725.1 Rhagologus leucostigma
CCGGCCCCGCTCCTGCCCGGCCCGGGCCTTCCCCAGGGAACAGCCAAACGCGGGGCCTGCGGCGGGCGGGCCGGCTACCGAAGCGCAAGATTGCCACAGTTTGGCCTCGGAGCCCCGTGGGAACTGAAACCCCGTTCGGGGGCGTGCAGGAGTTACTGCTACCCAGGGCTGTCTCGTAAGGCAGCGGTAAAATCCACCTCCAGCATGGTGGAGAGAGAGGGTGGTGAGACGGGCACAGGCTGCCCAGGGAGGTCGTGGCTGCTCCATCCCTGGCACTGTTCACAGCCAGGTTCCGCAAGGCCTTTAACAACCTGTTCTAGTGCAAGTTGCCCCTGCCCATGGCAAGGGGTTGGAACTGGGTGATCTGTGGTCCATCCCAACCCCTTGACATTTGTGATTCTGTGAATCACTTGCTGCTATAGAGTTCTTCCCGTCACCCTCTGCACAAGGTGTACGCATTACATCTGTGGGGTGTATGCAACACTCAGGCACATGGTGTGACTCTGGGGGATGGTTCTGTGCAGGGCCAGGAGCTGGACTCGATGATCCTTGTGGGTCCCTTCCAACTCAGCATATTCTGTGCCGTTCTGTGATGCCTGGGTGATGCCCCAGGCGGCTGCTGCAGTCACCCTCGCACTCTGCAACCCTGCTTACTGTGGGAGCTGGATGTTGATCCAACATTCCTATAATTCCCTTTAAGCTTTCCAAGCACTCATGTGTTGCTCACCTAAGCTTCTCCAGAACATGGAAATTACACAGGCACCTACCTAAACTGCCAAAATCCATCACTTCTATCTCTTTCAAGTAGGAAACTGAGTAACTGCTTGTGTTTGCTTAGTGGCCTATGGCACCCATAAAGGCCCATACCACAGGTAAATATATAACTGCTCTGAACTTGGCCTCTGCAGTGGAAATACCTCCTACACGAAGCAACAGTTTGGATGGAAATGTGGTTTAATGGAGATCCTTAGATCAGGAATACATGGTCTGTCAGGTGTGAGATCTAAGGACGGGGGAGAGCCTGGGTTCTCCTGCTGATGATCCAGTCACAAGGGAACTGGGTCAAACCACCAGGTCTCTCCAGATTTTGGAGCCAAGTCTGATGTGTTCAGTAGGGTAAGAAGGGCTGGCCCCTGCCTGCTGGTGCCCCACAGTCGTGGTTCCAGCTATGAGCCAAGCAGAGTTCACGGCAAGGACCATGGTTTAGGGGTGAGAGTTGAAAGCCAGAACCTGACAAACATACTGCTGGTATTTTGCAGCCTCACCTTATTAACTAGCATGACGTTGGTCAGCATACTGTCATGAAAATGGAACAGCTCACATGCAATGTAACACTAGTAAAGGCCTGCTACAGCATAGCGGTGAAGACTCCAGAAAAATGGACACATTTTTAGACACAAAATGACACATGCAGCACTCAACATCAGCTGCAAGGCCAAGATCTTGATAGTCCCATCTCTTTAATAAAAGGTCCGACCAGAAAGAAGTACAGAAACAGCAAAAACCTTACATTCCCTCATTAACAGAAAGCATATTATATTGCATTATAGACCCTGGAATTTTTGTGAAGTCTGAGGGTATGTGTTCAATGAAAGAACAGGCTTTAGGGCACAATCTGGATTCCACAATTTAGAGGAGAAGCCCCACTGATTGCAGCAGAAAGGTTTGATTGAACAGTGAGGAGGGAAACAATCCACTGCCACCTGCCTAGGTTGAGGAAAGCTCATGTGCATACATTTAATGCTGTTCAACAGCCCAGGGGAGAGCACCCTGCTCTTGGACTTGTAGATAGAGAAGATAAAACCAATCCCAGTGTACTTTTCAGAACAAGTGCATCTCCTTGCACAAAGGTCCCATCTTATTGCTGTTGGCAGACAGTGCCCTTCACTTTATCCTCTATTTTCACATATACCATTTTTATTTTATGCTGCAAACATCATTGCCTAAGTGGGATTATTCAGCCTGGCATGATCTCAGTCCATTTTAGAGAGTGCACTGTGCTGCAGATGCTGCTGGTGGTGTAAAGCTGAGTGCTGTAAGAGCAAACCACAGCTCCTCTCATCCCCTTTCATAACCTAAATCCCTTGGATGTTTGGTAAGTGAGAAATACTGCAGGACTAGCCCTTATCTTTATCCTTCTTTAAAGTTTTTGTTCATATTCAGAACACTGGTGAAAGGGAATTTAATTCAAAAAAGGGGGAAGAGAAAGTGAGGGGATGAGGAAGGTGGAAACTGCCCAGATTTGAAATTGCACATAACAAATTTGCCAGTGATATTAAAAATGATGATTATTTACACCACATCAGAATTACAGGAGTGTTTCTGCATCAGCACAGAGACTTTTTAGGAGTAGCTGCAGAAGAAATCTTACTCATGAGAGGATGATCACAGGATAGCAAAAATTTCCATTAAGGACTGCATTGACACATTGAAATTGCAGTTCTGTTCTGAAAATGAGCAAACAAAATCAAAACTAAGCTCTCACAAGATTTGTGAGGACTGTTACTGGAACTGATTACAAGTTTCCACTGAAAGAGTTCTATGCCAGTAGGAGAAGAAGGCTGATTTGACAGAATTAAGTACTTTGGAGAAGCAAGTTAATTGTCACAACTTGCAGTGAGATGCAGACAGAGCAGGACAGACAAGCAGAGCAGGGTAGGCAGGCAGGACAGGCAGGGAAATCCTCTGGCTCCTTTTTGGCAATGAACTCAACTGCCCGCCCATCTCTGGCCATCCCAGCTCTGCCTCGCTCGCTCACTTTCTTCAAACAGTTCTGCCAAGCCAGAGATTTTTGAGAGTGCCTTTGTTCTATGAGAGCAGTCTTTAAAGAATGGTGGGAAGACAGCTATGCAACAAAGCCAGCTGAACTGAAAAGACTGCAGATGTCTGGTGTTACTCTCATTATTTAAAAAATATTTTTTTTAACTCAGCACAGTTATTTTCCTTGCCTCCACCTTGTTATTCTGTGGTATCTCCTGTGTGCTAGCCTGAGCAGGACCCTTTCACTCAGCCACTCTCACGCTGAGAAGCAGCCTGGCCTGCTCTCCCAGTGGTATCACTCCCCACACGGTGTGGTTTTCTCCTGGGGCTCTTTTTACATACAGTGCCAGTGTTTGTGACACTGCAGATAATTATCTGTTAGCTATGGCTGGGGTGCATAACCTGCTGTATTCAGTGCACACTCAGGTTAGGCACCTTCCTAAAAATTCTGGTACAACCTCCCAAGGCAGCTCTGTGGTTGGGGAAGTGCTTTGGCTTGTGCAATGCATGAGGGCTGGGGTTAAGTGAGAACAGATTTTTCACAATGGTCCCTTTTGATCTCTCAGCAGATTAGAGAATGGCTTTCATTAGACATGTTCAAGAACAGGTTAGACCACCATCTGCCACTGATGCTATTGACATAGCTCAACTTGCCTAGTGCAGATGATCTCTTTCAGGCCCGTATTTCTACGGCAACTTACATGTTTTCGTAGCTCTCTGAAGCCTGGTTCAATTATTGGTTTGAACTCCAAGACAAAAAGACACAAACATCATCTGATTTCACAGCTGAGCTATGTGCCCAGAGCTATAGCAAGTGTGCAGCAATCTGCACAGTCAGGGATTCACTGATGAAAGTCAGTTCTATTTTTCACTGGAAGTGTTACAGTTTATTACTTTACCTGGGCACCTCTCTACTTGTGCACTCAATAGTTTGTGCACCCAAATTGCCTCAGCCTGCACTCGGAAGTGCGGGACTCTGGCTGGGGACTTGTGAGGGAGCCAGCCCTAAAGGTCTGTATTACCTCTTACAGAATAAAAACATAATGCCTTAAATTTATTAAGCAGTTGGTAAAAAAAAAAAGTCATTCCTGAATGTCCTTGATGAAGATCTAGGAGAAGAATATTTAAAACGTCATTATTTATATAAAACAGCAGCTTCGACAGTCTTGGCCAAATATATACAAAAGACATAAAAACTATGCAGAGGTTTTAGTTTCTTGAGGTATCTCAGGAAAAAAGCCTCCTTTGCAGGGCACATCTGTGAAGTGGAGGCTGTCTTCCTTGTGTGGAGGCTTAATGATAGGGAACTTTGCTGTGTCACGTAAGGGTACTTCCCTTGTTAATCGCTGTGTAGGTACTACTTGCCTAGAGTTATTTGGTGCTATTCATAGTACAGTGTTCTACCTTGACTTGGACTGTTTCACACAGGTATTGTGATAGAGGCCATTGGATTACTAGAACTTCTAAACTAGAAGCTAATCCTTTTCCATGGCCCTTTTTGAAGGCTGCTGGTTTGCTCAGGTCCAGTTAGGGCAAGCAAAGGGAGATGCTTGCATCTAGAATCATGCAGGATGAAGCACTGTGGTTTTATAGGGGGTTTCATGTTGCAGAGACAAAAGAGAAGCAGGCACATGAAATTATGCATCCTCTTTTTCATTACTCCAACACCAAGCACTAGGTGGATACTGGCACTTAAATATTTCAGCTGAACATCTGCAAAGAATAATTTAAAGCCTGTTATGAAGACATACCTTACATCCATTGTAAAGATAGAGGGCATCAACCATAAAGCACCACTTTGCCATATCAAACTTTGTTTCTGCAGATAAGGCTAGAAGTTGAAAAAAGTAAAATAAAATTGCAGTTTTAAGAAAATCTGCAGTCTTTGTCTCACTTCTCCCAAGGCTGGTGGTTTGTCAGCCTACAACGCAAATAACTGCTGGGTACCACTGTATGACCACCCCAAACGCCTGTGCCTTGCTACCCTTTGGAATGGCCTTTAAATGGCCACATCAGCCAGGTCCTTACATCGCTTATGCCTTCCTGTCCAATCACAACGGGGGATCAAAATCCACATTAAGGCTAAATCTTCAGCTTAGGTGACTGCTGCATGTGGTAGAATATTTATCTGCAATGGTTGCAGTGAGAAGAAAACACCCCTAGGGCTAATGTAGCCTCATAACCCAGCAAACAGAGGCTAACTGTCACTGCTAGTAACAGGCCACAGGCTTTATGCTGGCTTGGTAAGGCCTCAGGACTGCAGCTTGTCAGGGCTGCTTTGTCTGAACTTGCCTTAACCTGCCTTGAGCTGGCCCTCGTTTGTTTAGCTGTGAAAGGAATTTTTCTAATGATGAGGAAATTCAGGTTTATTTGTAGGATTTAAGAGCCAGTGATGAAAAACAAGACATAACTTTGTAGCACACATAAAAATGCCCTTAAAGTAGCAAAAAATAAGGATGAAGAAACAACATGAACATCATGCTCACCCTACAAAGGACATGGGATGCTGACAGCTGGCAGTATTTCCTCGCTATCCTCACTGTAGCCACTGACCATTAGACCAAGGATCAGAAGAGGTGTGAATAAACATCAAACTAAGGGGTAGATAGTAGGAAGTGTGCACCGAATAACTTTACCTTATTCTGTTTTTCCATTAGTAGCATAGTAATATTCTTTTCTGTTCTCTCTTCTTGTCTCTTCTCTCTTATAATTAGATAGATCTAAACTAATAACAATTCATATATTAGACTGTTAAAATTCGTTACACTAACAATAAATTCATGACCCTACATCCAAGGTGTGTCTCCTTTTAGCTCCCAACAGCTTTTGAGTGCAACACTAATTCAGGTAAAGTGACCTGCTAGACAGGACAGTGCTGCAGAAGCATCTGTGGGACCCCAGCACTGTGTCCCAAGGGCTGCTGTCATTTGGAAAACTCACCTGCTCCACATGCAGGGCTCAGCAGCACACCGGCTTTGTGTCAGCCCAGAACACCTGTAACAGGGCACAGTCCTGTTCATCCTGCAGAGCTAATGAAATGATCCTGTTAACATCCTTGGTCATGCACCCTCCTCATGTTCCTGTTTCCTGATTAGGCCTTGCAGAGGTGTTCTTTTTATTTTTATTTGGAAATTTATTTTTATTTATTTATTTTTATTTTGCCAAAGATGATAGTCAAGCACAGAACCTTGGAAAGTATCCAAATAAGCAGCACGGAGAAACCACAGTTGGAAGGTTTCAATGGCTACTTTAATGAATTAGTAAATAATACGGAAAATGGACTTTCTTGGTTCTCAGGTATCAAAATCCAGCTTCTAAAATGGATAGAGTGACTCTACAACAAGAGAGGCTCGTGAGGGCAAAGTTAAGCTAGTCCCTGAATGATGCAATGTAAAAAGGGGTAACTCATGGAATCAGGTGGTAGGGTTATGAACCTGCCTTTGTCAATGTGACAATCAGTCACCATGCTGAAAACATCTGCCTTGAGGGAAAGGGAAATGTCTGTATTGCAAGATACTGTAAGATGAACAAATTAAAATTACCTCAGTGTCATATCTCTGCACAGACACAGCCTGAGAGTACACACCCTTTCAGCTTGACCTGCTGCAGTGGAGGTCAAGCACGTAATAAATCATGGCAATGGAATTCACGGTAACTTTGCTCTGAAGTCACCACATGCTTAGCAGTAAAGGGGGACACATCTTCCTGAAAAGCAGCATTAAACATGCCTCTTCAGAAATGCAAATTCTCTGCCTGCATCCTTTCAGCCAGTATTCAAGACAGCATGGAGGCAGACATGCAAATGGGTTGGTCATTATTCTGCTTAGTGAGCTCCAAATCTATTATTGGTCTTCTATGCACATACAGAGCCATATTTAAATCTTATTAAAATGGCTGTATGTCTAAAATGACTCTGCCAAAGCCAGAGCGTGGTTACTTCACATTTCATGGCAGAGAGCTTGTCATTCAGTTCATGCTGTGCAAGAGCACAGAAAATATCCAAACCTCTTTAAATCATCCCTGTATAGAAAATTTCATGGAAAATTACTGGCAAGTGTTAAGAAAGAACTTTGCTTGGAAAACATTCGGCCCATGCACTTCATAAGATGAAACAGATTAGTGAAGTGTTTTGACATTATAGAGAAAAAATTGTTATACTGAATTAATTTGCCATATTTTTCATGTGTTTCTTTATAAATATTTTTACACATAGGAAGCATATAAATACAAAGGTAAAATGTTTTCGTTTGAAATCTACATGCTATCAGATAAATTTTCAATGTAAATGCTAAAAAAATTAAGTGGTCAAAAGCATGATTAACACACATTTTATAAAGACAATGTAACAAGAGGTATGCAACACGCTGTATTCCATTCCACAATGCATACTGCTTGTTTAGCACAGTGCTGAAAAGCTGCATCCCTTTGTGTCTGTTAATGACTCCATTTCTGGTGAATGTGCAGGCAAACAATAAAAAGGCATTGGCAAACTGGAGGCTATTTTAACCACATATACACAATGGCTATGTAGTTGCACAGAATGGTAACACAGAAGTAAACATGGAAGTGAAACAATTTCAAATGTCATTCTGTTTTTACAAAATGTCAGGTTCCCTAAAGTTGAAGAAAAGAGAAGCCCACATAACAAGCAAAATGTCAACACTGTTCCAACAGCAGTGAAACCAGAAAACCTGCTGGAAGAACCAAGATAGCAAAAATCCAAAGGAAACGATGACTGAACTTTGTGGAATGTGTATGCACTTTCCACGATCATTCAGTTTGGTAACAGTACTTCAGGGTAGAAATATAGACGGAGTATGAAAATATAATGCAAACAATAAAAATCAGATACCATTAATGCATTTGTAGAGTCTTCCATCAATCTCTGCATTTCAAAATGCTGTAAGCATCATTGTCAAGGAGGACATTGAGACCTGCACTGTGGAGCTGATGGTAAGTGAAAGAAGAAATTATGTCTTTTCAAACTAGCATATGAATGAGTCCTGATGGGTAATGAGTTAAGCATAAACCTTTGACCAGTATTCTGTGAACAAGTAACATGCCTTTAACTCATTTTCAAAATGGTCTGCTCCACGGTAAGCATCCCCTGCAAAGACAGGTGCTGAGTATTTGGGAAATCAAAGTTCCTAAAACTTAACAGGAAGGAACAAGGCAAATAACACCCTGCTATTATGAAGAAAATTATCAAAACCTAGGCCTTAGAATGCCGCTGCTGAGACACGTGCTCTGGGTAAATCTAACTACAGATGTTGATTTCCAGTCTTAGTCCTCAAAACACTTTTGCCGTAGAGACTTTTTTTCCCCTTTGACCTTGGTTTTTGAAATTTAATCAAGAAAACATACAGAATTTTTGTTCTCATCTGGAAAATTTATATTCCTTGTTCCTCATGTGTTGTCATAATGAAATTGCAAAACGAAAGATGAATTTGTCACAGTAGATTTTCTTCAAGCAAAGATTGGCTATATTTTGATTTCACCTGATCAGAACACCTTTCCTGTTTTGTTTTGATTTGTTTTCCCTTGCAGGCATTTAAGAAAAGCCAGAATCTTATTCGAAGTCTACGTGGACTTCTACTGTAATCCTTATTTATACAAAACACTAATGCAGATCTTGGATTTCTATTATTAAAATCTCCAGGTACTTGATATTCTTAGAATCTCTCTAAACATTTTGAAACAATGATCACTGTTTTTCAACAGTTTAAGGCTGTCAGCATGCTTTGGGTTGGGGACAGATGTGATCCTGAAAGCAAGATTATGCCACTAAAGTTCAAGGACAGGTTAAGAATATATCTACACATGGCTTTCCAGGTCAGATTTCTCCAAACACAACTACATTTTGCCACTCTGACCTATTTTAGTGGATGAAAACTGCTACGTTGTGCCATTCTGAAAGAGAAGCTAAGCAGCATGCATGTAATCAGAAGTGAAAGAGGGGACTGCATAATTTTTCCTTGCCTCCAACAATTTTGTTTTGATCTGAAAAAAACCATGGCCACAAAGAAACCAGCTGCATAAGTAAGGCTAAAACTAAGGCTGGTTAAAAATTTGTTCAGTTTGAGAAGTCTTCTGATAAAATTATTACATATAATATTGTTCTTCCTCTAAGAGCTTTTATAAAGAGCTTGTCAGTAAATGAGCTTATGAGGGAGGCTAAAATGGAACAAAGGAAGATCGATATAGTCGGCATCTGTGGACTGTACCTACTTTTTATCTGCCCCTGAGAGAACATCTCCCTTTCACCCAACTCAGCAAGCATTTATTAAGAACAGAACATGTATCTATTAAGTTTAAAAGAAGAGAAACACATATATCCAAAATTCTTCTTTAGAAATTAATTTTAAAATCCCTAATTTGTTCCATTAGTCACATTGCTTTCTCGACTGTTGGTAAAACACGGGCCATAAGCCACTTTAACATTCAGTTTCTGTGGATGCATTTTCTTGCCTAGTTTTCTGTTCTTCTGTTGTGCTGCCAAACGCTACCACCAAATTAGTTACACTGCTGGCATGTCCTGGTCTATTTAATTTGTCCTTCACAGACTTGGCTTTCCGGGAATGGCTGTGCAAACTCTTGGAGCGTACTGATGGGAACCCAGAAGTCCTTTCTGGCTTTACTGACAGTAAATTCTCCTTCTCGGCCTTGACAGTGGCAGGCATAGAGGTATAAGAGGCATTCCCTGCTTCACCAACATTACTATCGTCATCTGTGTCCATCTGCTTCTCCTCTGCTTGCCTTTCTGCTTCAGAGATCAACCCCGGGTATTCTGGAGGACGCTCTTGAGAAAGCTGCTGCTCAACTTCGTATTTCCATTCCGTGGCCCATTGTTCAATTGTAGAAGGGCACACCTGATCCATAATGGTGCTATACTCCGAGGTCCAGTTGTTAACTCCTCCAACCAGCTTCCCACCTTGTGCAAATATAAAGCTCCTTGACTTCATCATAGTGGTTTGACAAGCACTGAAAGTTTCAGGAGGAAAATAGCGCATTGCTTTAGATTTGTCCAAGGGGTAAGAGATGGTTGCTTCTAACTTGGTACGTTCTACTTTTAACTGAGTGTTCTGAAAATCTGGTCCAGCTACTGACTGACTGTTCGTAACAGCATTCATCTGGTTTACACTTCGAGGAATCATTCCATCGCTACTGAAAACCCCCTGCTTTTCACTCCCCAAACCACCTGAACCAGAATGGGGTCTGGAAATATTCTGTGCAATTTCTGATGTAGATTTACTGTGATCTGCTGTGGTGACTGCATTAGCACTCAAGGTATGGAGTCCAGTTTGGTGTTCTGGAACCAGCATCCTTGGGTCTGCTCCATCTTCTTTGGTACCAATAGAATGGGATTTTTTACGCATGGCTGGCGACGTAGGCGTGGTGCTGTCATCATAGGTCAGCTCATCGCCACTGATGTGGTATTTGTACACGCTGTAGCCATCAGAGCTGTTCACACTGCTCTGCCTCAGGAGATAAGCAGCATCACACTCTGACGATGCCCACGAGCGCGTGTACGTCAGCTCCGATTTGTCGATGCCCGCCAGCTTCTCCAGAGCGTTCACCATCCGACCAGAGAGCTCTTCCAGCTGAGAGAGCCGAAGGTCGACTGTCTGGAGAGAAGCTTTCATAAAATGTTCTCTTTCATTCACTTCTTCCAGCCTCATTGACATATTTTCAACTCTGTGGGGTATAAAAGAGGAGGCAGAGAACAGAACCTATAGAATGGTGCAGTAACCCATTATAGGCACCCAGCTCCTGATTTCTTCCTAAGGCAGAATTTTGTGGTGTATATCATGCCTTGTTCTTTTTTCTTACGTGTAGCATCAAAAGCATGAGCATTTTCTTGTTATCTATGCTTTCCATACACCACATTAGAGCAGTATTTGAACTCTGCCCTTGTATTCATGGCAGGAGAGCCCTCAGGGACAGACTACTATTAACATTTCTGCGTGTGCCACCCACAACTGTGCTCAGTTGTTCTCTTTCACTGTGAAGCATCAAATTAATTACATGAAAAGTACTTTCTAATGACATGCACACAGGGTGACTTAAAATAGCATCAAAGCATGTTGTAAAACAGGTTTTGCAGCTGTATGAGAGAGAAACATATGCTGGTGTTGATGGGATTGCTTTAGCTCTTGAACTAACTTTCTGTTATGCATCAGCTGAAGGGAGTAGAACTATTGTCTAGTTCAATTAAAATAATACTTTTTCCCATTTTCTTCTTATCATTTATATCATAACGGATGTGATGGTACTAGAAAAATGCCTATAAAAGTAATTAATTGGAATGTGGCTTAGAGATCACATACTAGTAAATCTACCAGTAAAAAATTACATTAAATTAACGTGTTTTTTTTCTCTCACACACAAAAGATGACGAAGCATCTGGAGCAAGAAGCTATGAGAAATAAACAAATCTGCTTTGTGGCCATAGACCATAGTGAATCAGTGAGGCTTATCAGCCCTGCTTTATTCTCTGCCACAATACCTAGGATTTTGACAAATTGCCATGGATAACCAGTGTGATAGAGACTACTCGAATACATGGAGCAGGTTTAATTTACTTCTCTATTCTCAAATTTCAAATATAATAATGCAAGATGTTCAGGGCCTCTCTCAAGAGAAAAAGGTTTATCTATTAAAGAATTATATGCCTCAGAGAGCTAATTCATAACAAATGTTAAAATGAAGATACATATAGATATATAGATAAATATGTACATGGAGTACTTCATCAGTAAAATACTATGAGGTAGATTTAGGTGAAAGAGTGTTTAAAATGTGTATAATTTTCATTCTAGGGAGAATTTTTCTTCATTTCAAGGAAATGACAGAAGACCCCATCTCTTGACTTACTTAGATCTACTGACAGAATAGGCAGAGCCTTTGGGAACAGTCCTGCCAAGTGACCTGGTAAAAAAGGCTGCTGCCATGAGCACTGTGTGCTTACAAAGCAATATGCAAACATTGCCCTAGTCCTCAGAATAGCATAACGATTTCTATGCGAATATTCCCCATCTTTTAAATGGGGAAGTTCACACTGAAAAGCTAAATGCCTTGTTCAAAGCCTGCAAGAGTATCTGTGGCAGAGATTAAAATTCAGCAGTTGTGAGTGCCAGATCCTAATGTGAACCACAGGTCCAAGGGAAGAACCCTCAGTGCCTTTGTCACTAAGCTCCATCATGTTTCTCAGGTTGGATGAACTGTTGGAAACTCAACAAGCAGCAATTTGCTCAAATGGATTAAAAGTGCAACTGTGATCCTGAGATGGATGAGAGATATAAAATTCATCATGAGCAAAAATGTTCTTACAACAAAGCTACCCAAACCAGCAGATTTAGTGACATAACGGAAGGAGCAACAAAATGTTTGCTCTCGTGAGAGATGCACCTGCTCAGATAGTTATTTGGGATTCAGATCAGCTTCTGCGTTAGTGGTGGTTTTCTTCAAGATCAAAATCTTTTGTATTTTAACTGAACCATGGTTATAAAGAAGATATTAAAAAGACCATTTCCTGACAAATGGTGTGGACTTTTTTGTTACAATAGGTACCTTTCAGAGGTAACTCTGATGCGTTCATCATTAGATGACTGCTGCTCATCCTCTTTCTCCTGGAAGTATTCTTCTACACACTGCTCTTCAAACTCATACAGTTTTTTTAGCTCTTCATCATTCAGAAATAACTCTGTGCAAAAGAGAAGAACAAAAGAGGAGTTTCCTTTTTCTGAACTTCTGGCAGTCAATTTAAATCCAATTTAGCAGTTTATTATGGACACGGGCATATTGCAGATTCTACTGCACTAACTGAACAGATGATTTTTTAAAATAGGCAGTGAGCACTTAGCTAAGGATGGGCAGAGCTGTGAAGGCAGTGGAATGCATTATGACCATCATCTGCTTCCACGGCCATCCACGTGGGGCTCTATGTTCTGAATGACTTTGGCACTGTTGAACAGCTGTGCATTGAACTGACCAGATTTTACAAGATAAAGACCTGGGCAATCTCTGCCAGTTTGACTGTTCCTTCATTCAAGTGTTCTTAAAAGGATGTCAGTTACAGGCACCAGATAAATTTAACAGATTGTTCACAGATACTCTTTGGATAAGATATTAAGAAATTTATAATCACATAAGAAAAATCCAAGGGGAATATAAGCTTTTGGGAACAATTCATCCTTTATCTGGATTTCTCTCTTTGCATTTGGAAGGAGCGTTACATTTCCTTTTTTTCATTTTTCTTTTTCCTATTGTGCAAGAATGTTTCCTGTGAAACACAGAAATAAAGGGATAGTTGTGAGCATCTGATTATTTCCATGAGGCATACAATGAAAATAATAATTAACAGTTTCAGAGTATGTTAGGAGAAGAATCCTCACAGTTTCCCTGTGAAATGACAGATAAATCTCTAAATGATAGTTGGGATAGCCACAGGTTGCTCACAATCACAGAGCTGACACTATAGCTGACATTTGGAACTGCGATCCCATCTTCTGAAATTCCTATTTGCCCTTCCCAACACATGGACTTCACCTGGACTGCGTAGATACCATCCCACTGTTTTAAGAAAGCATGTTAAAGGAGGTCTTCATTAGCATCAGAGAGGTGCAGATTCTCAGGCACCCACAGAGCCCAAGAGCTCTTAACTTGAAACAAATATTGGCCCATACTGTCTCCTGCAAATACACTTGATGGTCAAGGTGAACAAAACTGTTCAGTGTTGTAGAAGCTGCTGCTTTCTGCTAATATGGTGCAAAGAGCTCAATTTAGAGAAGATTTCTTGCATACTCAGTCCCCTGTCACGCTCATCCTGGTCTCCATCACCCTTCTTGCAGCGGCAGCAGATCCGCTTGATGATTATGTAGATGTGGCTGAAGATAATCATTGGTGGTGGCAGGACAGGTCTGTCATGGAATGTCATGATCAGCTGGTACCGCTGGAACTTCCAGACTTGGTTGGATATTGATTTTACCTCAAAGAAGGTATTGCTGAAAGGAAACATAGATACAGTTTCTACGAGGTCCCTAATCTTGTCATTGAGCAAGTACTGTGTTGAAAAAAGCAGCAGCTAAATAACCTCATGGCGCCACATGATTTGCTTGGTTCAGCTCTTTGTTGGTGCTACTGAACTAAGGATTAAATTGAACTCATGATTTCACTACTCCTTTTGAAGGTAGCAAACAGAAGGTGCTCTGCATCCCTCAGGCACAACTCAGAACAGTCCTCCTCTCAGACCATTTACTCCTACTGTACAAATCCCTTAGGTGCCAGTGAAAAGAAACTCACATGATTTATGCATCACATAATTGGTATTTTGGGGCTTGGTTATAAACTACTTCTTTTAACACGGGCCAGTATTTGATGCTACACAAAGTATTAAATCCATGAAAAGTATTTTGTATGCTAAACTAAGAAGCTTCACATAGTTTGCCTTTAATATGCTAATCAGCTTGACCTACATAGAAGACTTTTCAAGTTTTCACAAAATGTCCTAAATTCAAACTTAACTCCCTCAAACTTCTGATTTGAAAACATGGTGCATATTCTTGTAAAGGAATTTATTCTTAGAAGCTTCATCATTTTTACAGCAAAGTAAGGTGTGTTTTAAAGATGTTTAATTTTGAAATTCAGTTGATATGAAGTGACAGAATTCAATCCAGAGATAACAATAATCACAGTTATGACATTCCAACTAAGAGAAAGCAGACTTGATATTCTGTCTTAGAAAAGGCTTTTCAAACTATTTTTAAAGTATCTTCAGACAGCTCACTCCACTTCTATGATGGTGATGATACTGGAACTTCCTTTTTATATTTTCTGTCCACTTATTTCCTAACTTTATGTGCTTTAGAATATCTACATTCATAAAACCAGTTAAAACATCTCTTTGACTCCCGTGTACCCAGAGCTTTTGCTTTCTTTAGGTTAAGTATACATGAGACTATTTACCAATGATAAATAACAGTCTGCCCTCACTCCATGTCTTCTTTATAGCAGGAATTGCCCAGCTAGATCTCAACTCCTTGCACGCAGGCTGGGATGGCAGGAGTTAACAGCATGACCTACTTCCCAAACTGCTGATTCCTTGGTCCTTCAGCCAATAATAGCTACCATTGTAAGATTCTTCCCCTTCTCCCCAGCTATGTGACTGGCATTCGAGTACTTTAAATTCATGACCTTTTAAGCTACATACATCAAATGAAAGACAGGCTTTGTGAGCTGCAGATTTCTGGGCACACAAAGTACTATTTTTGCATTTGTGACACAAGCTACCTACGCCAACAAGCCCTCCAACATTCTATGTTTGAAGGCAACAAAAATGGGTCACCTTTTTCAGGTGCTCTGTTCAGAAAGTATTGCCAGCAAGTAGTGATTCTCTTTTCTTAATCCCTACATCATGGGAGTAAAAGCATGCAACCTAAGTGCAGGTAGAAAGAACAAGCAGCAGAAATTTATTTAGTTTTACTCCAGGTAAGTCCAAATATAGATATGTGCATACTGCACACTGCTCGGATTGGCCACAGACCTCGGCAACACATAGCCATCCTTCCTGTTGGTTCACGGCAATACAGACTATTTTTTTGGGTCGTGAAAGAACTCTGCAAGGCTCTAATTTCTTTTTCTAAATGGAAAACAAAACAAGAAGAGATAAAATAAAAAGAAGCCAGGTGATGCAGTGGAAATGCCTCCTGCTTTTGATGTTCAGAGTTTTGTTCTGCTGTTCTCCCGTAGTGTTGTGGCTGCCAGTGGCTACACGGGTTTCTGTCAGGTGTGTGCCAGGTTTCATGGATCCTGTTTCTCATCTTTCCAGAGCAACCTTGAGGCTTGTCACTATCCATTAAAAGGTAATTGGAAGCATCCAGGTTCTCTCACATACACTGCTGCGATCGCTGGCAAATTCAAAGCCACCTTTCCTCACTCTTCTCCAGAGTACACCCTGTTGCCAGTATTTGCCAGTCACATTCACAGAATAATGAGATTCTGAGAGTGAATGCAAACCCTTGCAAAATCAGTTGATGGGCTCCCACAGAAAGTTTATCTCGGCAATAAGACAAATATACATGATCATTTACATACTTGAAGACAGCAATCAGCAGGTTTACCAAGAGGATATTTGCCACCAAAAGGTAACAGGCCATAATAGCAGGAGTGAGCCAGGCCCCTGGGATGCACGGAGGGAGGCGTTTACCATCATCATCATAAAGATTGTCCCCACAAGGAGCTGAAGGAAAAACAGCAAAGGTATTCTTCACAAATTGCCTGATACTTAAAAATACTATTCACATTTATTTAATGATGACACATGCGTAAACGTTGCCAAATTTTGTCAGTTTATTTCCAGGAGCAAGTACGTACAATTTCTACTTCAAATTCTGCTTCTAACTACATTTCCCATATTAGTGAACAGAGAGGCAACTCCTTACTGTACAGTGTGGCTTTCTATTCACATTCCCATGGGTTTTCTTCTTCTCACAGTAATAGTCTAAGACAAGATCTTAATGTGTATACAGACATATTATTAGTGGAATTAAAACCAAATTCTTTAACCAAGCCTGTGAGCACACCTTGCCAAAGATATAAAAGCATTGCCTTAGTGGTACCAGATTGCTGAGTATAAATTCAACCTTTATGAGGGCCCAGTGTATTGAAGAGATCTTTAATGGCCCTGACCAGCCTCACTGGGAGTTTACACCTATGCCCCCTCTGCACACCTGTCCCTGCCTGAGCTATATTTCACCCCTGCCTCCAGGATGGACCTTGGACCAGTGTTAGTCCCATGGATGGACCCTTCTGTCTCTGGCCCTTTATCTTTTTGCCCCTTAGTGGACTCCCTAGATGGATCCCAGACTACTACTCGACCTGTCTGGGGCTGTTAATGTTACCAGCAGGTTAATGCTACCGAAAAGATAAAATTATAAAATGAAAATTATATAGTAACAGCAAAATAAGACTACTGAGAATGGGACAAAAATCGATAATATTGATCAAACCAATATAAAGTAATTGCCTGAAATAATTCTAAGAATACATAGGGTATCTTGGGTAAGAGCTGTCATGGAGTTGGGTAAATGCAGCAAGTTTGTTCTGTCTGAATGTGCAGTGCCAACATATCTGATTTCTAATACAAGGCTAACTTTTGGAACTCTTTGGTGGCAGGTAAAGTTTTCGTCAACCACAGGTTCTTTAGCTGTAATCTTAGCAAATGTGAAGTCTGACAGAGTTCATTACAGATTTAGTTTATGTGAATAGAAAACCCAGTATTTTTAAACATTTTGAAAAAAACCCCAATGCTTCAACCTCACTTGAAAAATACTTCAAATTCTTTGAAAACAGACTGAGCTTATTTACTGAGGTCTCCAAGAGATAGCTGGACTGTAATTAATAACATTTATTTTACTTGCTTTTCAAACATCGGACCTACATTTTTTCCTGGTTTTCCTAAGATAAGTATAGCAGGAAACTTAAGCGAGTCTTAATTTTATTCAAATGGACCAATGAAAGTACTGCCAAAACCACAGTAATATTGTATCCAGATAATCAAAGGGAATTACACAATGCCACTTAAGCGTCATAATTTTAAAAACCCAATTATTTTACTGTTGGTGTACTAGAAACAAGTCTTAGCAATGACTTAAGCTCAGTTAAAACTTCTGATCTGCATTTTGTATTAAAATATTTTTCCTCTGCTTATTTTCAAGTGAAACTATTACAGTAGAAAAACAAGCTTCACGCCTAAATACTGGATGAGTGCTGTAATTAAAAAATGAGTAACTAGTCAAGAAAAAGATTAATGGACATATTCAGCTAAATGAGATAATCAGCTCTCCACAGAGACTTACGATTGATTTCCATGGCATAGACTGAACATCATTCCAAAGGAACGGAACAGAAAAGGAGGCAGGGAGAGAAAAAGAAAACAATAGAATAATAAAGAAACAGAACCCCAAAAAAGATGATTGGAAATACAGTTCTGCTGCCAAGAAAAGATAAGCAACTCAAATGTCAGAACAGTAGAGACATACGCTGAGAAAAAATGTCTTCGTTAAAAATGCATTGCATTCTGCAATTTCCTTTTCATGCTGTTTTCCCCAAATGTTACATATGGCAGCAAACTAATGATAATAATATATCACAAAATGCTTCTGGCAGATGATCATTTAAATACACATGATATTTCTGGCGAGTAAACAAAACTGGCGGTCACCACGAACACGAAGCAACTCAAAATTATCACACAAAAATCATTCTTCTAGCTATTATGGAAATATTTTCTCCTTTTTTTTTTTTCTAACCACCCTGGCTTTGAATCTGTCAGATGTTTCTTTTGAATAGCTATGTTTCCATTAATAGGCACGCTACCGTACACTGCAATAACATCAGTATCATTAATGCCCATTTTGACTACCAGACTGGACACTTGCTTGCCAATTCCTAAATGCTGGTTTGTAAGAAAAATCACACTATTGATATTGAAGGAAATTCAACCAGGCTTCTCTATCGTTTAAGAATATGATTCTGTTGAGTACTAGGTGCTGATAACTTCTTGCTCGGGCATGTTTTCTAAACAGAGTGAACCACACAAGAGCTTCCTGGGGTGCATTAGGAAAAGTGTTACCAGCAAATTAAGGGAGGTAATTATTGCCCTCTACTGAGCTCTGGTGAAACCATATCTGGACTTGTGTGTCTGGTTCTGGGCTCCCCCAGAGAAATCAGGCATGGACATATCAGAATACTCCTGTCATGGGCCACAGAGATTATTATTAAGGTGATTGGACCATCTGACAAGTGAGACAAGACTGAGAAAGCTGGAATAATTTAGTCTGAGAAGGTCAAGGAGATCTTACCCATGTTATAAACACCTGATGTTGTGTGGGAGAAAAGAACACAGGGCCAGACTCTTCTCAGTGAAAGGAGAAGCAGCAGTGGGCAGTGGGCAAAGGTGGAAAGATGGGAAATTCCATTTAAGCTGGGCTGTCCGGGGAAGCTGTACAGTCTTCATCCTTTAAAATACTGTAAACATGACTGGACAGACCCTAAGCAATCTGGGATAAATCTAATTTACCCTGTTTTGAGCAGGAAAGTTCAACTGGATGATCTCCAAAGGTGCCTTCCAAGCTCAGCAAATTCTGTGACTCGTGATCTCCAGATGACACCCTATCCTCAGAGAAGCAACTGACCAAGTCCAACTACCTTCTTCCAGAGGCAAAATTTGATGTAATGCTTCTTCCATGAACTGTTTACACCCCTGGGCCTTGCCAAAGCCACACATTAGCACTTGAGTCAGAGTCATATTAGACTGCCCATAGCCATCACTCCCCAATGACTTCTGAGGATGCTTTTACATCCATGGTGCGTTTACAACCAAGGACAGATTAGAGTGAAAATTTCTTATTGAAAGCAAAAAGACCTTCAGGAGTCTTCCACACAGGACAAATGCACAGAACAATTGTAAGGCAGTGCAGAAGAATGCCTTGCATAGCCAGAATTATTTTAAAACAACTCATACCCACACACTTCCAAGTTAGTTTATGCTTAGGCTACTGACACAGCAAAGATTCTGACCTGGGAAGGAGCAAGTAGATGAACTTGTACAACCAAAAAACCCGAACCTTTTGTCCCCCAAATCATTTACGCTGCTGAAGAAAGATTTCCAATTCAAAGCATGCTGAGTATATACCTGAGAAATGACTGGAAGCATGAGAGAAACCTGGGACACCTCTTACACTAAAGAGATGGCTGGCAAGGTGTGAGTTTTGATTTTTAAGGAAATCAAACTCTCTACACTGGCAAACATTCTTTGTTCAAACTGAAGCAGGATTTGAATGCACATAGTGAGATAAGGGATAGCCTGTTGCAGTCACTTCCTCTCCATGGGAAACTTGTCCCACTTGTGAGCCAGGATAAGCTCAGGATCTCTCATGTTCACCAACACTGCAGTATCAGACCGCAGATGACTGGCTTGACCTTTCATTTGTCAAGAGTAAATTACTGTACCCTAAATTACATTAATGAAACAACCATTCATTGGAAAACAAAGTTGATCTGATTGTACACTGTTCAGAAACAGACTAATGCCACTTTATTCCTTTCTAAACAATTAAAGTACACTTTAATGACATTTGGTATAAAAGCTTGTCATGATGATGAATCTTTATGTTTTTGAACTTAGACCTCCAGGTGCTTCAGCCTTCCACTTCCCTTCCTGTCAGTATATGCAGGTGACTGAAATAACACATACACAAAGCTGAAACAGCAGCTTGTATTATTTCAGATAAAGTGCAAACTACATGATACACACTAGAGGAGGCCAGCTGCACACTGGACTGTTGTACAAATTCCAAAATTAACACAAAATTAGCAGTAACAGGACAGTTCCATCTCCTTTAAAATACTGACAGCTATTTTTTTAAACTAAGCAGGTTTTCTAAAAGAAAGGCTATTTCCACATCCAAAGCTAATCAAGTGGCGTTTGCTTTTTTTGTTTTGTTTTCCTATTGGCGTAGAAAGGAACACATGAGTGATTCATGAAATGGAAACGTTTCTGAAAACAGACAGATGTAGGACTCGGAGTACAAATGTATGAACTCATTGCCTGTGAGTTGGAGATGAAAGGCTATGTGTATTTTAACCTCCTGCGCAAGGGATTTATTTTTTTTCTTCTTCTGTTGGAACTGACTCTTAGTAAACCTTTGAATGAAAAGAGCATTTCAGAATGATCTCTGTTGCAGAATGATCTCCTGCAAGTAAAGAGAACACTTAACACTGCCACACTCTTGGACAGGAGAATATTCCGGACTACATCGCTTTCTGTGTTAACTGGATTTGAATATAAACCAAGAGACCAGACATGCAGGTGGGGAACAGAACACTGTTCTGTCTCAGGTCTGCCACAAGAAAACAACAACAGTATAATCATAAAGCCAAAACACTAATTCCAAATTAAAAACAGTCTTTAATTTGGATCTGATCATCTGCCTCAGAAACAGGAAACAGACTCTTACTATGAATTCTACTCTTACGGTCTATCTGGTCAGCGAACACCTCTCCGTAGATCATCCAGTAGGGCATGTAGAAGATGTTGCGAGCCAGTCTCCAGGAGGGCTCCTCGTCTGGGTGCAGGATAGCCTGGCGGGCTACTCCAAAGCTCATCAGAACAACAAGCATGATGACCACGAAGTACAGCATGTCAATCATCTGCATGGAGAGACCACAGAGAGGCTCTCAGCACCACCAGGGAGCACAGTGGCACCAGCTGGTCTGTCTGCCAGCATGCATTACAGCGAACAAGAGAATAGCAAGAGAAAATCTTTTTGACATCATTCTTTAAGCACTACTCATGAATTAAGCATACATACAAATGCAGAGAAAGCAGTTACTTAAAGGAATACCAGATTATATTTAAAAATACTGAAAATGCTAAAATCTTTGCTATCCCTGTTCCCCTTGCATCAAATGTGCTATGCTGTGCTTTCAGCATAGATCTCCTCTGTGATTGCAAAGAAATGATATAATCATTGCTATACCATCTCCTGTGCACAGCCGATGGTTTTCTGGATGATCCTGTTGTATCTGCAATCTGTTATTGCATGGGTATAACATCTTGTGTGAGTGTGTGAAATTCACGTGGCAACTTTTCACAGGCTTTATTGAGAGTCCTACTTGATGGAAAGCCTCTTTTTTAACCAGAATGGAACTTAGTTTCCTGTTGCATCCTGCGAGGATGCCAGAGATGAGCCCACAAGACCCAAACCAAAAAAGGTTCGCTGCTGGGATGGCCCACAGGGTGCAACCTCCCTGTATGTTAGGGTGAAGTCCCACAGGACCTTGCACCAATTATGTTAACCTATGTATTTTCCCTGTTCGGGATTGGTCTTGTACCCTCCACCCCTTTTATTTCATGTATGTACCCCCTCTAGAAATTTCTTTTGAACTGCACCCCCCATTGGCTCTTGCCCCTTTGTCCCTCCTTCCCTGTACCCTCGTTGGTTCCCTTTTCCTTACTCCGCCCCCTGGCCCTCCACCCATTGGCCCTAATGCTCTGCCTGCCCTTTCTTCCTCGTATATAAACCTTGTACCCTGCCTTCCATTTTGTCTTTTCTCCCTGGACCCTCTGGGGCCTGGACCCTAATAAACCTTGTCGTTGGACCCCTACATGGAAGACCCTTCTCTCCTTACCACCGGCTGTCGCCTTGATCCCTGTGTGTGTGTGTGTGTGCGCCCCACTCCACCGGGAGTGTGTGTGCGCCCCACTCCACCGGGAGTGTGTGTGTGTGCCTCACTCCACCGGGAGAGTGTGTGTGTGCCTCACTCCACCGGGAGAGTGTGTGCCTCACTCCACCGGGAGAGTGTGTGTGTGCCTCACTCCACCGGGAGTGTGTGTGTGCCCCGCCCCACCGGGAGTGTGTGTGTGTGCCTCACTCCACCGGGAGTGTGTGTGTGTGCCCCGCTCCACCGGGAGTGTGTGTGTGCCCCGCTCCACCGGGAGTGTGTGTGTGCCTCCTCCTGTCTGGCCCCTCCGTGCCGAAGCGGTTTCCCCTGGCTGGGGACCCTTCCAGAAGGCTGCGGCACTCACCACCGCCCCACGCCGCGGCAGTTTCCCATGGAGTTCTTAAAGACATAATTTATAGCAATTCAGGCACTAACCATCTTTCCAATCATCATGACGTAAGGTCCCAGGTATTTGTTCACACCAAAGATATCTAGTACTCTAATGTACCAGAAAATGATATCTACGCAGTAAATCACTCTTCCATAACCCATGTAAGGCTGGTTCTGCAGGCGAAGAATTGCTCCTATGATAAATACTGAAATAGCCACCAGGTCAGTAATATTCCAGTATTCCTGGAGCCAAACTTTGACTTTTTGGCTCAGCTTGCCAGGCTCTGACATCAGAATCTGAAACAAACGAACATACAACAAAGAAATAATTAGAAAAAACTCCAAGTTACGTTTTTGAAGTAATGGTCATGAAAAAAGACCAATCTTGTCATATTCAATAGGTATCTGAGGCCCGCTCCACTGTCAACAAAACTTATTTCTAGCAAGAATATTTTCAGTTATTTATATATGTTAGAATATGAGACTCTTCTCTCTCCTGTATGGCTCCTCGACCCTGTGCACAAGTTCATGCCATTATAATCTCTATAATCTCTTAGAATGAGCGAGCTTCATTCTAAGGATTATGAGATGTTGGTATGGTCAGGCTTTACCTCTCTGACTTTCTCCAAAGCCAATGTCACAATGTAGGAGATGACAATCCATTCCTGGACTGATGGCCACCGTTCCATCCGCACCAAGATGATGTAATTAAATAACATCAAGTAACCAAGGTATGATATCTGCCAAAAAAGAAAAAAATCCTTTATGGACTCTGGGTGATGGATCCTAGGATCCTTCCAAATTAGGCAGTGTTCAATTACTCGAGATGACTTACACACACACACACACACACACACACACACACACAAAACCCCAGTCTCCACTAATTTCCATTACAAAGTCCTGGATTATTAGTGTAAACCAATGGAGCTAACGCTCAGTTTTCTACAACCACTGGTGTAAATGTAAATGTCAAACTGGTGGTGCTGGTGTCTCCAAGCCGCGCAGCAGCCTTTGGTGACCAGCCAAACTAAAAAATTCTGACACCTTGGATATCCAGAGGTAAGAAATCAAAAAGGATTCAATGACTTTGCAGGGAAAAAAAACCTGGAAGCAAAACAGTGACAAACCAAAAGATATTTTAGGGAGAAAACTGAGTTTTCTAAAGAATGGAATATTCAGTGTGAAATGTTTATCCACCATCTCAAGGCAGATGTAAGGGAGAATAAGGAGTAAAGCTGTGAGCAGCACCTGCCTGGAGGGATAGGGAAAATAAAGAGCCATACATCCCACTTGCTTTCTCCACTCTGTAATGATGTGGTTGAGCCCATGTAGGCAGAATACACTCTTCAGCGGAAGACAGAGGCATACAAACTTCGTGTGTCAGTCCCTCTTCCTACACTTGTTACTTAAACCCATCTATATGGACAGTAGGTTTGCAGGTGTTTTGGTTACTTTAGGTAGCTCCCAGTCTCAGGAACAAGTTTCTTGCTGAAGCCTGACTCAGTAAGAGCAGGGAAGGCTGCATCTGTTTCAGAGAAGAAACACCAGACAGAAGGCAGTCAAATCCTCTTAGCTGAGGGGCCTGATAATGCATGAAAGCAAAGCCCTCTTAGCTCCAGTTCCCTAATAATTTTGCTAATTAGGACATTCGTATGAACCTGTGTGTTGAGGCTAAGTGTGAAATATTCAGCTGCTGAAGACCCCTACTTGCACAAGAAAAAAAATTTCCTTCTCTGCAGGAAGCAGGCCTGCTGCAAAGCCCTCCACACTGGCACAGCCACGGGCCTCCAGCAGCTAAAGGAATCACAGATGCTGTGGAACATATGATCTAGACAGCTGAATTATCTCATTTGTTGAAAGAAGCAAAACCAGCAGTTCTAAAGCACTCTAAACCAGGCCCTTTGTGCCTGGGGCTTTTTTAGTCTACTAAAATGTAATTTCTTTGCACTGTAAAACCATGTTGAATACTTTTCTTTGAAACTAAATAGGAATTTCACTTTTAAATTATTAATTCAGGCAGCGGAAGGGGATCAATATAGTGTTTTGTGATTAATATGTGCTAAAACTAAAAACCTACATATTATTATGACCTATAGTATGACCTCAGGTGACATAACAAACCACTATCACTTTTACAGGGCACACACAGAATTTATGAACAGTAGCATGAATACATGTTCTGTTTTATTATAACAGTTTAACACCAGATAATTCTTGATGCAATAAATAGAAAATTAGATGCATGCCAAAAATAAGTATTTGACTTTAGATTGGTTTTAATTGTTTTAATAAAAGTACCTATTAAGTCTTAGCAGACTGGGATCTGTGCTTCCATCTAGGCTGCACCCATCTGAGCAACAGGGCAAATGGCAAGCACTGATACTATGGGGTTACTTCTTGGTCCTAAAGGACATTTCAATGCAGAACAGGAGCCAGGACCTTTAGAAGGCAAGAGAATCCAGCCTAGTTTGGATTGAGTGACTGGATTGTGGAGCTTGCACTTAGTTTGGTGTATTCCACACAGAGCCTCCTTCACAGCACGTAGGAGCTTTAGAGGCTGACAACATAAACTTCAGTAATTCATTCTGTTTCACTGTCTATGCATTTTTCTCTAAATAAAGGGAGTGCTTCACTCATCAGATTCCTTGCAAGTCAGTAAAATATTTATTTATTACATGGTTATTACTTTTACACTGGAGTCCTTTCAGTTTCACAGGTGTGAGAAAAACAATCATCAGTTTAATCATCATGACTTACTGTGTAGAACCAAAATTTTACGATAGGTGCGTTATAGAATTCGTAGATCTTTGTTCCAATTGGAAGGCTCTGTTGTTTTTTCTTTCCATTCTCTTCATCCCCTTTTCGGGAGCCTGTATCTGCATTTGCATCCTGGAAGACCAAAGTTGTCAGATTTCATCGATATACAGCAGTAAAAACAGTAACTTTTCCTCAACCACAGCCTCAGCCAACTGTTAACTACACAGGGATTCCCCTGAGCAACAGACCTCTTTAAAAAGTATAGAAATAGAATACCATAAATCCATGGAACTACACAGACACTTCATTTGCTCTGAGAATCCAGTCTATGCACTCCAAAATTCTTCACTGATTTTATCCCACAGAGGCAGTTGAGATTTTAACCTGAGTGAGCTACAGCATAATCAGTAAAGTCAGAAAAATGAGCACTCTTGAGATTTTAGAACTTTCTAATAATCTCCATTACTGACCGCATTTTCCTCCTCCTTTTCCTTGCCTTCCTCATTTTCTTTTGATGTCTGGTAGGAATAGTCATCGTAACTCCGATACTCTAGGAAAAGGATGGTGGGAGGGAAGAGAATTCCCATTATAACCTGTAAACAAGAAAGAATTCAACTCAATATTTTTTTCCATTATGGATTTCATAAAAAGGTAGGTCCCAAACCAAAATTTTCCTTTGTATAGTATTCAAGATATTCTGCCGTCCTCAAGCCTAAAAAGAAAATGAGTAAATACTTAAGAGGCATTGGCAATAAGGTATTGCATGAAATACGGCACCCTGGAAAGCCTCCCATCTCCACAAATACTCTGCAATTAAGAAATTGTGCTCCAAAATTAGTGAGCAGAGAAATGTCATGGAATGGACACAGTGGTCGTTAGAAGAGGCCTTCAGGTTTATTACTGGAGTTTATAGTTACTTCAGTCACCAACTGTAATTAGTTTTAATAGTTAAAAAAACTATGAAAGATAAAAGAATCTTTGCAGATAGCACTGGGAGAATTCTCTTACCGTATGAGATTGCTTAGATACAGAAACACAAATCAAAGTACAGAAAAGGAGCAGAGAAAAGAAGGCAGGTAATGAAACTAGAACAAACATCAGGAGGTTGATTAATTCATTGGAGAAAAGAAAGGAAAATAATAAACAGGTTTAGGAAGTACCATGATGCAATCTGAAAGGCAAGACACTTGCCTGAAGATTTTAAACAGGTTTAAGAGGGAGATATGGGAAAGTGGAAATAAACTGAGAATGGCAGAAACAGTACAATGTGTATGTCAGATTGGGAATCTGACCTGGGAAGACACATACAGGACTTTGTCAGTAAGGGGGATTTAAGGAAACAAGGAGGTGAGCAGGATAGGCCTCCATATGGGTGACAGCAACTGCATAACTCAACAAAAAAAGGATTATATTCACATAAAAAAACACACAAGCAAACACTGCTCTGCTTCCTTAGCATTGACTCACTCGTGTTTCTCTTCTGTGAGAGTCTCCTCACATTACTTGTTTTGTTGTAAATCAAACAATTAGGAAATATTAAAATCAGTAGGGGAGACTGCATCATCAAATCACAGAAGCAGGAAATGAAAATCGCATGGTTTCACACATTGCAATTTCACAGATTTCACTGTTTTCAACACTGAGTCTCAACTGTGTCTTCTGGTACGACATAAGGCAATATAAGAAGCATGTGTTCACATCTGGTTCATTTTGTCTCTATTCCCATTGCATGGACCCCAATGATATTTTTGCTTGTATCCAACTAATTTTTAATAGAGGAGGTATGTTCTCAATTAATAAATCTCATGCTTTATTGAAAGCCACAACTTCTCTCCCAGATTCCAGTCATGTTAAGTCTTTCATGGAGTTATATTTTCCTTTGCCATAGTGTAATGTTTCTTAGATATCCTGAATTTGAAAACAAAAGAAATTACCTTTAAAACAGATATGCTCTTAAAACATCTCTAAGCAAGCCATTTTTTCTGTGCAAACACTATGTATAACAAAGTGCTCCATGCAACAAACTCTCTTTGGGAATGATGCAAACAGAAATACCTTAAGGCCGGGGTTTTTCCGCATGCGCAGTCGCCCCATCCACATGTCTGTTAGGAGCATCTGGCTGCAGGTGTGAGCAATGAAGTCCCTGTGTTTAGCTGCCACAGCCAACTTCAGGCAGGTAGAATTACTCCAGTTTTTCAGTTCATAGGTCAGCAGTTTCATGGCAATCTGCTCATCATGTTTATAGGACTGATCCAAGAGTTCAACAGCCAGCTGGCCAAAATCTCTGGGAGATACAAGATAAGATCAGTGAAGTTTGACTTAGAAATCAGTTTGCTTTGGGGTTTTAGCTCTGTTCACTGGGCATCATGTTTATCCACACACATGTATAGTGACAAGAACAACTGATCTCAAGCTTGATTTGGGACAGCCTACAAATGTCCAAACAAACTGTTAGTGCACAGAGGGAATTCACTTAGGCCAGTAACATCTTAAAGGCACTTTAGATATATCATCAGATACTCCTTAATTTATGCGAGTTAAATTATTAAATTCTGAAAATAACTTTGTGAAATAAAACTAGCTAGTTTTACAGAGAGAAGCCGAAGAAAGAATGCATTCTGTCAGAAAAAATGCAAGTCTTCTCCTTGCTAGTGTTGCCTTGAGATCCCGAGACCACATTTTGCCTTGTCTATAATTGATAAATTGGCTCCAAATGGCATTCTGTGAAACTACATTGTAGAAATGAATTGTACTTAACTAAAAGTAAAGCTTCTCAGCAAGCTGGTATCAAATAGACATAAAACCTGCTCTTTGTCTACTAACTTTGAGTTGTTGTCCAGATCCTGAGAGATGTCATCCACCAGCTCACTCTCAGAAGACTCATGTGCCATAGACTTGTAGAGTTTACAAGCCACAAGTGCCTTGGCCATGGATTCCTCCCCTCGCTGCCAAAGGAAGAGGGCCATCTTCTGCCGTTTCATGAGCACAGCCCACACCATCAGCTCATGAAAGGGGTACTGAAAGCGGCTGACTTCTGGGTCATCCACATCAATATCAATCTCTTCCTCCTTTTTTTTCTTTTTCTTCTTCCCTTTGGTGGGAGGCTCATCATCCTGGGAAGAAAAGAAGAAAAATTATTCCCGTCAGTTTCTAATAGCTCACCTGACAACAGCACCATGCACGGAACAAGTACTGAGAGGACACATTAATATTCAAAGTTCTAACTTGGTGTTGCTGGTTTTGCTACAATGAATGCAATAGGACAGAGCATGCACTGGGCAAGCACACACAGACTCATATTTTATTCAGGGTGCTTTTCTTTGTACACATAATTACAAGCCACCCATCCTGGAAAAGTGCAGTAGAATCCCTTGGTACTGAAGGCATCCCTTCACACTGCATTGTACACAGATCTCTACTGCACGTGGAATTGCACAGGCTGGTCTGCAACAAATTAATATTTAATTAATTCCTCTGCAGTGTCAGTGGGGCTCTAACAAAGCTGAATTCCCTATGGATAGGCTCCCCTGTGATTTCTGATTCCGTATGTCTGTGTCTATCCCTGCAGAGCAGTGCTGCACATCTTACAGGTACTTTTCAGACTGACGTGCAGGTCATGGCAACATGCAAAAGGCAAAGACAGGCACACAGCATCCTTAGGAACAGCAAGATACTAAAGGGAGTCTTCACCTTGGAGTTAGCAATCTCTTCTTATGTATGCAGTGCACACGGAAGGTATTAAGTATCCCATTTCTTAAAGGGATAGGGAGGATAGGCCATTACTACAGGAACCAACATGGAAGTAACTGAAGGGAAGTAGTGACAATGAAGCAGGATCCTGAAGGGAGAAAAGCCATGATTGGGAAAATTAGGGTTTAAAAAAATGCAGGAAGAACATTGCATATATAAGTGTAGACAGAGCTCATCATCATTGTAGATCTTGATTCGAATCTCAGAAGTGGATTGCAAGTAAAAGAAATTGCTATTCGACAAAATCAGTTCTTGTTCAAGCAAGCTCAGCATAATGCACTATTTTTCAACAAAATGTGAACTTAAATCCAAATTCAGAGTTCAGCCTCCCACCCCAAGTTTTCAAAGATGACTCTTCAGCTCAGCAATTGAGCATCCACTTCTTCACTTTTAAGAACTGCAAGTGGTGACCTCTGTCTTCTATGAAAAATTCAGGGGTCATTAATTGCACTAAGTACTGACCATCTCTGAAGCACAGGACATAAAATCTCAAATGGAGGACCAAAAATTAGGTCCTCTACACACTAGGAAAATCAAGTAAAAACAAACCCCTGTGTAAGACAGAAAGTGCTGAGGAGCCTAAACTTCCTGTTTTAGAGCTGCTAACACTGGAAATGAAAAAAACCCAACCCAACCACATGGAGTCACAGCAATTTACTGACCACTTCAGCAAAAGAAATGTAAATGTTCCTTTAACTTTTGCTTTCTCTTGGAAGAAGGGCTCTACCTGCTGTCAAGTGGAAAGAACACTTCAGTCTGTGTCACATAAAACATTTCTCACTGAAAGATGGGAAAATCAAAATGTGCTTTTCGAGAAGCACTGTGATCAATGCTGATCAAAAAAGGTCACACCTCTGAGGAGCTGAGCTTTTGGCCTTGAGCCAGTAGAAAATAGGAAGCTGATCAGAGAGATTAAACATAACCTCTTTCAGAGGTTCTCTACATATTTTCTCTGTTGAGAAAAAGGCTGCTTATCTGCCTGGGGAAATAGGGGCATTTGTGTGTGGGTATGGTTCACATCAACTGTAACACAAGCAGCATGAACACCTACTGTGTTTGAGCACTATCACAGCATTAATAAAATCCCACTTCCTAGAGAAGTGCACTTGCCTCTTGGTGTCAGTGCTTTCCTGGTCTATAGGGAATTTTTTTTCAGAAAGAAAAGCAACTACCTCGAAAACAGAGTGAGTTTTTAGGCATCATCCCAGATTTGGTTTTGCTCAATTATGAATTTCTGCAGACACACAAGCAATTGATGTAGGGGCTGGACCCAAAATTCTGGATCAGCCTCACTGTTTACAAAGCATGGTGCCATCACAGTAGCAAGGTTGTTTTATAGTGGAGGACAGCATCTGACCACCTTGGTTTTCACCTCAGTTAAATGTTTTCTCTATGCTAAAACATCATTAAGCACAGAAATTGTTATTTCATGGTTAAAGGAGATCTTGCCGTAAGTAGCACTGCTGGACCACATTCTCTTTTCAATGTCATTAATGTATACACATGAATAATTAAATCTACGATATGTTCCAACATGAAGCATGTTATTACATAACCGTGCTAAAAATTGCCTGAAGACTATTAAGAAGAGCTTTAAGCAGTTCTAAAGATGCTATGCTTAAAAAACAGAAGTATTTCATACAATGTTTGCAAAATGGAATATCCTGTCTAGTTGAAATTTTCTGTAAATCACAGTAATAATGAAAAAGCTAAGACCAAGAACAGAACTGTACCAAGAAATGTTTTGATAAAACCAGTATTTTAAATAAATCCAACTTACCTCCATTCCCAGTAGTTTAAGAGCTTTTGGCTGAATATTAAGAAATAGAAAAGAAAATCAGTTAGATGGGAGGTAAATTTGAAAGACCAAACAATACCAAGCAAACCCATTTTCAGTTACAAATAAACAGCATTTGTTATGAAACTTACTGTAATAAATAATTGTACCAATAATGCAGCAATTAGTTACTCTTCATTTTAACTGTATTTGCAGGAATGCAGTGGGTTAGGAAATACCTATCCTGCACTCAAAGGAAAGATTTGAATTCAGACCGAAGAGTTAAATGAATCATTTGATAAATAGTGCTTTGAGAATTAAAATCACCACATGGTCACAAAAACTCAAAAAAAAAAATAGTGCTTCTAAGCACACCACAGTTAGAAATACTGGGATTGTAAACTACTGGAATAGGAGGAAATTCACCTCCAGATCAGTGTATTCACCACCTCCTGTGTCCTCGCATCCTTTAACACAGA
Source organism: Rhagologus leucostigma (assembly GCA_013397725.1). Classification (NCBI taxonomy): domain Eukaryota; kingdom Metazoa; phylum Chordata; class Aves; order Passeriformes; genus Rhagologus; species Rhagologus leucostigma. Next base: position 1,992,951 of record VZTD01001937.1, read on the forward strand.
TGTCTTACAACTTTCTTATATAACTTCACTCTTGGAGTTTCAACTTCTACCTTGCAGCATTTCTTTAGAATTTAATATGCAGTGTTTCACAAAAACAAAGGAACAGAGTATTACTTATTTTTTACCCTCAGCACAATGGCCACATCCAGAATGAACTCATTCTTACCCTCTTTGGTCCAAATAAATTATTATAAAGAGTCCGAAAACTTTTCCGAGTATAGTTGCAGCGATAGGCTCCACCCATGAGATATTCCAGGACAAGACCAATATCTATTAGGCTGATATGATAATCTGGTGGAAGATTTCCCTACAAAAAAACCCCCACAACTTAATAAGGATTTAGGATAAGAAAACATGACATAGATTAAATTGCCTGGCTAGACACACGTCATGATTAAATTGGCACATGAGTATTATTTACAGCCACTGGGTTCAGTCTTTGAACATTTGTGTGAAATTAATGGTAACTGATTCACATAATGAAAATTTTTGGGGGCATAGCTTCTTGGTTTGGTTGTTAGCAGAATTCCTAGTTGTGAACAGATTTTCATTTGATTTACTCATGTATCACCGTCCATACAAGTTTACTTTGTTTACAAGGGTTATATTGATGAAATTAAGAAACTTTGTACTGATTATCATTAATCCAGTATAAAAGCATGACAATTTCATGGTGAATCTCCTGACATTCATACTTTACATACTTTTTTAATGGAAACTTACGTTTCATCATATTATCTACAGTTGAGACTACAATGCAGACCATGATTAATGTGCAGCCCAGAATCAAAGCAAAAGGCAAATTCCAATTTTGGCGGTTACAGCTAAAACTGGATAATTGTATTGACTCCACTAGAAAAAAAACGGTGCTTCATTGTACAAGCTACATCCTACAGCAATGACTGATTCTACAGCACCACTGAGCAGCTGCTACGATGAAACAACTACATCCTAAGGAAGCACATCACCTCCAAGTTAACCCAACTGAATCCCCGGGATTGCCGCTGAGGGAGGGAGCGTGAAAATGCAATGAAAAAGAGGAGAGACAGACAGACAGCAGAATGCAGGGGAACATTAGTAACACTCAAAGTGACAACACTGAATGAGAAAAGTGTTAAACTATGAAGCAGATGAATATGAATTACACATTAACACAGTAGGGCACAATTCCCACATCTAAACCTCCCTGGAATAACTGGGAGTTTTCCTTGCAGAAACAAAAACAGGCGATTTCATGCAGCTGAATTTTACTGAATAAAAACTTCAAAACCTCAAAGAGAGAAAATATGACAAATCTCACAATGACCCTCCCTATTCACATATAATGAACAAATTTTTATGTAATGGAAACAAATGAGTAACTAATTTAGGACAGAAGAGATTTTCTCCCAGGTAAAAGTCAGACTGGTAGGAGAAAAGTAACTAGAAAACACATAAGGAAACAAACAAAAGGGAACAAATTCTGCGTTCATGGGTGAGGCTTCCAGTTAACCTAACAGGCCTTTCCTTCCACTCCTCCCCTGTAATGCTGCATTGGGAGCTTCTTGTAGAGAAGAAACATCAACCTAAATTTCAAATGCCACATTACACTATAGGAGCTTAATTTAGTTAACTCCTTAGTTTTTAAATTACTAGCACTGCCATACCCGATTTAGATTGATGTCACTGTTTGCTACAGGGAGTCATTTAACTTTGCTTTTCTTAACAGCTGCCATCTAATTTCAAATGCCTGCTCCCCCCATGCTATGCTTGCTTTTACTGTTGATTCACATGGCTAATGCAATCACAGAAATGTAACACTGCTTACCTTTTTCACATCTCTGACTAGCAAATGCAGCGTATTTGGCGGACCCAGTCTCTGAAACAAAAATAATTCATGATCCATTAGAGCTTCAATTCTTCAGATTTTTTGCAAACACGAACATAATTAGTGATCTGGCACCTTAAGCAGAGCTTTAGACAACAACCATGTGCCATCACACTCCAGAGGGGTGAAAAGAAGGAACTGGGCTACAGCGAGAAACACCTTTCTATCAAGGGCTGTGAAATATCCCTTTTTTATAAACCTTTCTGTGGTGATTCAAGGCACATACAATACAGTGGCAAAGATATCACAGGGCATTTTAGTATTGCTGCTCGCTTACAGTATTATAAAGTTCCTCCAGGCGAGGAATAGTCAGGAAGTGCTGCATGTTCACTCCATTCTCAATAAGCAGTTTCACAAAGTCCACTCGATCCAAGACCAGGGCATCCAGCATAGCCTGCTCCAGGGAATTCACCTGAATAGCAGAATGGAGAATGTTAGACCACATGAATACAAACGAGTTGGTTGGGGGTAACAACCACAACCATTTTCACTACTCAGGATATGGACTGAGTTCCCAAATTACTCTTTGTACCTCAGAATGAAAAAAAAATCTTCAACAGTTTTAAGACAAATACTTTCATCTCACCCAGTTCAGGAGTTCAAGTTTTCTTGGGTCTGTTTCTTCTTCTGGTTCTTCTTTTGCTTTTCCTCCCTTTTTCTTCCCTTTTCCTTTCCCTCTGCCTGCTTTAGTCTGAGGTGCTGGAGATTTCTTTTCCTTCTCAGGAGCTGTACCATCAGGAGCTGTAAGGCTTCCTATAGGCTGTATTTATTATGTATTAAAGTATTAGAAATCTAATTGATCATACAGTAACTATTTAATTGAGTACACTCCTACCAAGCTCACCCCCCAGTCACCACTTCTCACATTGAGTCAGCTAAAAATGGTAATTTCTCTAAGTTTAATGGCCTTTCTGCATAGTCACAGCTTGACCCTTTTTTAAAGCTGTTATGTCTAACTTAGTAACACTGAAAGTCAAAGCATTGAAGGAGATTGACTGGGGAGGATTTCTCTCGAAAAATAAAAGTAGTGTGAGAGGATTGGGACACTTCAGTTCCTTTGCTCTCTCTGAAAGCAATAGTTGTCAAAATAAATAGCAACAAGAGCTGGACAGAAAGAGCTTAACAAGAATGCTGCATGATGCCAAATAGCATCCATACTGCAGAGCAGAGAGGAGAGGACGGAGAGCCACTCACTGGTTCATTTCTGCTCTGCAGACAGTATTTCTGTTTATACCTCTCGAGACACTTTTAGTCTTCACCTCAAGTCCTTCCCCTTTCCAACCTATCCCAGGGCAGAGGCACACATGCACCACACTACTTGTCTGCGATTTGGAGGCTTAACTTGCTCCAGATAATGCTTAGGTTACATAAACTCCACAGACAAGAAAACTGGATTACAACTACCTGTGCTCTGCACTGACAACTACGGGACCAAGCCTTTAACCAGGCTTCTTTCCTGGGGATTTATTAGTCTTAAAAAATCCTCCTCTGCCCAGCTAACACAAATCCATTCAAGAGCCTGGACAAAACTGCAACTGCCAAGTGGCAACACAGGCTGGTCTGAAAGCAATCTCTATGAACTGGAATGACAGTGAATCCCAGCTGGCTGGTACTGCTTCCACAAACTGCTGCGCAGTAGAAGTACAAAACAGGCCAAAGCAGTAACAGGCTTCAGTTCTTGGTGGAACCTCTGAATCTAACCACAGTAATATGGAGATTGGGACATTCCATCCAATTAAACGTTTAATAGTAGTTATACTGCATAATCTTTAGGATTATTAAATCCTCTCTATATAAGCATTTTAATGAACCTCGAATATTGAAATCATCACATTACTAGAAGTGAAGGAATAAAACTGCATATGCAGCAACATTTGTTTAAATTTAATTATACAGGCTTCCAAACGAAATAAATCTCTCCATTATGCACAGCATGCACATGAATGGTATTCCTTTGAGTGTCATTTTATTGCCTGGTTTCAAGAAAGACAACTAAGCAAAAAACCCACTGAAATTCTTTCCCTTCATTCTTACAGCCCCTTTCAGGCTGCTCTCCTCATGACACTTTAGAGTAATTCAGCATCAGACAGTTCACACAGTAAAGCAAAAAACATCAGTACAGTGAGACAAGAAAGTGGCTTAAATAGAGGATTTTAGTTACACAGATAAATTCCAGTGTTTCACCATTGCTGCCAGTGCAGCATCAAAATCCAAGGTGCAAATACTACACATCTTTAAAGTACTGACAAACAAAATGACAAAGAAAACTTTGTCTTACTGGCCAGTGGTGTCCAAAGACAAAGATTTGGCTGCGTGCAATGTCTACACGATTCCAGGCCAAAGCCAGGCTGAGCTGGTCTGGAGCAGATGCATTGGTACCTAAAGAGAAACACACAGATGTTTCATGTTTCACACATGATGAAACAAGACTGGACAATCTTCTGCAATAACTAGAAAGCAGCAAGTCTGGCTCTAGATCATACTACCATTAGAATAATTCTGCCACAAAGCAGTGGATTCATTAAATCAATTCACAGCATCTTCCATTTAACCCATAATCCTAATTTCCAAGGGATTAATGAGATTATTTCCCTTTTTTTTAAAGCTTCCACAGACTTTTTTCTGATGCTAAAGACAGACATTTAACTCTCCCAAAAGACCTCTCTCAGCTCCTCTGGCTGATACTGTGGATGAGAGTGTAAAAATTCCTCTCTTTATTCCTTAGCTTCAGGGACTCCAGTGATCCCATACTGAGCAGGTATCAACTGCTATATACCCGCACACAGGAAATGGTTGTTTCAGCAAACATAACAAACCCCCAAAAAAATCTGGAACCGATCCTATTGCTCTAAGGTTTAAATGGCACAATCTGAGATCTGGAAAAATACAGCTAGCCTTTTATCTTCCCACTTTTTTTTTTCTAACTTTATTAATGTATGCTAGAACTGCAATAAAATGAGTTGAAATATCAGCAGTACAGTTGTTGCAGCACTCCCATCCCAGGCTTTCAGGGGAGGAAAGCCACACAAAACTTTCAATCTGGATTTTATGCTTCACGCTAATCTGAACTTGAACCAAACATGTTCAGGTACTTGTTAGAATCCAAGTGAAGAAATCAAAGACTTAAACACAAAGAGTGAACCTCAGAGTATAGGAATGTCTTCTTGGGATCCTTTTGTGCATCCTTTCTAAGTGCTTGGAAAACCCACTGTCTTGGGGTGACTCTATCATGTGTATCCCCTATCATGCTCTATGCCCAAAAAGTAATATTGTGCCTTTTCTGTGCCTTTAAACTGAGCTTGA
>VZTD01001937.1:1998268-2066388 GCA_013397725.1 Rhagologus leucostigma
TTAGCATCATTATCCTTTTCCTGTGTGTTTGTTAAAATAAATAGTTTTTATCTCTTTCACTTTCCTTCGAGGAAAAATTTCCTTTTTTCCCGAACCCTGTGGGGGGGAAGGGTGGTTGTAACCTGGTTTTCTCTCAGGGGCTATATTACTAGATTTTGGCCAAACCTGCACACCCACCTTTGAGGAGAGCAGTTAGGATGGACATCTCAATGTCGTGCTGCCCTTCGGAGCCCATGCGGAACACGGTGATCTAAAGGGCAGCACAAAACCAAACACACAAAATTACAACCCAGGAAGGAGAGAGACTAAACATGTGGATAGAAAATAGAGCAGAATGGTGCACCCTTATTATTTCCTACAACTTCAGATTTTTCAAAAAGTACAGTTCCACTACATTTTTCTTTGAAATTTAATTTTCACGGAAGTGTTTAATTAAATTCTTTCAATGATGTTATCCTAAAATATCCCTGCATTGGTAAACACGACAAACTTGATGAAAATCTTCACCAAACCCATGAAGTTTAAAAAGCGGGGACAAAACTTCCATGCAAAACTGACTGTTTTCTGATGGTTCTATTACTTTCCAGGAGTAATGGAAATGAAAATGCTTGTTACCCAAGATAATTATCATAGCCTCCATTTTACTGATGATGACACTCAAAAATTTTTTAGCTGCAGGATGTGTTACATATGACAATCAAAAAGGCAGAACCAAATAAAGAAAAGCAATTATTTATAGTCCCATTTGCTTAGTTCAGTCCATTATAATTCAATGATTTTAAAAACAGTAACTAATGTAAATCTTAGCCATTTAACTACATATTAGAAGATTAATAATTCAAAAGCAGAATAACCAAATATTCTATGTTAACGAAGTTAATACCGAATGCAGACCAAAAAACCTCCAAATTCTTCATTTACCAAAAGCAACTATTCACATTAACTACTGAGAATAGCAATATTCTCAACAGTTAGAATGTATTTTGCATGAATGCAAAGCTACATGACATTAGAAAAAGAAGAACTACAGAAAAAATATTACTAATTAACAAGAACAGACAAAACTGTCAACAGAAAACCGTAACTCTAAGTCTGCTCAGGCTGCACAGCCAGCGTCTGAATTTAGCTGAGTAAACCAGGCCTGCTCTGACGCACATTTTAAATTCAAAACAGTCTAAGGCAGCTGGGGGCTCTCTTCTCTCAACCAATTCTTCGAGGAAGGCTGACTTTTCAGTCAGCTTATCAGAGTCATTTTTATTACCAACTTTACTTCCAGTGAAGGTGTATGTATGGAACTCATCTTGGCTTCATATTTACAAAAATTTACTGAAACAATTAGTCAAACACTCAAGGATTCATTTTGCCTGCAAAGGCACAGTGAACACAATTTCAATACACTGCTGCCAGATATGAATGCCAAATGCTTTATTTTCCTGAGCACACTTTTCTCTGCAGCTGGGATATGGGAGACAGGCAGGAACCTGAGTGAGCAGTACAGCACATAGAGCAGCAAACCAGGAGCAAGAAAGGTGGGATCTTCAGGAACACAGTGTTTCAGTTGCTTCTGAAAGGCCTGCAAAGCCCCTCTTCCTGGAAGGAAAGGCTGTTAAAGAGTAACTCTGTCAGAAAACCAAAACTGTGTTGATGCACTCTGAATGCTGCTCCTAGGAACCTTTTCTTCAATTATCTTTTCTCTACTTTCTGCAGCTGATCCTGGGTTTAGTGCATTTATCTCAGTGTCTTAGTCTGCCTTGCTGAAGTCTGTGGAAAAAGACTCCTATCATTTTACGCAGGAGAAGAATCTGAAATTTGTTTTTGAGGCTCTCCAGAAGACGGAATCCCTTCTTGGCCTATGCTTATGAATGAATGCGAACATTTAACGGAGCTATATGGGAAAAAAGAGTTTAAACTATAAGCCCGGGAAAATTGCACTTGAAAGTACTCTATGAAGTTTGGTCACAGAAATTACCTTTGTGAACTACGTTTAGGACACTTACAAGTTCTTTTTTTTTCATGCACTCCATAAGAATGACAAACAGCTGATGAGCTTGATTCCTGTTGTAGTTAAAGGTTTTCTGGATGGTAACTAGAAGCTGGTCCCTAAGGGATTCACTTATTATCCTAAATGAAAAATGAGACACAAAAGAAGACATTACCAGAATGAATAGATACTCAGAAGGCCTGCTGTTAAAGAAACAATAATATACAGGTATTCCTCTTATATATCATAGATATACTTCTGTTTTAAAGTTCAGTCTTCAGGATTTTATCACTAGGCCTTACAGGACCCCTACCCTTGCTTCCAAATGTTACAAGTCCCTTTGCATATAGCTAAAAACCCCAAAATACTTCACATTTCTGATATGTCATCTTGGTTATTGTCTCAAACAGAGGACTAAACTTGCTAGTGCATCTGAAACCTCTTAATACCCAGCTGAGAAACAAATGAACAATCCAAAAGATAATTAAAGAAATTAGATTGAAAACATTCTAGAAAGGTCAGAAATGTTTGATCTCCCAAAGCAATATGAAACAGCCCTTCAATCTTCATCCATTTCCTAATAAAATACATGTATTTTCAGATTATGGCAAATACTACCAGCAGGTACGTGAGAGATGCAATAAAATTCAAAGTTCACTGTGAGAAAATGATTGGACTGACAAAAAATTCTCATTATAGATCTGCCTTACTAGACGAACACATTTATCTTAACATAATTATTGGAGAAGAAAATTGGACACTGCATCATGTGCACTGGGAGGTAAAGTCATGCAGTGAGCACATCTCAGACTGATCCTGGTAAGCTCTTTCAATTACCTATGAGCTGATAAGAAGAATGAATAAGAAAGAAAAAAAAAAAGCAAAGTTTGATCTTAACTAAGGAACCTTGTTAGACAGAAAGGAAAAGAAAGTTGCTGAATCATAAATACTGTTGGTGCAATTAAATACGTGTTATGTCTAAACAGCAACGAAATCCAGCATAAGAACTGCTCTCCTAATTCAGCGAATAACATCCACACTGCTTGCAACACTACTTGTATGCTTAGTATTTAATCCAAGATAAACTTCAACTTCAGTCAAGGAAATAGGCTCTATCTTCAGCACAAGACAGGTATGCCATACCCTAATTAAGACAATATACTAGGTGTTCGCCTGTAAGGCAAAAGCAAGAGAATGAACGAAGTCCAACATTTCCACAGCTGGTCTGGCACTCTGGGACAGTGAAGTTCATTCACACAACACAGCAGAATCAGGCAGTACGAATTTTGCAAATCCATGCACTAATTAACCTCAGCCTCGGCCTGAGGAAAAGAGTTACTCCTGGGAACTTGTCCTTGCTTCTACCATGCCCAACCCAGCACCAAGTATAGTGCAGCAAACCCTGATGGAGCTTGTACAACAGTGTGCTGACTGAGAGCAAGCTCATTTCAAAGGACCATCCCATGCATTCAAAGTGGTAACGATTTCTACTCATTAACTCCAGGGCTAAGATCAAATGGGCAACAAAAGCTGACTGACAGCAGAATGCCTCTGCTAGCAGCATTTTGTCCTTGAGGGTTTTTTAAATGAAGCTCTATGAAAGCAAGGCATATAGTCCTACACAGCTTTGGTGAAGATCTTGAAACCTTACCCTCCTTCTTCTGAGTACTTGTGTGCAAATGACAGAATGTCGGATGCTCGCCCACTGCCATCACAGATCACAACTGGGAGAGGGGGTTCTTCCCGCAGACACTCCAAGACAATGGAGATCACATTGGGACCTCCTTCCACTATGAGCCCAACTACAGGAACACCTTGCCCCAGTCCTGCAAAAAACAGAAGGACACAAACAAGAAAAAAAAGAAGTGTCATTGAAACATAGCTTAAGAAATTAAGATAAGTGGATGTGATTTCTGTGTTAGAGCATCACTTCAAACCAGAGCCCTTAGGAAAAATGATGGCCATTTCATGGCTAGTGCAAGGAAAAACATTCATATGCTGTTTCATGGCCCCAAAAGGAAAAGAGTAAGATGCCTCTCTGCCCTTGCTTTTGCATCAGCTCCATGCTGATAACTTATCCACTCAGTGTTGGTGGATGTTTCTAATCTCTCTTGACAGACACCACGTACAGATAAAGCAGCTAACATGACTGTCCTGTTGCTTCATCAGCTTCACTGTTACTTGGATGGCTCCCAGCTACTGCCTTTGATGCTTTAACTCTTCATGGGTTACCTACGGGAAGTCTTCAGTAAGGTGACATACCTATGCTTATTCCTAAGATAAAACAATGAAATTAGCATTTTTAGCATGAGGCTGGTTTATCATGGCTGGCCGATGGAAGAGACGACAGCTGAGCATCCCTTTGCTGTCCCTGCCTCACTGTGATCTCCAGGCATAGGATGACAAAGGGAAGCCCACAGGTCACATGGTCTCAGTAGCCTTGGTCACAAGAAACTCGGGGAAATGAAGGACAAAACATTACCTGAATGCTGACTAATTCCACTATCATAAGCATTTGAATTCAGTTCTTAATCTGTGAAATGACCAGCGCTTTATAAAGATGCACTTTTTTGTTTGGCTGAGAACATGTTCATATTTTCAACCTTGACCTCCTCTCTGAAGAACAGGAACACCATGCACAGTAACAGTAGAAGCTTCCTGACATCCTCCTGTCAGTACACCCCAGCTCTGATAAGGAGGAGTCACAGAGTGTGGGCCGGCCTGTGTGTCCATGAAATCTTTAGTGATTCCTCCTGAGATTTCCAGCAGAGGTGCCTGTGCTTGGAGTGATTAAAAAGAAACAAAACAACTCCCTGTATGTTGTTACTAGCACGTGTACTGCAGCCCTTCACACAACAGGTTTCTATGTGTATTCCCAACTTTGCCCTTCTCATGACAAAAATCATCAACTACCTAAATCAGAGTCGATACGCCCAAGTCCCAGTGGTATTACAAGGAATGACACAGAACATCTTGTCTCTGGGCCCTGAATTCCCAATCTTCCAAACCAGTGCTCCCTTTTACTACCTCACAGCTCTGCCAGCACTTCTGGAGAAGACAAAGATGACAAAAGCAGGCTAAGGTGAGCTGTTTCCATCTGTGGGCAGCAGTACCTGGCACCGCCTCCATGCTCAAAGGCAAGGGGCAGCGTTTTCCTCAGCTGTTTCTTAGGCTCGCCATAGGGAAGTACTTAGAGACTTCCCAGAACATTTGGATACCCCATGGCTGATCTCTAATTGTGCCTTGTAGCTTTACCCGGCACTCTACTTGATTTTTCTGCTCTACCCGTAAGAGCACTTAGACCCTGTTAGAAACTTCTGTGGAGTTCAATGCAATTGCCATTCTGGATGTTTGTTTTCTCTTATTTTCACAGGCCTACACAGTTTACAGAGGCACCTGTAAGAGGTAAGAAAGGCAACTGGTAGAACTGATGTCGATTCTGCAGTAGCTCTTAACTGAAGTGTGAATTCAAAGACTATTAACATTTTTTTGGACCATTTTTAATGAGGGTTGTGGGGTTATTTTTAATTTTTTTTTTATTTCACCTTTTAAAAATAATTTTTTTGCATGTTAATGAAAATATGTCTTTTAAAATAATTTTTTTCTAAATAACGATGAGAAAAGTTCTAAAAAATTATTTTATTGAGGCCATAATAACTGGAAGAAATTTTAAAACTGCACAAAACTCTAAATATGAAAGCATTAAGGTGAAATTGTCTTGACTGTCATTAAAAATCAAAATGCCTGCTAAGTTTATCAGGAAGACCAAAGAATTTTGAGTGTGATATTTCAAATGAAACAAATCCGCGTATAAAAGAGAAAATAAAATGTTCGTGTGAACATTCGGAATCAGAAATCACGGGGCTGCACAGGATTCCTGTAAACAGGAACTGTAAAAAATCCTCTCAATTCTGTGTGTTTACTGATGCTTATGAATTCTAGTCTGGAAGTCCACAAATTCTTTGCGTTTCCCTTAGATTCTCACTGCTTTGAAGCTTCTCCTCACTATTATTTGTCAATTTTTCTTCATCTCTTTATGCAATTCTTCCTCCATAGTTTTTCTGCCCGGTTCGATGTGCGCTCTTTCACCACTTATCAGACAGCACATGTTCTAGTTCAGTCACATAGTCCTGATCACATTTCCACTGGGAAGAGCTCGAAGAGGCCTTTAATTTCCATACTTTTAAGTATTTCAAGGCCTCCTTCCCTCCCTTCCTTGAAGATGTTAAGTTTACAGCTTGCCCCACTCGTACTTACGTGTGTTAATTTTCTGGAGGGAAATGTGTTTTTCCAACTGACGCCGTAACTTTACTTCAGCTCCATATTTACCTAATGTGCCGTTGTCTGCCAGAATGAAGTGGGTGTGGGAACTGTTGAGCACAGACAGCTTACTTAGAGGGTTTGACATTGTTTGGTAAACGCGTGTTACCTGTGTGTCAAGAGGAGAGATGCACCTGGATTAGAACTAAGAATCAAATGGGAAAATGCCTCACACCACCCAACAGAGGCACACTCAGAGGCTTCCGAGGAAACAAACCAAGCAAACCTTTATAACCAAAACCAGAGGAGAATTAGAAACAGAGCTTGCTTTTACATTCCAAATCTGAACTCCCGACAGTACTGTTTTCTTTGGAGGATGACAGTCACATTGTGCACTCCCCTGCATGTTCCCCTAAGCTCATTAACGTGCTCTCCTTGTTCACACACCGTGCTGTTACATAATCCTCTTAGTGCATTAGAAAATACATTCTCATTTGGAGTTCCTAGTAATTCATACGCCACTCCAGAGCACCCATCTATAATAAATGCCAGCCTTGCCCACATAAAGGCCCTTATGTGATTTATAGAAGTCTCAACGTGCCACACTGAAGTTAGGACATAAAACCGTCACCACAGAGAGGTCTCTACTAATGAAAGCAATGGAAACATCACTAGCTCCGTATTTACTTTAAGGTCATATATGACAACCTGAGGAATACACTTAAACTTAACAACTTTTTTTAAAGAAATTGTTCAATTTCACCTTCTAGGAACGCTTTAGAGATGGAAAAAAGTAATACTTCAGAAACATTAACGATGTATTTTGTTACACAGCTGTTTCCTTAAACACTTACATCTTTTCCTATTAGATCTTCCTTGTTTTCTACAATGCCCCACGGTGCAATTCCTACGGCACATATTCGTCCTCTGGATTTGGAAGAATGATCTTTCAAGGCATCTCCCACATGACGAATTACACCTATAGGTACAATTAATTTAATTCATTTTTGGCACTTCAGATTGATCACTAAACAACAGAATTTTCTTCTTGCCTCTCACAGAGCTACTGGGCTGCTTTCACTACTAAACTGGTATCTCTATAGTAGAACATGCAATGCAGACAAAACCATGGCTTTATTTTGCAATGGTTGTGTGTAAATCCTATTACCTTCTCACATCATTTGCTGAATTCAGTGAAGTCTGTGAAAGACTTACTCAGTTACTAACTTGCCACAGTGTAATCTGTACCCTTGTCCCTCTCCACGTATGTTATTCATGGGACACAAACCATGACATCAGGAAATACACTTTCAGTAACAGAAAGATCTTGGTACAAAAAAAACCACAAGAAGCTAAAGCTTGGAAAATTTGGAGTTGGGAATTTCTTAACTACAAGGATAACCAAGCACGAAAAAAAGTGGTTTAGAACTAGTGGCAGATTCCTTGCTACTGAAACCAAGGCTGAAATTTGTTTTCAGGGGAAACACCGAGTAATGCAAATCAATACTGACCCAGGAAAATCTTATGGTCTGGGCTGGGTAGGAGATTAACACAAATGATTACAATGCTCCTTTTTTGGTCTAGTGGGTAATGACTCGTTCATGTAGACTTAAATCTTCTGCCTGTGGGAAAGATTAGTGAATGAACATCACTGAATTCTTAAGTAAACTAAAAGTGATGGCAACTGCTTACCTGTACTAACACCACCAGTGAAAATCCAAGCTCCTGTGGTCATGGCAGCCTTTATCAGACCTTTTCCAAACACTTGCTTTAATTTAGGTTGCATTTCAAAGTTCTGGAGGCCTCCATGGACAGAGATTAAGAGTTTGGGCAGTTCCAGTTGCCAGTCTTTCACCATGAGATGCAGCAGAGAATCTGGTTTAGTGTCATATGACACACGGATGTACTGCAAAAAGCAATGTGTAATGTTACTAGTCAACCTGCTCTGTAAATTGTCCAAGCAAAGAATGGTTATCATTTGTCTTTCATCCTGCAGAGAGAGTTCTACCATTTTCAAACAAAGAAACGAATCTAAGTCTGGATTTCTTCAGAAGAGAGGAAGAACAGAGAAATTTTGCAGAAGTTTCAATTGTTGTTACTTTCACTGCCAAAAAAACTCAAGAGTCTGTTGAGCTAACACACCAGACGAACAAATACCTTAGAGTATCTTATGCCCCTTACCATGGCCTTATTTGAATGTCCTCCTCCCTGGAATTCCAGGTTTCCATAGGCATCAGTTGGGTATGCTTGGGTGTGTTTACTAACAGACCATTTCTCTGGCTGAGCTTCCACTTGCTTTGTTTCTTCTCCATTTTTATTAGCTGTTATACTTGGAGGAGGTGGAATATGTTGGTTAATGAGCTGGCCACAGCAGCACCTGTAAGTTAAAATTTGAAGTGACTTTACTAACAGTATCTCCAAAAAAAAAAAAAAAGATAAATCAGAAATTAGGTTTTCAACTGCCCATGCCTTGCTGTACGTGAATCATAGAAACATCACTCACATACACATATAGGCCAGAATTAACAGCCCTTAGGTGTTTCTGAACATACAAAGATAAAAAAAATGCACTTCACTTGTGTTATGCACTGCAAAGCTGTTCTAGGTAAAAGGACAGGCAAGGAAGAAGAATGCAGAACAGGAGCACTGACCACCTGTTTCTTACTTAAAGTAAGAAAATGCGACATTAATTGTTCTGTTCTCCACACAAGCTGGACCACAATATGTAGCTAGTCCATGGATTTATATTAATATTTGGACTAAGAAATCAAATCCCTTTATCTGCTATTGTCATTGGTAGTATCATACCAACTGTGAAGGATGGCACCACATCACTGCACCCTTGCATTCAGAATTCAGTATGAATTTATTATGGTTTGCAAAGCTAGGAACTAACAACTCACTGCCTTTCTGCTCCCAGCCTTCTCAACTCTGTGTGACGTGTCCCACAGCTCTGTGCAGATTTGAGTGCAAGCATGACCTGTGCTTTTGTTCCCTTGTCATCTCCGTTTAGGGGCAGTGACTAAACTGGGTTTCACACGTCTAAACCCAAATCAAGTTTAGTTTCTCTGGTATTAAGCCTTCCTGTTGAAACAAAAATGTCAAATGTTACCTGGTAATGTCTTTGTTGTTGGCAATTATATAGATGCATTCTCTTTTAGAAAAGGTCTTCTCTATCCAAGCCTTCTGACCCTTAAAAGAGAGAAAAAGAAAAAAAAAGAAACGTACTGATACATTTCTGTGTGGCAGAAACAGTAACACTCACCTTCTCTTTTCAGCTTCTAAATTCATTCCCAGCACTTTCAAACACCGGATACATCTACTCATGAAGTGATATGAATTTTCTATGACTTGGATAAAATTCAAACCTCGAATGTGTGTAAAAACCCTCATGTAGAAAGATGATGGTCTTGAAGTTTCAAGGTCTACCAAAAAATGCACCTGCTCCTTCCCACTGCAGTAAACAGTAAAAGGACTCAAACTAGTACAGAAAATCAGCATAAGTTGTGAAATAAATAGATAATAGCATTTACTCCAAATAACGCTTTAGTATTAATCTGTGTATGCAGAAAGTGCTCCCCAATAACCTCCCTGCCATAATTAACAATCTTCTCAAATAATTTTTTCCTGTTGTAAATCAAGTTCCAGTCTTTCCTACGGCATCTTAATCTGAACGAGATGTGTCTTGGAAAGAGGCATTTTTAAATTGAAAGATCATGTGACAGAAAAAGCACAAACTCCTCGGGTATCTGTGAAACAGGAGGAAGAAAACGACCTTCAAATTGTGTTGGCCTTTTATACAGCTTGCAAACCAATCTTAAAAAGTGAATTCAAAGGAGTCTTTTAATTCTAAAGAAATGAAAAATGTTAAAAACCACTCACAATTAGATGACACCGATACCTTTGCCTTGCTGATAAAAGCTGCCTCCTCTGAGTTGGAATTATGAAACTGTCTTTTCAAGTAGCAAGCAAATTGTTTTGCTTTAGTTTCTGCTATGGAAGTGAAATTAAATTTCTGCACACACAGAAGCTAAAAACGACACAAGAACTTTCAGGCTGACTTAAAAAAAAAAAAGGAAAGGGACTTTTCCTAGAGAAAGAACTAAAAACCTTGCTGATTTTGTCTTAAGAAAGTCAACTGCAGATGCCTGTCAGCCTGCCCAGCAGCAGCTTAGAGACCAGCCAAGCTCCCTGAGTGCTGCACAGGCTACAGCATGATGAACAGAGGGTTTCATAGTTCATCTTTCTTTCTCATGTGAGGCAAGAGCTGTCTCTGAAGTTCCTTTGTTTGTTGACTTGTTAGTTCTCCTCTGGCTTCTTCATTTCCCCCACTATGTCTAAAATAATAGGGGACTACTTGAAGTTCCCTCACTGCAAGTAAGTGCAAGTAAGTTGCCAAACCAAGCTTCTACTGCACTAAAAAGGTGTCCATAATCGCCCAGGTATGCAAACATCCACCTCCCTCAGGTGCCTCTGAGCCAGTCTGGGCAGTCAGGGTTCTGGGAGATCCTGCAGTTCTGCCCTCCACTCTCATCTTGATGATTTACCAAGGCAGAACCATCTCGTGTCATTTTAGAAGGAGTTGTTCGGGACCTCACAGCACAACAGTGAGGAAGAGCTAAAAACTCATAGACAAAACTTCCTGTAGCTTCCAACTTAACAGCTTTCTGAATGACAAGGCATGTATCTCAGGCTTTCAGCATAAAGAGCTTGATCACGTAGGAAAATATGAAGAAAAAGAGTATTAAATTTAATATCGAAACAGTGTGTCTTGGTCAGCTTTTCTGTCTTGACTTCACAGATTCCTTCTTCAAATGAAACTAAAAAGCGTTTCTTCCAAAAATATTTAAAAGGTTCTTTTCATGAACCTTCTGGCAAGGCTGACAAATTTTAGCAATATTCTGACAGGATGACAAATTTTAGCAATAGTATTATTCAAAATGGAAAGCCTTTGTTCTATAGCATCAGAGTCCAGTTCTAGAAAAGCCCAGAGAAAACATCCCCGACAGGGAGACCCATGAGGCTCTGTGGTATGTGGAGGTGGATGATTAAATCAAAGAAATGCCATTTACCTGCTCAGAACAAGATTTTGCTAATTCACAGGTATTCAGGCAGTTCAAAATATTCAGAGATTTAAAAATAGTCCATTTGATTGGAATTAGTTTTTCAAAATTAATCCAAAACCACAGTGTACAAACTCACTGCTGTTTTACAACTATGTCCAGTGTTGTTACTTCTCATATATATCATCTTAGTTTATGAACTTTAACATTACAAAATGAGCTTAACAGGAACCTGTTACAGAGCTTACATAATTTCTGTACTTTTAAAATTATATATTTAAATTTTTAATTATTTTAGGTTTTATTATTTTATGTATTCTAAACACATTCACTTTTCCCCCGCGATGTAAACTTCTAACTTCTGTGTGGTCTCTGATAACTCCTTGACTAAGCGACACAAAAGCCCAAATCAATCCCACAGTGCAGGAAACACTCTTCAAAATAAAAACCGTAATAGATGCTGCACACTTAACTGTTCTGTAGGGAATACTGGAAAACGCAGCCTAGAAATATCAAATCAGTTTGGATTGTTACACCATGACAGTGAATACTCCTTTACCTTATTCCTCGTAGCTTACCAAAGCACAGAGTTTCTTTTGCTGTTTTGAGCAAGTAAAAATAGTTAATTAACTGTTGGATTAAGTCACAGACTTAATATCTGTGTTTGGAAGGAAGCTTTTGCATCTTGGTATCTAAAATGAGCTCTACAAACAGCTGAACTCTCAGCTGTGCAGTTGCTTTTAAAACCCCTCTCATAGGAGGTCTGATATCTACTGCTACGTTGGAAAAAACCTTCGATACTCACCCCTAGAACCCCGTTAGGAACCAGTCGCTGCAGGCACTACAGAAGGACAGCACATTATGCTCTACTGGCTTATTTTTCTGTGCTAATGAGAGGAAGGCAAAAGCAGGCATTACAGACTGGGGAAATAAAAACCTCAGCACATTTGGTCAGCCTTTGAAGTTTCACTGCTTTTGTCTGTTTAATCTGCTTAACCAAAGCTTCATTATAATCCAGTGCAAATACTTGAGCAGAAACATTAACTGTCAGAAAATGGGCACCTCCTCCCCTTACTTTATACAGATTCTGTACATTTCTCTCTCTGGACTGAAATGCTCTCGGTCTTTCGAGGAAAAATGTAAGTACACATACTGTCTCCTGTGAGTTTGCAAAAAAAACCTCCACTTTTTAACAGCCTTGGAATGGATGAATTGTTAAAGGCCTATGATAGATCAGCTACAGTTTTCAGACCAACAGCCAGTGGGTTTCCATACAGTGTTTTCCATACACCTCTTAAGAAAATAAAAAAAAAGCAGATCCCAACTTGTTGATAGTAGTGAAGTTCAAACTTGCTTGTTACTGCAAATCCTGAATGTATTAATTAGAACCTAGTTTTGAAAAAAACATATTTCAGATGTTCAGTGGTATATTTGTTCTGCTTTATACAAACTGGCAACAGGTCTCCTAAATTATGATAAAAACAAAACCAAACCACTGCTAATTCTTGTACTTCAGCCTAGAAATCAATATGCTGCTGAGAAACAGCGTGAATTAATACTGAATTTATATTATTCCACTATATGGTTTTGCTAGTTGTCTTTAGCATTAAAAAGGTATCCTCCTGCAGAAATGACAGGAAATCAGTATATCTGGTTTGTAAATCACAGGATAACAAAATCAAGCCTCTAAACCACTAGTCACCTTGCTAATATAAGCACTAATAAACACAAAAACTAGTTCTACAAAGACCAATTGTCCTTTGACTATTGCAAATGAACGACACTATTTGTTGAGGAAAAAGCATGTCTAGGGCTGCAGCAACTGAAGAGAATTTTCTCTCACACCCACACAAAGACAATATCAGTTTTTTACTAAATTAAAATTAAATTTTACGTATTTCACTTCATATATAACCAACCATTCAATGAACAAGCATTGGACCTGAATTTCAGGCTGCACCAAAACAAAACCTGAAGCCCTGTTTCACTGCAGCTTTATGCAAGAGCAACAGGTGGGCTAATAAATGGACCAATAAACACATCTTTGGTGAAACTCCAAGGTGGGAATTCACACAGGAGAGGAAAGCCACTGGAAATGTCATGGTACAAACTCTTACATGACACTGTGTCACCAGAAGCTGTGAATTTAAGTAAAGATATACTGCTGCAGGATAGCACAGTATTTAGTGATTGTGATAAGCATAATGAGCAGCAAAGGAAGTGAAAGAATTTGGGGAGTGAAAGGGGAGCAGGGATGAGAGTCAGTAGTGTCACTGGAGTACATCCAAAGCCCATGCTCAAGCAGATCTAAACGCAGCAGTGAGCTCTCTGAACTCCCATGACCCCCAGAGTGCTGCTCCATGGAACAGGGACTCGAGTCCTTCCCGGATGGCTTGGCTTGCTTGACTTGGGGACAGGAGGGGACGGGGCTTTGGCCTCACCTTGTAACTGCAGAGTCTCCACTGTCACACAGCTCAGAGGCACCTGGGGCCCGAGGAAAGAGCACATATTCCACAGCTGCTGCACTCCAGAGAAGCTTTGCCTGGACCAGGCACAGCTGGTCAGCAGGCAAGCAGGCATGTGAACAGCAGGGCTTGGTGCATAGAGCATGGACAGGGACTGGACACAGCAGACAGTGCCCGGCACACAAATGGACTGAGGGAGTAGGCAGGGGACCAAACAAATCTATGTCATGCATAATACAGGGTTTGACAGAGCTGTTCAGGCTAAATCAAGCACAGAATAACACAAAAATGGATCTGGCTGGGCAGCAGAGCTTACATCTGCGGACTAACACAAATCACTTTGACCAACATGTTGTTAAGATGTGGACAGATTGTTGTCATTTATGGAAACATTCATCTGTAGCCCTGTTAACACCATCTGACCAACTTTCAGGTAATCCTCCTATGGCTTGCAGTATGCTGCAAAAAAGGTGGTATCACCAGGGAAATCAAATCTCAACTGTGTTGCCCAATTATAAAATTAGAATGCTCTACAGAATTAAACTGGGACATTTATGCTAGATTTGAGCACAGGGATGTTTGCTTTGACAAGATAGTGAGAGAGAGAAGTAATCTGGATGTGGAATGAAATTCGTATCAAGAGCAAGTGCACTCTTACTTAAGAGTAACAGCTGGGAGAAAAAAGAAATCGTTATATTAGCAGAATCTGTTATCTGGAACTTTAACCCTGACACGAGAACAATTCCTATTTTGCGCTGCCTTTAAATGCAACATCCCAATTACACTATCCATCATTCTTCACTTTGAAGGAACAGTTTTCCAAGTGCCCTACTAATTAACTTTTCAGGTTATTAGCTCTACCTAGAAATGACTGTCCTAAGACCCTGTTAGGGTCTTGCTTGGAGAAAAATCCTCCAACCTATGTGATGTATGTTAATAACCAATTCGATAGCCAGTCACAAACTGGTAAGGTTTTACTGAAAAATTGTTCATTGCGAAATAAGTACAGGGCATAAAATCATAATGCTCTTTTAAATTTGTGTTATGCCATGAAGAAGCCAGAGCCATGAACAATGTCCCCAACTGCAGAGCACAGCGACAGCCTATGAATCTACTAAATTTCCAAAACTCTCGTTTGTGCGAGCTCTATCAAAAAGCTTCTGTACAACCAAGACTAGCTTTAGTAATTATTAAAATATGAAGTACCGAACAACACCCAACAGAAGGAGGATCTCTTATATTTTTTGCTAATAAGTAGAGCATCAAGAAGGGATTTGTAACAGTTTTAAGATTCTTTCAAATAAAATACTATTTGCTCGAGACAATTCTTAGCGATAGAGTTCTATCAGATCTTTATATAATCTCGAGACAGTCACTCCACTGTGTTTTCTACATTGTTCAATTTGAACCCATGCTCTTGTAGCAACTTTGTCAAAGAACCACTTGCTCTGTGGTAGAGACTAACGCACACAGGCAGGATGGCAGTGTCTGCAAGCAGTGCAAGCAATGTTGTTATTCTAAATCGGGACCAGAAACCCCTCCTGCTGCTGGTTTGCAAACCAGTAAATGGTGCTACACTGTACAGAGAGCTGTAATGAGCTTTCATGGCTTCATTACGCTCTGTGTTCCTGAGGAGGCACAGCAAACATCTGCTGAAACAAGAAAGTGATTCAATTTTCTCTTCATGAGGGATACAGTCTTTAAGTGTGCAAGTAAGAAGTAACAAGCTGTCTTTTCAAATTTAGGACGTTCCTGCTGCATCTCTGAGAGATACACAGCACTTCCCCAGAGGCTTTGCAATGTGAAAAACAGCTACAGCCTCAATACCACAGCAGACTGGCTCGCTCCGAAATGGTGGAGATCCCCAGCTCCAGCACAAAGTCCATGACGGCACAAGAGCAAAGTGTGTTGGATGAGCTCGGAGTCCTATAGAGAGGCAGGCACAGCTGCCTGGGCACAGCCCAGCACTAATGTAACTATACAGCTAATGAAACTGTAATAAAGCAACTTAAAGAACCATTTGGAGTGTACTGCAGTAAAGCCTTGCTCAGTGCTTGCCTGGGGAAAATATACCTCGAGTAGTTTTGTCATACGGAATTTTTCTGTGTGGAATACAGAAAGAAACTCACTGACAACCTTACACTCCACATCTATCACATTTTAAGGAAGCAAAAAGCATTCCTGCAATGGATTGTCCCTTCCTTTACTGTACCAAATTTCAGGGAAGACATGTTAACAATAATGGTAATCTCCATTTGTTACTTATTCCAGTTCTGCTAATACCTTGCCTAATTCTCCTCCTGCCTTTCTGTTCTGGATGCTTGGGAGATGGGGAACACAAATGCCAACCTGTCCTGAGCCTCTGCACTTTTCTCCCCAAAGAACCTTCAGCCTGTAGACACTCCATAGGCCAGTTTTACTCCCAGATCTTACACACAAACCAAGACATTAAGATGGGAAGTGGTGAGCAACTTTACCTATGTGTAGTGGAGTCCTATCTGCCTGCAAGTGACCATCCTCAAGAGGTCTGATACAGCAGAATGGATGAGCAGGTAGAGACAGTAAGCAGCCTCTGACATTACACTAGCCAAAGTAGCCTGGTAATTACTAGTTTCTTCTGTAACATAATATGTTGATAATTCTTATTTAAAGATTTAAGACAACCCTGGTATCTAATTCTGACAAGGCTCAGGAATGTTTTTTGTACTGTAACTATTACCTGTCTTGGCTAACGTAAAGACTCTGCTAGATAACAGTTTTAAAAAAAGTCAGGGTGCTTCCAGATTCTTTGCATGTGGGCTATTTCTCTTAAATTATTCTAAACTATGAGCCCTTAGTACAGGCCGTTCTGACCTGAAATATAAAACTGCTACTATAATGAAAACCCCTGGGATTCAACACCCTCAGAAGCAAACCTTCATTTGTGCAATTCATCAACACTTATGAAATCATGATCAACATGATGAGGTACTTCCCCCAATACAAAACTAATCCTGGGAACAGTTCTTACTAAAACTACCCACATGTTTAATTTTCCTGGTTACTTGTAGTTTAGAAAATTGTGTCAATAGATGTTAATTACGCCTGCAGAAAGGACTAGCCCGCACTTAGTGCTGCAGATGTAAAATAACATTGATTTGGACTAGAATATCGCCTCTATTAGAGAGATCTGGGCCATTCAAGTCCACATTATTAAGAATAATGACTACTAGAGTAAAAATAATAAAAATGTGCTTGCTGTTTGGAAAAGGGGCTAAAAGTATAAGCACATCTTTGATATACGAGATTACAAGTTCCTAGTTCAGAGAAAACTATACAACTTCTCACACATCAGCTAAACATGCTTATTTTTCATACATGACATAATAGTATGGTTTGAGACCTTTTTCTTTAGGAAATACGGCAAAAGACAAATGTAAAACATCTGAAGAAAATGACTACGTGTTGCATGGAATATTTCTCATCTATGAGAGTTTGTTCTAAGTGCACAGTTGTAATTAGTACTACTTGAAGTGCAAAGCACACTAAAAAGCTGGGCTTGAAGAATTTATTATACTGACATTTTCAAAATGGGGTGACAAAAAGCCAGTACTTAAGGCATACTGAGATGCACGTTAATAAAACACACTTTGAAATTGCTATGGAGTAACATTTCTATATTCACAATGTAAAGAATATATTCATATCTCAGAAGTCTCTAAATGCTGGAGATGCTGAACAAATACATATTTTGAGAAAAGATACCATAAACACTTAGTTCTCTCTTCCGCGTACTGTAAATATGTACCCTTTTTGCAAATATGTATGTAATACACTAGCTAGCCAATCTGTCCCTGAAGAAATGAACATTAGTTTGCAGCACACAGAGTTTTCCTGACAGCAAGATTCTTCAGGTAGAATTCTGTTAAAGAGTTTAAGCTGTTGAAAATGTGCAACTTTCTGTGGCTAATTTCACACTCAGTAGAGCAATTCTTTTCCGGGCATTAGCTAAGACCAAACACGTTTCCTAGAATATGCCACAATCGGATGCATTTTATTCCCTGCTGCTTTCTGTCATTTTCAAAAAAGAATTTCCAGCTATTTAAACTCTTGGGCTGCAGCGTTTGCACAAAATTATTTCCCCTAATCTTTCAGAAACCCTTATAAAAGCATTGGAATTCAAGGTTTAAATTATTTCCTGCAGACTCTAAATACTTACGTTTAAAATATTGCATTATGTACGCCGGAGAGTTGCCAACATTCATTGGGAACTTCCTGAAAACCTGAATATTTCAGGGCTGAAATAATTACAAAGGGTGAGGGTAATCGGAGATTTCAGAGTTTACAGATAAAACAGTTTTCAGAAAATTTAGTCAATCTTTTCAGTCCTTATGCATCTAAAACCCCTGTAGATGTGAGTGAAGAGAATTAACAGATGTCATAGAACAGAAAACAGTATGTCCAGTGATGTTCCTGGACTTTTTTATCATGGTGTGCAGCACATTGTTCCTTCTCTTTAAAATGCTGGCCACAGTCTATCCACGATTTGAATTAAAGCGATAGCAGGGAAAAACTATAATAAAGGTTTCCATTTTCTGGATTTAATCCATCATCAAAAATGGAAAAGAAAACTTTTAAAGCCTGAATTAGAGGAGCTAAAGGAGACTCAAACAGGCCAGAGCTGTTTCCACGGCTGTCTCTGGCTCAGCAGGGGAACACAGGGAATGCCCTCCTGGAGCTGCTGTTCCCTTGGTAGGTGCCTGCTCAGGGCCCCCACAGGACCACAGCAAAGGGCAGGAAGGACACAACAGTGGATGGCAGCTTCTTTGGAGCTGCGATTCACAGAGCTGAGGGGTAACAAGGGCCAAACCCAAGCTTCCTTGGCTCCTCAATCTCTTGAAAGATTGGTATTTGAATACTCAAAGATCACAGGTAGGCTGGGGCTCAGTAAGACCTCTCACCTCACAGCCCAATAAGCTTTACGGCAGGAATGCATTTCTTCAAGCGACAGCAGCAGCACTGCAGATACAAACGTGACGGGGCTGCTGATAAGTTTGTTAAACATCTTTCACTGGGGAACCTCCTTTATTGCCAACACTCATCGAGGTGGAGAAAACCACCAAAAATTCTGCCCTTTTCTGTTCTAAGACTTCCATAATACCTGACCTACCATTGGACCTTGATAAACTCAACTGGAAACAAACACATGCAGAAAGAAGCTTGCTTATCAGAAAGTGCACTGCCACAAAAGAGCTCCAGAAAGTATTATTACTGGCTAATTTTGAAAACTCAAAACAGCCCCCCAAAATGAAAAGTCACAACCTACAAAACAAAGAAAACCCCAGAACTCCATCCCCATTTTCTGCAGAGGTAGCTCGAAATTAGCATTCAAAATATTGAAATGTGTAAGATAAGCGATCTTTCTTTGCCAGCATTTCTACATCGCATTACAGTCACACCCAAGCAATTTTTTAATTTTGAAGTATTGAGACACCATTTTTGGACCTGAAAACTCATTTTGTCTTCTTGCAGTTAGTACTTCAGGTTTCACATCTTTCAAAATGAGAAATCTAAGAAGGAGTCTAATCAGAACACTGTCATTTCAATGGAATTATCTTTCTCCCTTCAATTGCAGGTCACTATGCAGCTCTTCAGCGCAAATTTCAGTTGTGCATATTGCTGTTACAAAAGGTAGAAGACCATCATGAATGAAATGAAAAATGATTTAAAATCACATCCTACCTGCTTGTCACTGGAAGTGTTTCAGAGTTTGGAAAGATGAATTACAGCTATAGTAAATAAAGTGCATTTAACTCTGCACTTCTGTCCCATCTTTCTGTTTATTGTTCAGACTTCTCATTCATCTTACTGTTAGGACTTCCAGTCTCTCTGAAGTTCATGAGAATTCCCAAGGAGATGGGTTTCCACCACTTTAAGAAGAGAATCTCATATGATAAGCATGTGAGCAGCTTCTTTGTTCAAACCAATCTCATGACTCCCTTTGAAGGTAATCCTTTAGAAGTCTCATGACCCATCTCTCTGCCCAGAGGGTATTTTCATCTCATGGTGGAACAAGGCACAACAAATCTACTTTGATAGTGCCCAAATCTCCAATTTGTTAAACCTCCTTTCCTCTCTTCAAACAGTGGATGTACTTGCTGTAAAAACGCCGGCACTGCAGAAAGGCTGAAGCAGGAGCTGAAACTTTTAATTTGAAGTATCCCCTCCCTTCTGCTAAAATATCAACGCTATTTGCATAATTGAAACAATTGGACATAATAGTCCTTTCAGGGGTCCTCATTAGATGTACAGCTCTACATTCTTTGAAAAGAAGAAAAAAGGAGGTCATACAGCATTAATTATATCTAATCCTTTTTAGAACAATTTGAAGTTGGGCAAAATGCTGTACTAAAACAGCTGAAGTCGTAAATAAGCCATTAATTTTGTAACTTTACATATCACATGCATTTTCATACCCTGTTGCCTTTGTCAATATAATTAATTCCTTTGCTGACAAGGGCTTTTTTGCATCTTCTAATACTTTAAAACTACCAGTAGCACAGGACACTTTGTGTTGCAGGTAGTTGTTTGTTCTAACTTTCAACATTTGCCTTGCCAGGCCAGGGGCCAATACAATTGCCATAATGCAACAGGTAACAGTGACACCCAGAATCACATCTAAGGATCCTGCTGTCTGGAGCTAAAGGCTGCCTGAGCGCCTGCTCCTGCTGCACTGCACCGTGCACACAAGTAGCCTGTTAGACTCTATAAACTTAGTCCCCTGTTCCTGTAACTTATCTCCAATGTACTGAACACATACCCACTTGCGGCTGGCAGCAAAATATTTTGTAGACATAATTTCAACTTCTGTCTGCCCTAAATGGCAAAGCGTGCAGCTGAAGCAGCTTTGGTTTAGAACCAGACCCTGGTCTTCCTAGTGAGACAAAGTTCCTGCGGGCTTCATGAGAAACAGGATGGAGTATGGAAGATTCTCGAAAGCTCAGAATAGAAATGGAGGCAGGACATACAATGAAGTCCACAGATGTTTATTTTTCCAGTGGAAATCAAATTTCAGAGTCGTTTATGGATGCCTCTACTATCTAGAATGCAGGGTACTCTGTGAGCTAGAAGACGATGACCTGTTGGACAAGAAATGTTATCAAAGATATATAAGCCAAAAAATTAATACAAAAAGGTGATTTGGGCACTTAACTCCTTTCTGAAAGTGGAACGTGAATATGGAATGTAGTATGTTTTTTTGGCTAGGTACTCTACAGCAATGGAAGTTGAAAAGGAATTAATTCCTCTCTGCTCCTGAACAAGTTCTCCTTGGCCAGCCATTATGCAAGAATGGGGGTTGTATCTACAGTACCCGCATTTGGAAGGCAGGATGCATTGTAAGAACAAATACTGGAAAGATCACCCCTGTGTGTTTGTTCTTACATCTGTTAGCCCAAACTGCAACAACAGAAATGCACACCTGAGAAAGCACAGCATTCTTAAAAATCAAATGCAAGTTTTGCTGACTCTTCCCTTATCAGAAACTTGACGGACATGCAGCCTGCCAGCATTCCCCTTTGGCAACACCATAACTGCTCTGGCACCTCAGTTTAAGTATAAGACTCAAGAAAGACAACCAAGCCATGTGCATTTACCCAAAAAGAACAAAATTGTAGCTGTTAAAGACTTCAGTTTAAGGTGACTGAGATCAAAGACCCCTCTACAGGCAGTAAGAACATTTTCCTCACTTGCTATTGCAAATAAAGAACGAATTTTGACAATGTTGAAAAACACACATTTCAGGCTGGGTGTTTTAAGCAATGCCACAGCTTATCAGGATGCCTACACTGAATGTTCTGAACAGTACTTCAGATAACACATAATTCTCTCTCTATAAAAATGTAATGATAGTAACACAATAGTTATAGAATACAATAGGAATTAACCAGCATGTTCCACGGGTGGGTTGGAGAACAGCCATGTAAAAGCAAAGGGCCTTATACACAATGTGCGTAAAATAAACCTTAACCAAGCTGGCTAAAAACCTAATAAACGTGGACTTCTGTTGTTAAGGGCAAACAGCCCACTGTCTGCTGTGCTTACTGTCTGAAAAGCCTATGACAAAATTCTGCATGGTAAGAGGAAGAAATTGCTGGCATTTAATTCCAAATGTATAATTCTGCCAAGTTCAGCCAAAGTGCTCATTCAGAGTTCAAAGGAATAACACACATGAGTGAAAAAAATTACATTCTCAGAGAAAAGGCCACTAGACAAAAGATAGTTTTCATGGATGCCTGCACTCATACTATGGGAAGGCTCACAGCACTTGGAGTTTGTTTTGTGACATGGCTTGATATAAATGCACTGTGAAGGAAAGGGATAAAGATATGCATCTCTCTGCTGCCCTCACTGTGACTGTCTCAGAAAAAAATTCCCTTGGTTTCCAACAGCACCCATATGCTTGCAGGGAATAAGCAGCAAGGAAGAACTCATTAATTTGGTTTTATTGATTTAAACAATATTTTCATATACGATAAAGAGCCCACACCAAAAAAAGCTTTAATGACATCCTTCACTGTCAAACCATATCCTTATTACTCCCACCACCAAAATAAAAATATGCTTGCTTCACTGATAGCAAACAACTTATTTATTTTCAAAAAGTAACACGTTTTATTACAAGTGCTGCAAATCTAATACCTGGGTAATGAGTTATATTTATGTAGGAATAATGGACAGCTCACATAACTTTTCCCAAGTGATAAGTTTTGTTTGGCATGTTTGATAGCTCGCTTACTGAATGCAGCTAATAGCCTTTCTAACAGAAAGATAAAACACATTACACTTCTCCATCTGATGCGTTTGCTGGTCTCTCCCAAATGTGTGTCTGCCAATGAAATAAACAAAAAGACAATGTATCATTTCTTATCAGATACTTACTGGTCTTGAAACTACTCCTCTAATAAAAGCAAATTAATTCAAACAGTATGAAGGGAGCTTTTTTCCCCTGAATTTCTTCTCCCACAGTGTTTATGTAGCACTCTCTGCGAGCTTTCAAGCCATGTCATATAGACACTCATGCATACAGAGATCAAAAGTAAAATTCAGGGATAGCAAATGTGGGAGCTGAACTTTGAAATACCAAAATGCACTGTAAGATGCAATGTTTTAGTTTTTTTGTGTAAGACTATTTGTAAAACTGTACATGAGCAGGAACTGAGACAGACTACATGAAAAATGCCTAAGGTATATATTGTAATCTTCCTTTCCACAGTCATTATCAGACCAAACCCAAACTTTAAATGCCCCAGTAAACCATAAAAGTGAAAGTCACAAAGGAGTGAGCAGTAATTACAATGTGACATAATTAAGAAAATGTTGAAGAAGGGGAGAGAGTGGCAAAACCACAATACCCAGTGTGAAAATCCCCTTGGATCCAACTTTCATCATTTGAGAGGAACCAAATGCCACTTACAAGCCAAACCTGTTGTCATTACAGAGGAAAACTGCAGCTGAAGGAAGCCTCTATTTCTTTCATAGCTGAATTAAAGCTTGAACCAATGACTAGGATTTCACAGAATAAAACACTACTAACTAGCGAAAATTGTGATGAGAATTAATACAGATGTCACAGCTATAGATGCCAGAATAGACGAGAAATGATGAGATAATCATGTCCCTGTAGGTGGCTGTGGTACAGACAAGGCAGGGCTGGCACCTCCCCTAACTGCACTGTGGGCTAAAGCACAGCACTGCCTGTAGCCTCTAGAGATCCAATAAAACCTGAATTCATTCATAAAAGCCAAAATGTAACCCCAAAGAAGAACCAGTTTGATAGCAAAATGATCATAAACCCTCTTCATACCAATGAAGGATTACCAGGCATTCTGGGTGTAGAACAGCTGATACAAACAACAACTCAACAGCCTTGAAGTGTAATCAACTGACAGTATAACCCATGAATGGAAATGGTGGGAAATGGCCTAATTTCCAATCTGATTCCTATAACTCAAGCTACATTTATTGAAATGTTATAATCTCTGCACAAAATGGGTTTGGATGGAATGGAATTATCTGCCTGGTTTGAAGTACAGGCTATTATCCCCAGCAAACATACTGTGACCTTAAGTAGGACCTGATGAAACCCCACAGTGCAGCAGCAGTAAAAAGTGTGTTCTGCTTATTCTCTCCTTTATACAATCCACTCCTTCCCTCCCAATCTACAATCCATTGAAAACACCAAGTTCCTGGAAAATATATGTTGCTGCTTATGCAGGGAATAAGTGCTTTCAGGTGGACAAGACTGTAAAATAAAACTGATCTCTTATTTCAACTTTGTAATATTATCACTGCAATTCTTCTCTGGATGACAGAGATGTATAGCTAAGTTAAATAATTGCCTTCTTTACTGCCCAGGTTCATCTCTGAATTCATCTGCAGCACTCCTGTTATGTCAAGTGATTGGAATTGGAAAGAGTATTTTTAAAGTAGAACAGACAAGAATTGACACAGCTTTTTTTAAGCTGGTGCTAATGTAAGAAAGGCTGTTCGATCCTGCGAGAAGTGTGAGGGAAATGAGTTATTTTTGGCAAGGTTTCGCCCACTGATAAGTGTTTCTGTAACACAGTCAAGTGTCCTAAGTGCTACTCCTCCCTAATGGAAAGCTTTTAAACTTCACATAGCAACAGTGGCAATTGCATATGTTTCACAATTCTCTTTCCCCCACCCCCTTTTTTTGGTGTTTGAAGAGGCTTTGTACAGAAAAAACAGCAATGAACTGTGTGTTCTGCTTAAGCACAACTGACATCAAAGATGAGCTGTGACAAAGAAGAAAAAAGTGCTGATCACTCAGGGCAGCAACACACCAGTGCCATCCATGCCAGCCCCTCCACGGGGGACTGAGCGCTTGAATTCCTCTCCTACCTGGACTGCTCACATCCAGCTTTCAACACAAAGGCATCTGCTTAACTCTTGATTCTGTAAATGCTTACACCCGTGCTTGATTTTACAGCCATGATGAACCCATAGAGAGCCACAAAATGCCATACCCAGAAAGCTGTTCACAGTCAAAGATATGTCTACTTATGCACAAAACAGTGTCTTTACAATAAAGAGAACACTCTGTTTTTCACCAGCTGTGTTCATCTGAAGAGTTTAATGCACAAACTCCCACTTAGCCTTACTAGGTAGGCAGCTATTTACCTGCTGATTAAAGTTTGTGAAGTTAGTGTTAGTCCCAAGCCAAACATCTTGGAGGCATTCTGAAATCATGGAACATCTGACTGGAAACCTGCTGCCATAAATTCAGGTCCTGCTGATCAATACATGGGTTAAGATAAAACCACAGTAAGTTGCTGAAACAGTATGAGGCATTGCAGCTTTCAGCTTTGTCAAACACATTATGTTCCCCCCAGTAATTAAAACAGAAATGCCAGCAAGCAGCAAATGCTCTTGTTAGAGAGATTCTGAAGTTAATAATTCTTCTAAGAATTACTGGGAAGGGAGGAAATCTCTAAATCTTATTTAGTTTCAGTAATCTTCAGCTGTATAACCGCTAAAAAGGAATTTAGGAATTTTCTCCCTAGTGTATTTGGTTTTACATTTTTATGCAAGTATTTCCTCTGCTACCAAGTTTAGTAGTGGCTGAAAAAATGCAAGTGTTTCTGAATAAATGCTCAATTTCATTAGATGCCATGAGACATGTGCATAATTCATCCTTTAAACTTGCATTTCCAACCTTCTTCTCAGACTAGCACTTAGACAAAAGAAACGCATGAGTTACAACACCATCATTTCACCTTGAAATGCCTTAGAGTGTACAAGTCAGCAGGTAAATTTACATAGACAACTTCTATCTTTCTATTCAAGATAATCTTCAAGTTCTCTTTGACTGAGGATAGCATGTTTAAATATGGCAGCTCCAAGCTTTATCATATCCCTCTATAAAGACTGTGGAAATTTAACCTACTCGGTGATTCTGCACAGCAGCACCAGGCACAAAAGCAGAGCTGACAGCACACCTAAGCTCAACCCTAAATGCCATTCTACACGTGCATTGATTCGCTGAGCTTCAGCTTTGCTACCAGTCCACCTGAGAGCTGTGCAGGACACACATCCAGCCCCTCGCACCATCACAAAAACAGCTGGAGAGGAATTGTCACTGTTACTGGTGGCCAACAGAGCAGCATAAGCCACAAGATGCTTCAGCACAGAGGTTTAACAGCAAAATATTTATAAAGGATAGAGTCCAACAGCTGATGCTTGTTGGAACAACAACTGAGAGTGATACTTGATATTGAACAAATGTATACTTTGCAATAAATTAATTTATTCTCAACGGAAGGTTGTCAAATTAATTCATTCAGATGTTTCTCATAGCAAAAGAAAAAAGAAGCGAGTTCAAAGACAGGAATGTTGCTGTTCATTCTCCTACCCTGTGCTACTGCCATACTCATCACAAGACTGCTTTTCTGTCCAGTGTGAGGGAAGTTCATTAAACATAGAATACAGTTTTAGAGCAAAGCAGAAGTTTTGAAATCTAAAATAAACTTAAAATAAGTAAACAGCTTCTAACGAAACTCTGTAACAGGTTTTATATGGGAAGACTTGACCACATCTCTATGTCTATTTCCATGCTGACTCATCTGAACAGATTATAAGAAATATAAATTCACTACAAAAGGTCTGGTACCCACCTGGATCTAATTTGAGATGTGAATACTGGAGATATGGAAGTATAAAACACATGATTAAAAGCATCTGAGCTTCAAGTCACACCCTACTATTGAGACTGAGAGTTTGCTAAGGCAGACACAGATTTTTTTTCTGTTTGTAAAGTGCAAAACATAAATACAGACTTCATATATATGGATTAAAGTACATGTGCAATATATTATACACACCTTTGAAAACATTTAGCAATCCTCTGGTAATTTAGCTGCAACAATCACATCTATGCTGCTTTCATGTGGCAGACTGAAATCTGGGGCATTATCTCCTTTCCAAGACCTGCTCTGTAATAATCCTGCTGGAATGTACAGTGTGTATCAACCTCCTTAGCCTGCCTTTTAAGAGTGAATGTTTCTCGTATTTCATCAAAGCTATACCACAACAAGTTACGCTTACAGAATTGCAGTGCTCTGGTTAATCAAGATATTTGCAGTACTTTTCTCTCAGATATTCTTTGGCTGGAACCCATGAGAATTTCTCTTAGATGGCTTCTCTGCTTGCTTTCCCTTTCATTTGGGAGCTTGTGGGTGCACTCCGTTTGGACCATACACTTACCAGTTAATATAGTTAGATTAACTCTCATGGTATTTACTCATTCAGCAGAATTGTAGCACTACACTTCGAGAGGGTGGCAGGGAAGAAAAAAGGAGAGAGGAAGGGTGGGAGGGTGGGAGGGAGGAAGGAAGGGAGAGGAGAGGGGGGAAAAGTGCCTAATACTGATCTTAACTTTCTGCTACCTGGGCCTGTTTAGGACCTTCTTCTCTAGTGTGACACTGGCTCTCTTTTACTGGAAGTCATATAAAAGTTTTGCATATTGGCTTCTTGATAAATGCTGCTAGGCCTGAGCAGAATTCTCTTACCACAGCTCTAAAAGCCAAGATTTCAAAGTGTACTTCCACATATCCCACTGCATTTATCTCAATGTCCTTGGAAGTGCTCGCCACTCTTTTCCTAGCTTAGTTGGTAATAAGGCTGTGGTTTGACAGATACGGGCTGGAGTCTATTCTTGTCTTGAATCCTCTTCTGTCCCCAAACTATCATAGTTCTGAAAAATCCTGAAATGATGCACTCCTTTTCTTCTTGAATGGCTTCCTGAACAGGTCCAAGAGAGCACTAGATCCTTGTCCAGGGGCATCCACCCTCCCTGAGGAGTTTAAGAAAGGTCGGTATAAAGGTACTGACCATGTACTATTCACTGCACAGAATATTTGGATTCTTCCTTGTGTGTGTATAACTCTCTCTAATACATTCATTACTTTGTTCATACTTCTTATAGAGGCACCTATACGAATTATATAGGTAGACTTAAACTATGCCTAACGCCAAAAGAATGCCTTTTCAGGGAGTGATAGGAAGTATCAGTGTGTTTATTTTATTGGCTTTGCAGGCTGGAAGTTCCCATGAAAGATTAGGTAAGATGATTTGTGCCTTTCAGTTGCAAAGCTCAGGATAAGCTGGACGCTCTCAGGACATGTTCTCAGCACTGTTCGACTTTGCTGAATGTGCAGTTCCATTGAACTCTGATTACTACAGAGTTACAGCTCACTGGCATAAAGCATTAGCATGATATTTTACTTCTTTTCCCCCAGCAGCCATTCAAGAATGGTACAGGGGAAAGAAAACAGCATTCTGAAACAAGAGTCACACAGGAAATAGGCACCTTATTCGAAATACTGCCAGCAATCTTAATTTTATCAAAATGCTATTTCAGGACTATCAGTGAGCAAATCTGTGCACAACAGCACAGGTTTGTTTTGTCTGGGAAAGACCCATGAAACATTCAGTACTGTGCACTTTTTATGAACAAGAAAGCAATACACTTGATTTACAGTTACAGGCTGCAGGTTAAATGAGTCCTTCCAAAAGGAAAGGCTTATGATCAACGCTTTCACGCACTGAAATGCACAGCTGAATAAAACAGATGCAGAACCCAAAGCTACGAGCAGGAACTGATGAAAGCACATTGTAATTCCACATGCTCTGCTGCACAGCCGAATGACACAGACCAAACACCTCCTCACTTTTCCAGCATGGAAAGGTGGGATTTGGAACACTGCTTTTCAGACTGATCTGGTGAAGAACTTTAAATGTGCCAGTTATTGTGTGCTTCTCCAAGAAGGACCTGTTTTGTATGAGAAAGAGAATAGTGTGAAAATGTCACCTGAGAACTTCCTGATAGTAAATGCATCTTTTTATCACTGCAAATGAATCCAAACAGGAGCCAAGATTCAAGCAACTCAATCATCAAACTGAGATCTTCATTGAGCAGACATATCCTCACAGAGAACAAGGTTTAAAGTACTTTGTAACATACTTCTTAGACATTTTAGAAGTCACTAGCATTCTTCATCATTCATCCCATCTATTTATTGCTTTTAAGTGCAAAAATGGTCGTTCTTACGAATACTCATGTTAGTCCTTCAGAGAACAGAGAATCTGATGACAGCTACTGCAGAAATGGCTGATGTGCCACTTTTACATTCATGGAGCAGACATCACCCCCTAATAAAACAGGCATTAGGTTTCCTTTAGTGTCCATAACAGATTACTGCTGGTGAAGATCACTGGCATTTTAGACTAGCAGTTTCACTCACTACTGAGACTCCTTAAACAAGAATTTTCCATGTTAAACTAAACAAAGAACATCGCTTTAAATTCACCTTTTTGTAAAGAGTCATTTGGGCAATGCCTGTTTGCTCAGTCTCATTAACATATCGTTTGATAAAAGATGAAGTTTACTACTGAACAAGATGAAATCCCTAGAAAAGGCAAAGGAAAAGAGGCAGGATTTATTTCAAGAAGGACATTAAAAATAAAAAAAAAGCGCCCAAACTACTTGGCATGAGAAACACACCAGCTGCACTTCACTAATCCACAGCTGATCCTTGGAAAGAATCACAAATCCACTCAACCAGCAGGCTGAGTGCCATTTTATTGGCAAGAATTGAGAACAAAATGGAATCAAATACACACTCATAATACGGGCTATTAAAAATTTTGCTTGTGTTTGATAAAGCGTGTATTAAGGACTCTTTGCTTAATTCAATCACAGAATATGAAAAAGTGAAAACAGAAAAATTAAATACAGGAATTTGCTAGAAAACAGTTTCACTGTTATGGCCTCATGGCTGCAAGACATTCACCCACTGAATTGGCCCAAGTCCTGTACTTTGGAACTGTTCCAATGAGGGCCAAGGACTGAACATGCCACTGAGAAACACCCAGAGATATTTCTCTCTGTTCATGGCTGAGGCCCACTGCCAGAACACACATGGAATAATCTGCACAATGTCTGTGCTGTGCCTCTACCTGCCATTGGTAGTTTTTGCTGAAGGGAGGCTGTTTTTATCCTGTTCTTACAGCACTACTTACTCCCAGCAGAAGCTGTCAAACCCACACATTTTCAGCTTCCATACAACTTCTGCAAATCTTTCAGTATGAATTACACTGTACTCTGCAGCCTCAAGCACACAGTGTAGTTTAGAACCAGTTCAATACAAATTTGGTAAACAACACCTTAAACACAGTCAAAAGACTAAACTTATCCTTAGTTGTTTTGCTAATGATCTTTTATAATAAACACATCTCAGACGTTTAGCACTATAAACTACATAAACTAGAATAAACAGACATAAAATACTAAATAAAGCAATCTTGTTCTGAGTTTTATTAGGTAATATTACCGGTAATTCATTTTTCTCATGTTTATGACCTTTTGATCAATATGTGAGCATTTCTCAGCACTGGAGAAAGGAGGAAAGGAGAAGGGGAATATGGGAATGAAAAATCAAAAAGGTAATACAAACCTTGCTTTCAAGGTTCCTGTCCACAATCATGATAAAACAGCTCTATGATGACTGCTTGATTAAAAATTAATTGCTGTGGTAATTTAAAGATATGCATTATTTAATAATTAATGTATAGGAATGAAATTGGACTATTCGCTAAAGTCTTATTATAAGGTACACTTAGAAAAGATCCATGATCTTATTGTATAATTAGGAATGGAGGGGGAATTATACTCCATCTTGGAGAAAGAATGCTTCCTGTCATATCTGATATCTGTCCTGTGCAACAACTGATCCTTTTTTTGGCTCAGTACTAGGGAATACCGAATTTTAATGTAATATTGCAGAGTGAGGTCCTTTCTATATAGCACAGCTCTATCTAGTGGCTGATTAATCCAAGTGCATCTGGCTGTTGAAAGAAGACTAAATCATTACTGTGATGAAGGCCAGGAAAGCCTTAGGAAGGTGACGCTTTCTTTTTCTGACCTACTGTTACCTTGCATAAGCCTGGAGCACACCAGCAAAGGCTGTACTGGCAGCTAAATCCTGCCTTTCCATACACTGCTAAACATGATTTGGTAGAGGATTCTCTTGGTATTGAACACTTTTTCCAGTACAATTTGCAGGAACAAACCAGGCGCTCATATACTTATTCTGGCAGGGTACTAAATATTGGCTTGACAAACAAGCCCAGTGAAGCCGGATGGCCAGTCCCTGTGCTTCATTACATGCCTGTTATACGCATTGGCTCACCCCCGTATCGGGAATATGCCAGAATGGCAATGTTTGAGCACTGTCAGAGGTGGCTGGGAAGCCTCTGTCTGTCCACTCGATTGCTGCTGTGGGAGACAGGAAGGTTTGGAGCCGTTCCCCAGCCTCAGCATGCGATGGAGCCCGGAGAATCAACACTGGGGGGTAACACACACTCCTTAGCAGGCTGAGCTGGTCCCTGTCCCTACCCCTGGTGACACCATGGGAGGAAGAGCTCGGTACTGCAGCCCTTCCAGAGCAACACAACACGTTGAACCCAAAAAGTTCTGAAGCCCAATGCAGAAAATCCAAGTGGCTGCCGCGTTTTTTCCCAATCTCATCATCCATCTAGGGGATATACTGGACATTAACCTGTGTCAGCTTCTAATTGAACACAGCAGAAGGAGAGCTGCTAACTTCTGTGCTGTGTAACTGAGTCATGGATTCCATGAGCATGGGGGAAAGGTCACTGGTTTTTGCTGGTAATTACAAAAGCTTCACAGAAGTGTGCCTACATTTTTCCCAAGCTCATCAGGCCATTTATCCAGTGGAGGCTTAAGGAAATAATGGGTATTCCACATAACAGTTACTAGAATAACGCTCTAATAGTAATTCTGGTTAATAACTGTATATATAAGTATAGTTGCATTTAAACTAAAACAATCCTGCTACAGACACCAGTGGAGCAAAATTAAAATAGCAATGTAAAAGCACTGCAGTTGGGGAAAAGGACTCATACTTGCTGCATACAGCCAACACCAAAACATGATGTGGATTTTAAACACCACTTAAGGTTAAGCCCACACAACAGTTCTAAGAAATCAGCTTTGAATGTTGCATAACTTTGCCAGAAAGCCTGGAAATCACCTCTCCTTTAGAATGATTAGAATGCATGAACTGGGGGCCTGTCAATACTCCTGGAACTGGGCTTAGGTAATTCTGATCCCTGAAAGCTTTAACTGCAAACACTCTCTCATTCAAGCTGCATCTGTTTCTCTATATATTGCTCCAGAAAGCAACTTGAACACAGCTTCCTTATTTTGTGTACAGGAATTAAATAGGTTTGCAGCCCAGTTTTCATGTCCTTTTCAACTCATGTTTTATCTACCATTTCTGCAACCATAACACAGGTTGACACAGAAAAGTTTTACTAGTATGTTTTCATTCTAAATTACTCAAATTTGCTTTAAATTAACTAGTATTCTAGCAAAACAGTAAAATGCATTTGTTTTGTGTGCCTGTGCACAGAAAACAAAAGCACTTACCCATTTCAACACTTTGAAGAGCAGTAATGAGAGTCATATTAACATGTATAAACTAATGAAAATTTAATATTAATAGAATATTTTACCTTATCAACATGACAATTATTTGAAAATCAAAGCAATTTGACCAAGTTAAATACCACCCCCCACATCTTCATTCCATGAAAATTTCATAGCTTCTGTTTCCTTTCAGAGAAAAAAAATCAAGGTGACAGTGAGATGGTTTGCTCTAGTTCTTGATTCAGGCAGTGTTTGCTAATGAATTAGACCCAGAAGATTAACGGGGCTTTGTGGGGACCAGTTCCCATTATTTTCTAACGAAAGAATTTCTAAATGCTTAGTCAAGTGCCTGAACCCACACACCTGGCACCAGTTCAGATTTCTGGTGTCTCAAAGACATCCTCCCAGGGCTAGTATTCCAAAGGGCCTAACACAGACCTCCTCAGCAGCTAGAGGCCAGAGAGGATGGAAAATGGCACTAACAGCTTAAATTCAAGTAGTTTCAAGTAAATTCAAGTCCCCTTGTGCCTTCCTCCTAATATGCTGTTATACAAAATAAAGGCAACAAGGCTCTCCCTCAGTGCTTGAAAAAAAACAACTTCAGAACATCTGTAATTTGAATGAAAAAACACTTAGAAATCCTACCGAGTGACACAGGTGAATGTCAGAAAGATCAGCTATTGCATTAGTGGGTTTATTTATTCCAACTACTAAAGCTTTATCAACAGCAAAATGTTAATACCATAGGATTTATTACGGGAGAGGGAAGTAATGATTAAAATTAACTAGGCCACAGACTGAAGTGGGACACTAATGACAAATGACTGGGCCAGCCATTTCCAAAAAGCCAGTTATTTCCTTTCCGCTATTTCCTGAATGAAATACACAAATGCAGCAGTAATCCTGAGCTCCTGGAACACAGCCACTCCTGGGCTCTGCTCCTCGGGAGGGCTCTCAGCAGGATCTCAGCAGTATTTCCAAAGGCCCAAATGGATCAGGATCCATATGCACTCAAGGCTAACCCCCACAGAACCTCCTCAGCTGCTCACACCCCTCAGCAGTCGAGCAGGTAACAAGAGGCAAGAACAGCAGAGATCAGGCATTCTGGGCCACGGGGGTCATCGCTGTGGTTGTGTGCCAGGGGTGGGGAACCAGAACCAAAACGAAAAAATGCTTTTATAGGTGAGATCAGTGTGGTACAGAGCCCGGCTGTCCCTGGGTCCTGTGAGGATCCTCCTTTTTCTGGTAAACCAAAAGGCTGGGAGAAGATCTACGTGCAGCACTAGTTACCAGCAGAGCTATCATTAAAACAGAATAAAAATTAGTGTTACTTGATGTCAAGATTCTTCTGAGAAGGTGGAGGCATTAGTCTGGTAAACGAACTATTCTGAAGACAGAAGGCTGATACAACAGTTTGGGATTCTCTAGGATGAAAGACACCGCTAAACAGCCAGACTTACTACTGTCTAGTGAAGGCATACCAGGTCATCTCATGTCAGTGTTTCAGTGCTAGCTCTGGCTAGGAAAACACACTGACTTTTCACCTTTCTACTGCTCTGTTCAAACCTAAGCCTGACAAATACAAACAAAAAAATATCTAATCTGCTTCCGGGAACGAGAATAATCAGGATTTTGTAAGGATGGCTCAACAGAATTGTGAAGTGAAATCAGAACTAAATACAAAAGCATGTACAAAATTCAACAGCAAAATCAAAAGGTTCTCAACTTGGGATACCAAGTGTCATGCTAAAGAAATCTTAAAACCTAAAGAACTATTTTACAAAAGTAATGAGCTCAATGAGTGTGACTTGCACACTTCCATACAACTTGCAGCTAAGCTGTAGAAAACCTCGGTGAAGGATGCTGTGCTGCCTAAAAGGCAACAACATCATTTCACCTAAACCCCCCCAATATTACCTCTGGTCCACGCAGTCCCTATCTGAAGTATTTCTGTCTAGGAGCAAACTCTGAGGGACAGGACCTACATCTTTACCTGTTCTACAGCACTCCCTCAGTGCTGTTCCAGCTCTGGGAAGCACAGATTTCTGGTCTGACCCGGCACAGCCTCACACCTGACCTCTGAATTTATTAGACACTAAATGGAAAAAACTTGTCAAGTCATGAGCAGTACACCTGATTCCCACCTGTATTTGCAATCTTCAGTTTCATGAGCAAATTCACATCTATAATTGAAAATATTTAGGGGACTCAAACTTCAGTAAAACCTAGGTAAACTATTAAGTGTTTAAGATGTAATTTCAAAACAGCAAACCCTGGGCTCTGAGCACTGATCCAGCTAATCACATGCTGAATAAATCTTTTAAAAAGCTTTGGAATTTACTCTTTACTCTTCAGTTCCAAACTGACAAAGATCTTACATTTGCAAAAATACAACGTAAAAATCACCACCAACAATGTAGAACTGGACAAAGATATGTATCGCTTAATGTGAACATCAAGCCTAAAACCAAATGCATTCCTTTTCACCTGTCAATCTCTGTAAAATACATTAAGAAATGAACCAACATAGAAGTCAATGATTGCATCGTATTAGGATGATGGTTTTAGGAATGGTCTTGGGTACTAGAAACAACAGAGGATGAACTCCTGAAGAGCTCATTGCTCCCTTTTTTTGTGAAAGACAATTTGTAATACATGACCTGCGACAGGAAAATTGGGAAGGAGGGAAGTTAAAGTCAACTAAAACCACTGGAAACAAAAAATGAAAAATATTTAAATGTCTATTCTGTTAAAAAGATTATAAACGGCACATCTAGTAAAGCTTAGTAACCACTGCTTGCTTTCCACTGGTAGGAGCTTAAGCCATTCAGCTATTAATCACATGAAAGTAGATATTAAGGAATATTAATCCATACCAGCTGTTACATCTTTTACTGTGCTATTATTAGAGATTAATCTTTATAGAACAAGGCTGCCTTTTCATGTCATTTCCAAGAGGACATCGTACAAGCTGATACTGTTTTACAGCACATCTTCACAAAGAGCTGAAGAAAGCAGGTGCTAATGATGACATGGTGAAATTATATTCAACTTCATACTCAAAAATCTAAGCCATTTATGCTTAGAGGAGACACTGTCACTGTAATCAGTTGATTAGATAATTTTTATTGTGACTGCAAAAAATTGCTTTTATGGCTTCCTATTTACATCAAAAGAACCACGATATTCTCCTAGTGATATTGAATGTTGTCTTACGGGAAGTTCCAAGGCCATGCAATTTTCTATCTTCGGTACCTGGGAATTAATCCAGTTTAAAACTTCTAACACAATCTAGTTGATGGAGCCTTAATGAGGAACATTTAGGATTTTAACAGAATTTTAACAAAACAGAATCAACACTGTGAGCATAGCATTCTCTAATGAACCATAAACCCCTGTCAGGTGAGCCAGGTTTTTGGAAGAGCAATTGCTTTAATTGTTGGATACACTTCATAGGAGACTGCATCTGCACACTCCAGAGCAACTCCTGTTGGATCACGTTGGCGGGATGCTATTAAAATCACAAAAAGCATCACACTCCTCCAAAAAAGTAAAATTACTGGCAGAAGAGGTCAGCATTATCCACTAAAGATTATGCAATTACTGTGGAAAAACAAGCTTCTAATCCGTTTCTTGAGTTTTGGATAAGATACTACCAGCTGCACTGAGGAAATCCGTTGTCATAGTTACAGAAAAAAAACCCCTACATTCTCTATACCTGCAGTCTCCTCACTCTGTTAAATGTAAGACTCTTCTCTAATTATGCCACAATTATTCATCAGGGTATCTCTGGTTTTTTACTCATTTGATGTTAGATTGATGTTCCAGACTGAACATGTGGTGGCTTTCTAGCACAGCGTAGATGGTGAGGGAGCAGCTCTTTAGCCTGGGGTGGTCTGAGTCACTGCTCTCCCACTCTCCCCTGCAATTCTCCCAGCATCTGCTCAGCAACCGCTGCCCTGTCACTCTCCCCACATTTGCTCAAGTCCTTCAGAGGCTCCCTTTTCTCACTGCCCATGTTCTGCCTGGGCAAGCTGATCTGCTTCAGCTGCTGCCTCCCCAGCACTGCTGCCCCCACCTCCAGCCTGGGCAATCTGGCATGTACAGCTGCCTTTCACAGCCCCTGCTACCTGTCTTTAATCCTCTCCACCCTCCTTTTCATGTGCTGATGAACCAGCTGTTGGTTATGTAACACTGCTTTCCAGGCCTTTTCCACTCCTCACAAATAAGTACATTCAAATTTTGCTATTTCCTCTCAGCTTCATGACACTTTTCAAGACAAACTGGATTTCTGATTCCACCCTGCTAACGCCTGTCTACAGGACTTCTCCCATCTCCAAACTGGATTAAGCGGCTAACCCTACAATGACACTTTTGCTGCTTAATATCAGTAATTTACCTGCTAACTGCTGGCAAAAGCACGGGGCAGAAAAAAGTACTGACAACACAAAAAATAACATACATACTAGGAGGTAAAACTGGGGTCCAAATGTAAGCCTTTAAGCAGGTTATCTCATGGCTTACTTTTTATATAAAAAGAGGCTTGAAGCGGGGTGGGGGATATGATCAGAGGAACATTAGATCGGTTTCAACCAGCTATAGCTTTTCTAACTTTTCCATTAATGTAGATCATAGAAGTTGCACTAGAGATTGGGACCCACATACAACAGAAAACTACTTCTGTGGACAAGACACATAAAAGAAACAGAGGAAAATGGAGTTGCCCAATTTCACCACGTAGCAACAAAACAGGAAAGTTCAACTGCTGATACAATCCACCACATCGCCCATGAAATGTCTCTTTTTCAGTGCTGAGTCTTCCTTTACTCTGCCACCTATGTTTTTCATCTCATTTTAAGGACTAAACTAAAAGAATCTCAACCACTTGTAGAAGATTCTACTAACGTAGAGTCTGAAATAAAAAAGCACCGGAAAGGTTCCGTTCACTAAGGCAGTGGCTGATTCTTCAAACTTAGGACTGGAAAGCAGTGAGTACCCCAATCCATATCTTTCACTGCAAGATCAGCCAACCTACTATTGCTACATGAGACATGAAGTAACAGCACTTTCCAGAAAAAATGTTTCTTCCTCTGTTTATTCACATTTGTGTTTTCTAGCCCTCTTACAGTCACATTCTGCATCTCCTGCTACTGTAAAACGATCCACTTCAGAAGCACTCTAATATGCACTTGTTGTTCTCTGTGTTTGAAAGTCAGAGATTTTCAGTATTCATGAGCGTTTGCTTCAGTTTGTAATAAGTATCCACCCTTGACAGGTTCCTTCAACAAAACTACACTCAAAGTGAAAACTGCTCAAGGCTTTCTGTTCCCATTTTTCTCCACTCAGAGCTGCATAAGGCTTGTTTGAGTCTGTCTGTCACTGGAGAGATGCTGTAAGCAAGAACTAGCAAGAGGGTCAGCATGAACCAAGCACCTACGGCATGTTTTTTTGTGAGACTAGGTGGAATTCATGTTGGGGAAAAGGACAGCAAAGCACAGTTGCAAAAGACACAGATGCATGCAAGTCCCACATTTGCCAGAAGTGAATATAAACTGCTGAACAGAACAGCAGCAAATTGCTGAAAAGTAAAAACCATTATTCCATAACTCAGAAGGTGACTCTGACATTCAAATTTGGCAAATTTTAAGAATTTGCCAAATATTTGGGCTTAACTAAAAAAGCTCCCACAAAACTCATGACATTCACCTTGCTGGAAGCCACCACGACATAGCAGTCGCACGTAGGCAGCGCTTTGGGTAGAGGTACATGAGGCTTTAACAGCTACATAGGGCAAGAGGTCTCATCACTGATTCCATGCTTCCATCCTATCTTGAGCAGCAAGCTTCCATGCCTTTATGCCTTTCCTTTGTGCTACAGATTAGATATTACTCACTGTATGCACACACCATCTGCTTCTGCTGGATGTCTGCAATGCTCTGACTTGTAGGGACAGGGTTTACTGCAATGCCGCGTGCCTCACTACGCTGGATGAGTCATTCCTGCAGAACAGAGACTCGAGTCCTTAGGAACAATTCCCGACAACAGAGATTCCTAAAAGCCATACCTTACACTGTCTGTCTTGAGAAGAAACAGGATGTCAAGAAAAAGGTCACGGACGTGCCAAGGAGAACCTTTTGGTTCTACATTTCAAATTGGACAAATCCTCTCCTGTACTGATATTCTTCCTTTGGACGGTGTGTTACAGCAAAACAAAAGCCTCGTAACTCACTTGGCCAATTGTGCATCCTGCTTAGGGTGTTAAAGGATTTATTTCCAATTCCTATTCAGATCAGCTGGTGCTGTCTAACACATACTCTATTAGACATTTTTCACAATGCCCTTATCCAGGCTGTTGAAGGACATTGCGATACCCAATCAACACTAAAGAGCCTCAGTGTTTTAGTGATTGATTCACTTCCCTCGCCTTGATTCAGCAGGGCAGGGAAGTGACAGAAGCTGGAGAATGCTCTCTGTAGAAAAGATCTGTCATAGCTGGACAAAGTTATACAGCCAAATATAACGTATTTCAGTTTCTCTTAAAAACACAGCTACTCTGAGAGAGATTATTCCAATCTGACATTCCCTTCTGTCATTAGAGAGGAGCGCAGGCTGTGTTGCTGTGTCTCACTTCGCGAGCTTGTACCAGAGCACAGGCTGCTAAGTACAGTCTTTGTTCATTTGAGAAGGGGCAACTGATAACCTGCTGGCCTGTTCTTCAGACACGAGTCTGCTTCTATTTCCCTTTATGGCCATGAAAGTCCATCCATGATAAGAGTTTAATTATTGCCCTGTTATTTTTTTGGAACATTAAAGAAGATATAGAACCTGCTCTGATATACTCAGAAATGAATTTTATTATGTCCCAGTTATTTTCTCACTTCCATCACTCAACTGACTCCCCAAAATGTAAAAAATACAGCACTTTTATCTTTTGAGCCACTGAGACATTGACTAAAATATTGGCACATGTCTTCATCACAGCAGAAATT
Source organism: Rhagologus leucostigma (assembly GCA_013397725.1). Classification (NCBI taxonomy): domain Eukaryota; kingdom Metazoa; phylum Chordata; class Aves; order Passeriformes; genus Rhagologus; species Rhagologus leucostigma. The sequence goes on from VZTD01001937.1 coordinate 2,037,538, forward strand.
TGGGGGGAAAAATTTGAAACTCTCAAAAGGAATAAGTATGAAAACTATTTCACTGTTGCCAAAGGATCTATTTAACCATAACTAGAATATCAACCAGTTGCAGAAAACTTCCAAATATACCTATGACCATCGTAAACCTAAACCATCAAAAGGTATGCCATTTGAAGGAAATCACAGCTGCTTGACAAATAGTTTAGGAGCAGAAAGTGAATTCATCTTGTTAGTCTTTTTTTCCCTATTTGAAGTTTAATATTATGATAAGAAAGCACACAAAACATACAATTTAAGATTAGCAACTGCAACTCACTTCAAGGGATTTCATACCAATTTTCAAGCCTCATTAACAAATGGTAACACAGATCAAAACAGGGACTCAAAAAGGAGACAAAACCGGTTTTCCGCCTAGAAGCTACATTCTCTCTGATCTAAGAGAATGTATTCATCTCTGCTTTGTCTGGTCACTTACAAAACATAGGACAAGTTATTTGCCTTAGTCTGAAGGTCTAATAGTCTTTTCTCCTTTGTAATTCATGAAAGCTTTTCCAATAAACCACTGGGCAATACTGTATTACCTTAAAAAAATTACAGAGATCCATTATATTTTCTATAGCAGTGCTGTTGAGATTTTTAAAGTTGTCTACTACATTTAGATAAAATAGTCTTTAAATTTTTTGTTAGGCATTACTGTAATTTCTTGTACCACATTTGATAGCCAGGAAGGAGACAGTGATAAAATACATTAGTGGCTCAATAAAAGCTTAAATCTGAGCATCTGGAAGGCTTGTACTGAATATACCCTTATACAGATAATCACAGAGAATTTACAAGCATAGAAGAATTATAGGCAAAGAGAAATAAATGCAGAGTTAAGCTGTTTCAATAAAATGGTTTTCTCTTCAGAGGAACAGAAAATGAGTCATAGTAGGTACATTTTAAAGACATTTAGATCAAGTCAATGGAGATAGCAAGCAGAGATGAAAGCATTGTTTAGTACTAGAAAAGTAATTTGAAGTAATTCCCATTAGTGGGAACGACAGCCCAGTGATGTGCATCCAGATAAGCTGCTTCTTTTGTTAATAAACTGAGATGTTTACAAGACACAAAACCAAAACACAGACACACAAAGACACTCCTTTCTTAAACATTATGGGGTTTACATTTCATTTAGAGCATTCTCTCTTGAGGGAGAGAATGACACCTTTAATTGCACAGCAAGTAACAACAGGTGGTTTTGTAAAGCTGCTCAGGAAATAAAATTTTATCTTCCTCTACAGCACTGTTGTCAAAATCAGGGGACTACACAGGAAAGCCAAGCAGAGTAAAGAGCTGAGCAGGACACATTTTAAGTAGTCTTGCATCCAGCATCACTGCAGTAAAAACTGGAAGTTAAAATCATGGGCCAGGACCACACACTGTTACACATTCCTCAGAAAAAAGCAAGAGTGAGAGTGGCAAAAGGGAAAAAGACTAGAGTAGTAGGTGACATTTTAATTATAAACCTCAATGCTTGGCTACATCACATGGCTTTAACCATTTCCTGCATAGGTTTTCCAGACGTATCCCGAAGCACTGCACCCCTACAGGGGACACACATTCCACACCAGCTTCTATTCCCGTTTTCAGCTCTATCGTTACCAAAAATTAACAGTCAATACAAAACACTCTCAAGCAGAACAGTGCCCAGTTTCCTGCCTCGAGATGTCCTGACTCCCAGAGATGAGCACTTCACCTGCCTGGATGATGACAGAGTGCTACTGACCTCAGAGAGCCAACCCACATCATTTCTGGCAGAAGTAACACTTCCTATTACATAAGCATAAAATTCTAGTTTCATCAATTCTAATAACTTTTTTACATGAAAGGTAAAGTTTCTGTTTCTGAAATGAACATTAAAGCAAATAAACACCAAAAGAATTAGGAAGACTAAAATAAGCAAGACATGAAAGGAATTTTCAGCTTTTGAAAGACAACATTTTCTTACAATAAGAAGTCAAGAAAAACAAAATCTGTATTGTGTTCCTTCTACCTTCATTTGACTAGTCTTTTCCATGCGATTAATAGGACAAAATTAAGCCATTTTTGTCTGGGTATTTTACTCTGACTTTATTCCATTCAAGAAGTAAAATGCTGTATGCTTTGCAGTATCAAAGCAGACTTGGGGACATTTTTAAGGGGAAATCCTTTTCAACTTCCTTTATCATTCTTTCTTTCTATTATTCAATAAATAAAGTTAATACTACCAGCCTATGAAGCTGGAAGTCATCTGGGTGACAAAGCAAGCAATACACAGTTGTTCATGAAATGCAAGATTCTTGGACGACAGCCTGGTTTGTCATGAGGCACCCAGGAAACAACTGTGCGACTAATGGGCAAAGTTACCCAAAGTAACACTTGCTAAGTATTAGCTGACATTTCATTTTGCCACTTTGCTTTACATCCATCAGAGGAGGAAAAACTGAATCCACTGCAAACACCTTCTGTTTTGATTCCAAATGTTTAGCCTTGGCCCTGGTGCCAAGGAAATTACAGCTGAAGCATTCTTTTTTTTTTCATCTAGCACTCAATGTCTGTCATTGGGCCTGTAATACAGGTATTACATGCAGCCTGACACTCTCCAGCAGAGAAAAGGGCCAGGGTCCACAGTCAGTACATAAAAACCATCACTGTAAATCTGTAAATTACTTTATACTGAGATGGTGCTTGGGATTCCCCTGGTGATGGCCCATGACCATCAGTCTCTGCTGAAGAAGTCCCTCAAACCCAGACATATTCTCTCTTGCAGCCATAGATGACTATGACCAATACTGCACATCATACAGAACAATCTTCTTAAAGAAGGAAACATTTTAATACATACTTAGTTGCCCGTGTGACATTTTTCTCTCAGTTTATATATTCCTTGAAACTTCCTTTCACCCCTTTAGTTAGAATCTGACTCTAACACTATGATGACAATCAGCAGAAATTAGAGGTAAAAGGTTGCAGGGGTTTGAAGAGTAGACAAAAACTATTTCTCATTATTTGAATAGAATTAGTTTGAAAAAGGCCAATTGAGCTGGAATCTAAGTAATCCTGAGCTGAAGTAAGTCTATACTTTTTGTAAAAGAATCTATCAATCTATGGACAAAATATGTACGTAAATTCCCTTAACAGCTTGAAAACAGTTAAAAACCGAATTCTTACTATTCATTTACTACATGCAAGCTTATGATATAACAGCAGTGAGCTCATACTTTATACAGCAATCACTCCTGTCTTCGTTCTCCTGCCTTCCTTTTTCATTCATAACCTACACAGCAAATAATTCTAACCACAGACTATATTTCCCATAGAACCTATCCTCTGTAGTTCAGTGAATCACATCAAAATCTTGTATACATCCTACCAGTCTTCATATTTACTGCATCTATATTGGTGACGAACACTATCAATAGTCATTAAAATGTGATTTTGAGTGTGGATAGGAATAATTACAGGCTAGCCCTGTACAGTGACATTTAACCCAAAGATCCTTAAGACAGGAACTTGTGAAAAGACTCCTGTAACATGAATAAGATTCGTTCTTAGAACCAGTGCAATGAACACGACTGATACCTTTGAGACTTAAACGAGCACAAAGGGAATAGTTCTCATTTATAACAGTACCAGCTGTTAAAAGCAAAAGGGCCAAACAGTGCCTCCAGCTGTTTCCCTGTGGCTGTACTATTTGGGTAATTGCAGACTTACCCTTTGTGATCCAGATGCTGAGCCTTTAAATGAAGTGCGTTTGAAGGAGCCACTCATCCTCCGTAAGGAACCTGTGAACTTTCCTTTCTTAATCCCCTCCATAATGGAACTACTACCCCAGCATCAAAGAAAACACTGATTTCAGTCATGTAGTCTGAGCAGGTTTTTTCCTGAAGTCAACATCATTAAGTTACAGCTTAAATATAAGGTGAGACAAACGCATAGAACAAAATCAAAGCCAAATGATGAGACTCCTGTTCTGATATGCACCCTCTCACAAGTGTTACCAGCAGCCAGCCAAGCAGAAAACCAAGGCAATACACTGACAGCAACTGCTGGCCCCCTCCCTCTTCTCTACTGACTCTATAATCAGGCTTAATGCACACAGCTTCTGCAAGCTATGGTTTTTAATGGACAGAGATTTAATAAATGGTGATTGAAGGTAAATCTACTTTAGAAGCAGCAGCCCGAAAGGTTTTTATTTGTGCAAAGCACAGGGCAGTCAGATGGAAATTGTTTTGGTATCAGTAGAAAGGCACATGAAAAGAGCAGATGGTCCTCAGCAGACCATGGGTTAGAGGCCTGGGGGAGCCCTGAAGGATAACTGCTGATGGCAAGTGTGCCTACACCAGGCCCCGGGATAAGAGTGACAAGGTTTTAAAAGCAAACAACCCATAAGATCACCAGTTAGATTCTAACTAATTAGAGAATGAGGGTAGATAAGGTGTGGTGTGCATTATCTTCATGAATTCTCACTAATATCTCAATGCATCTGTTCTGTACTATTCTGCCTAAGTAAGCAGAGTGAGAGCAAAAGGAGGTAGTTAGGAGAGGATAACAAAGAAATGATGAAGAGACAAGGTTCTTTAAAAGAACAATGAAGTAATTACTGACTAGGAAATATCTAGCTGGCTCCAGAAGACATCCACCAGGAATTTGTTTGAGAGTCTCGTTTAGAAAAAGAAAATGGATGAGAGCACTGAGAAAACAGAGTTCCATTTCAGAAAAATACACAGGGAGGGCTGATTTGTAACTGTGAGGTTAAGTCAGAAGCACCACTAATTTCCAGGATTTAGTTATAGAGACATACTTTTTATTTATTGTCTTTTTTTAGGTTCATCCCTTTGTCCCTCAATAAGACTGGCACAGGTGCCTGCTTGCAGCTCATTAGAGGAGGCACAAAAAACTGTACTGAAAACCTAAGACAAAATTTGGAAGAGACTGGTGCATCTCTGTGTATCAAATTTGTTGTTCTGGTCAACACAAGAACAAAAATAGGTATATACTCTTCAGAAAGCAGAAATTTAGAAAACAAATCTGTTCTTCAAAACACAGTGTAGAATGTGAATAAGGAATCAACTCACTCCCTTTGGATCTGTGATTTTAAGACGTCTGAGCTCCCTATGACTGTTCTTGGTGTATTTTAGGGGCCACTCTGGATTTTTACAAGTCATCAGTACCAAAGGGATGTTTACATTCAAGAGCCAGATGAAAGCAATTGGTGCAACAGAAGCTGCTGACTACTAAAACCCCAGCTGAAAAATCAGGCAACTAAGCTGATGTTCTTGCCCCCACTGTGTTTATATAACGCTTCATGGGCCATTTCCACTAAATTGGGAAACAGAAACATGCACCATGCTGGCACTTTCAACAGCTCTGTGACTGAGAAGCACAAGTTTAATAGATTCTCCAAAAAAGCTTGTGGTTTTAGGAGTGTAGTCTCACATTAGGAAATCTTTTAAACCAAATGTTATTATGAAGGTTCCTGTCTCATGTTGGAGTTTTCTGCTTCATCAGTTGAGCTGATTTAATGGTTTGTGTGGCCCGGATCAGATCTGTGTAACCACGTGGTCTAAATCAGCACAAGGGGAGGAAAGCACAGTACTCTCTTGCCACAGGATATTGTCGGACAGCGAATGAATATTTGGCACAGTATGGAACTGAAAGACCCTTAAACTGGTTCAGAAAAAAAAAATTATGAAAAAACCAAGAGCATACACCCCCATAAAGGAACAAGCAGAGTGCAGGCACACTGTCTGCAAGATCACCGCCAAGGTCCTTGACAGCCTGCTCTCTGGGAAAAGCAGGATGCATGTATTTCAAAGTACACAGAGGTAACACACTAAGACATAAGTAGTTGTACATCTCATTGATACCACACCATGGGAATTTAACATCTGCAGTCATGAACAGATCCATGTCCCAAAGGCCCTACCACAATGTGTTTTAAAAAAGTGAATAGTTTGGTTAGAGACAACTGTAGTTGTTTCAGCCCACAGAAAAAAAACCAACATTGCTCTTGCTGTTCATAGAGCTGTATTCTATGACATCACATCCGAGATGTTTGATGTTAGTTTAAAACAAAAAGCAATAGATGTAAAGCTTTCATCTGTAGTCCATCACGTCAGCTAAAATGTTTCCACTCACCCTGGCAGTCAAACTAAATATGGAAAGCAGCAGTCCATAATCCAATGAACTTTATTTACACTGACAGGAAGGGGTAAGATAGGCTTAGACCTGTGTAAAGACCTACATGTACAAGACACGTAGAATTAGGCCTTCCTTCACTTTGCATTTAATACGAAGAGTAAACTAACACAAGTTTCTTTCATAGGCAATGGATTATAAAACAAAAACTTAAAGCACTTTTTAAAAATGGGATGTCTTAAAAGGATGTTTTCTTTCTTGACTCTTTATTTTGCTTTCCTGAAGCAAAGCACAGACAGAATATTGCTCAGTGCTGGTTACCTACCATGAGAATGAGCACTCTGGAGGTCACTGGGGACTGCTGGGCGAAGAGCCGACTTCTTCCATAAACTACATATCCTCAAAGCACTGTTGCAGCAACCTAGGCAAGAGCATATTTGGATTAAAAATGTAACAGTTTACACAAAAACTCATCAAGTGACTGGCAGGTGACAGCCAGAGAAAAGAAGTTCCATGCAGTCAATTCTACCCCTAAACTCTGAGGAAGACTGTGGGCCACTTTGTGGTACTTCTACTTCAGTATTGTCTGTTTCTCCATTCTAGAGCCTTTCTTATTTACCAGCTGTCTGCCCCCTCTCTTTCTCTTGCAAGAAAAACAGCTAGTTCAAAGAAAATTAAAACAAATAATGAGATGTGGACAGAAAAGATAAACAAATAACCTCTGTTTGTGCCAGTGGGCCTGTAAATTGGTGCCCATATGAGCACTCTCACCTATTAGAAATAATCTGCACTGATCATATCAATAACAAACCCCATGCTGGTAAATAACAAAATGTATATCAGTAATCTTATATCAATAACCTGCTGAAGGAGTAGAAACCCACCAGGTCACACTGTCACCTCATCCTTGGAGGTGATCAACCATCAGCTTCCTTATATTTGTAGAATCATAGAAAAAAATAAGTTGGAGCAACTTGTGAAGCTCACCTACTCTGACCTCCCATTCAAAGCAGAGACAACCTAAAAGTTCGATCAAGTGGCCAAGGGCTTTGCCCAGCTGAATGCTGAAAACCTCCAAGGACAATGTTTCCAGTCCTCTGGGTAAGCTGTTACAGTACTCCACCATTCCCAACTGTGAGGATTTTTTCATTATGTCCCTGTGGAATTTCCCTTGCTACAGTGTTTCTTCCTTCTGCACTTATGAGAAGAATATGGCTCCATCTTTGCTGTAACACTCCTTTACTTAGTGGAAGACTACAACTTAATTCTTCCTTAGCCCCCTTCTCCCCAGGCTGAACAGGCTCTTCCAGCCTATCTTTACATCTGGGGCTTCCATACTTCAGCCACCCTCGTCCCAAGGGCCCCTACAAAGATACCTGTTAATTCTGTACTAAGGAGCTCCCAAAATAAAGACAATGCTCCAGATGCAAACTCATGAGTGCCAATCAAAGGGAACAAACACTTCCCCTCTCACTAATACAGCTTTCAACACTGCAAGGGCACTCTGCTGACTCACCTTCAATTTGCTGTTCACTGGGATTCCAGGTCCTACTAACACAGGGGCTTTGCATTTGCCTTAGTAAAATTTTATTGTGTTGGTCAATTCCTCCAGCTCGTTAGAGAAACAGCCTCCAGCTGTGTTCCCCTCAGTATAGCTGCAAATTTCCTACAAGTGCACTCTAGCCCATTTTCCAGGGTATCCAAGATGTTACACTATATGGGCCCATTCTTTATCACATTTTAGTTACAAAGACATATTCAAACTGAAAATCAAAACCAAAAAAACTGTGTTCATCTTAACAGTTTAGAATGTGCTGAATTGAAGCATAGACAGATAACTTAAGAGTCTGAATTTGTGATAGAGTGTGTTCCTTAGATCTGGCTTTATTATATCATCCTCAGAGACATCAGAAGAACAGTTTTACAGCAGGCAGAAGCCCACTGGACAGCAGGCTGAGCCAGCTGACGACTTCTTGCATAGACAGGGCTAGCTGCCAGCTGTTTAACCATTTTCCATGTGGTTACATGATCACTGGTACTAACATTTGAGCAACTGTGGTCGGATGGGCTTCATTTGACCACAGAACACCACGGTGAGTTCTCTTGGAGCTCTGTGGCTCCTTTCCCCTTCCTGAGTACATTAAAGGGTTGTACAGGCAGCATGCAGCAGTTTAAAGCACAATCAGCTTCCATCTCAGTGAGTAGGTGTTACATTAGAAATGGAAATGAAGACCTCAAGTCACAGAAAATGGTGTTGGGAGAGCATTTTTACAGGAAAATTTGTCCAGCACTGCACTTTTGACACTCCTGTGTTTTCAAACAGTATCACAAGAAGCTCTAGTTTCTATTAGCAGAGACTTCATCTCTGGTTAACAAAACTGAGTTACTTGGTTTCTTTCTCTGCTTTGAAATTACCTGAGATGGAAAAAATAGCAATACAAGAAAATGATGGCTGAGGACAGCACAAAATGTTATGGGCATTCATCAGTCCCTGCCCATAACAGACAGTGTATTATACTCAGATTACACTGCCTAGAACCTGGGAGCTATTTCTGCAGCACTTTCCATCTTAACATTCAAGTGACTTGAACACTAAAAACCTGAACTTCAGCACCCTTGGGAAGCAAAGCACTCTCCTTTTTAACAAATAAGGGAGCGGCTGAGATCTGTGTGACGTACAAAGCATGAACCTCCAGGTGCGACCAATACCTTTTTTTCCTTTTAGTTGAGTTCTGGTTTCCTCCCCTCTGCCCCCAGTCTGATGGCAGGGTTGATTTCCAGAAGAAAACCAGTCACAGCTCCCAGCTTGTCTGGGCTGCACACTTCCTCATCCATTAATTGCTCGTGGGCTGGCAGCAGTGGATACGCACCGCGTGTCAGGAAGTCATTAGATAATACCTTCCATGGAAAGAATAACAGACCTATACTTTACACATCAAGATAATTTTCTGCTTGTGCTCTCTTTTTCTTTTTTTTCCTATAAATATTACTCAGAATAATAACAGAAATCCAACATAATTGTACAGATAAGGAACAGTATAATTGGTTACAGGCTCCAATATTGATAAGACACTCACTAATTTTGATTGCTTAAGCTCAGACAGTTCCTGACCTAATTCTGGAAAATGCTGAAAAAGCAACAGCTCCTATAATAGCAAATGGAAGCTGCCACTTTTCTTCAATTCAGGTTCTTGTTGCCTCAAATGACTTTTCAAAAACTGAAGCAGATAAAGGCCCTTATCCAGCATAGAAGACTATCAAATTCAATCTTGGCATTTATGGATATCTAGCCCATGGTTAATGAGTATTTCTGAAAACTAAGACCTCGATGGTATATTATACGCCATGGCCCCATGTACAATAATTTACTTCACATGCAAATTGCCTACTAATGGAATTAGAGAGCTAGTGACAGCTTCTTGCTGTCCTCAGAGAAGCAGAGCTGAAACCAGGACACTGGATTCCTTCACTATGGCATCACATTCAACTTCCAATTCAGCTGGTGGCACATTTAGAATCACTTGGGAGCAGTCTGACAAATCAGGCCCTTGTCTCATCCTAGGATTCTGCAAATGGATAGGTCTTCCAAGCTAAGAAAAGAAAACTGATTTCTTGACTTGTGTTGCTTTAAAACATTGGGAGGTAAAAACCTGAATTCTAAAAAATAGGACTATGAATATAATAATAAGAAAAGATTGTGTGCAGACTGAACTTCATAACTGTTTTAGGGATACTAAAACAGAAGAAGCAAATTGTTAGTCTGGATACAAAGCTAAGCCTCTAAAAACGTTCTATGATTTCACTTCTACTTAAGCATAATGACAACAAATTAATTACAATGATGTTCAATCTCAGCACACTTGGAAGTGACTTTCCTTTTAGACAGATAGAAAACCATAATTCTTTGCAGTCCTCATAGTCATAGTAATAAAATAAATTAGATGACAGAAAGGATTACATTGTTCTTTATGTGATTATTTTACAAACCAGCTTTGCTGAATCTTCTTCCACTTTCTATGCATCATCAGCCCTGAGAAAGGACTTCTCACTGGAGTCAAACTTGTCTATGTGACAAAGCACTTCCTTGTCTTAAAGTAAAACAGCTGTTAGCCTCGACTGACAAATGATACAAAGTACTGACAGTATTCGCCCCGGATGATCATTATGATCAGTTTGTCTGAATAATCAGGTCAAGATTTTTTCTTCATTTTCCCTATTTTTTTCATTATTTTCCAAGCACTCTGTTTCTATTCAAACAATGACATGTCATAAATAAAATGCCTTTAAATATTTTCTGTTAAATACTGTTTGGAATGCTTTTTCCTACGTCTAAAACAGTCTGAAATTGTCTGTACACCCATACAGTTACTTTTGCTCCGTAATAAAAATGGAATGCTAACTCTGTTATTGGAACCACAACCTGGAGCCAGAGGGGAGCACCAAGAGTCTGTTGAGCTGGGCAGACTGGAAAGATGCTGGGGGCCTCCTGGGTGTGAGCAGGGTGACCCTAGACCCAAAATGCAAACCAGACTGATTTCAGAGGTAGAACCATTGCCATTGGTGGTGGCCCCCCACTGAAGATGGGATTCAGGCTGGGTGACTTTAAGGTATACTGCATAAACACAGGCAGAAATCAGCTTCAGCCTCACAATCTTAAAAGAAAATGGGGTTTTGACTTAGATTTCAATGAGGACAGGATCTCAGAAGAATTACATGAGGTTTTGTCTTCATTTCATTTGATTTGAGTAAAATTATCATTTCAGTATTCAATACACCACTTTTGTCAATGCATTACCATGTCTCAAACAAAACTAGTTAAATAAATCCAGAACATTTCCATATCTACGAGCACCTGAAGGCTGCAAGAAGGAATGTTTCTTACTTAGCTAATAACAGAGGACTTGAAAGGGTAGTGAAGAAAAAGAGAGAACTGAAAAACTAGAGCATAAGCAAAATGAGTAATTTAATGACAAGTAAACGTGGAAGCCTTGAACTGCCCCACTGGATACCAGCCCACAAAACTCCACTGATCTGAAAACTAAAAGAATGAGGTTGTAGCTCTGGAAGATGCTTATTTCTGCTTCCTACCACGAGCCAGTATCTGCAGCTGGTGACAAAAAAACCTGCTCCCTGCTTGGGAAACCAAGGAACATCTGAAGAGCAGATGTGTTGGAAACTCTGCTAATATTCAACATACTAAATGATGAAACAAGGCTTCCTACTGTGCTTCATCATTCCCAAGGTAGAAGAAGCAATTGGTTCTTATTAGGAGATAACTGAATTGCTATCAATTCTGAAAACAGGGAAGGACAGACCTCCCTGAGATGCTCTGGTAATGTATCAATTCTCTAATTCATAGCACTGGGTTCGGCTGCAAAGTTCCAAGCACAGAATGCCCAGTCCTGCATCCACCATGTAGGATCCATGAGAAATGCTCCATACTGGGTGGGATCCATGGGAAGTGCTCCCCACTGGGTGGGATCCATGGGAAGTGCTCCCACTCCCCTGAACTCGGCACCTCCCACTCACTTTCGGGTGCCACCGGCGCCACCTGGTGCTGCTTTGCAGCGCATATTTCCTTGGGAAAGCACAGGATGGTCTCACGGAGTATTGTTCGTCCTCCCTCCAGAAACATAACCATGGCTAATATTTAACACATTGGCATGTGGGAAAGGTCAAATATGTTCATCTTTACTCACAATTAATTGTCCAGAAGAGGTTTAAAAACATCTTAGTATGAAAAGGAATTTAATCGGCCAGTGACCTTTCCTAAACCCTGATGTACTGGTATTGTACACCATCATGCTGGCTCTGATTGTGAAAAACACTTTTCAAATGAAAAAAGTAAATAAAATACACAAAATAAATTCGGACCAGTTAGCAATAATGCTAACTGCAGCCTAGAGAAGACCCAGAAATGTGCACATGAATACATTTCGGTGCCAGAAGAACAAGAGAGTACGAAGGATGAGTTAGCTGCAAGGTAACTATAAAGGTAAGATGTAGAACAGGTTTCAGTGTAAAGTAAGGGACTGAGAACCAGATATTCTCTTCCTGTCCCTGATTTTCTATGGGACCACATACATGTCACCCCATATCTTGAATATCTTGGTTTCTCTACCTTAATAAAAGAAGCAATCATATAATCCTATGCAAAGACACTGAATTCCACTATATTTGTAAATTCAGTTGCAGTTCTTGGACAGATACAAGTATGATTATGGTTTGCAAAGTGCTTGAGCAAACAATCCCTACATTTTTAAAGACCATTCTCAGCTGTTGTGACAAGCCCACAGTTCTTTATGGTAATGGATTCAAAGTTTTGCAAGATGTTTTAAGTATTTTCCCAACATTAATGAAATTTTACAGAAGAGAAGAGAAAGGGAAACCTCAGCTGAACTCCAAAGGACGCCAATTTAAAAGGGGTAGCTACAAAACCCAAACACCTCATAGTTCATCAGCAGAAGAAAGAAGACGAGAAATACAAATATAATATTATGATCCCCCTTCTCTGCATTATAACTCTACCACTTAGATGTTTCTTTATTTCAGTTAAATGTACCCATGACAGATGATGCAGTCCAGAAACAACTCTAGCACACATCAGCAAGCAATAAATCAGTTCTAGGTGGCCTTGTCTGACAGAGCTTAGCTCTTGTCAGTGTATTGCTGGTCCTTATTTATTGTCATTGCAAAACTCACAGAGTCCTGTGACATCCCAGTGAGTTTTGTCATGATGCTGCACGTTTTCTGATTGTAGTGTTTTACCTCCTGTTGACCAGTGTTTGTTAAGAAAGGTACACTAAAGCAGTGAAACCTAATTAAACTGAAGGAGATTTGAAAACACCAATTAGGAGAAAAATCCATTGCTCCCATCTGCCTACCAAGCACTAGGTAAAAAAAGCAACTGTGCTTTTTGCTGCCAATCTCTGTAGAAGAAGGGGACAGCCCCTTAAGGTTTTCACTGATTTCCTGGGGATTGCCAACAGGAGCTGTTGCAGTGTTCATGCCAGAGAAAAACGCCACCACATACTCTCACTCACAAGCTGAGGAGCACCTCATCCCTCCTACATGTTGATCGTGACATCAGCTGCAGTTCAGGCTCAGTGGTGAGATGTGCCAAGTTAATCACTGGAAACAAACAGCTTCTGGGCAGCTACAGATCAATCCTCTACCAGCAACACGCAGACCTGAGAGCCCCCAGCCTGCCATGCCCCTGACGGTGAGAGGCAAAGGGAAGTTACCTGTGACAGACCCATTACCCAAATCTTAGCCCAGGAGCAATTTTAGAACTCCCACCTTTACCAGCTCCATCAGTGGCAGGCTCTCCATTTCTGCTGGGAACAATTATCACAGCAATACATTCCAGCTGACCAACTCCTGCCACACAGATCTTCAGAGATCCGACAAATGATGGTGGACTTTCTTTATCGTGACTTAAATTTCAAAAAGTAACACTGATGAGGGGATACAGGATGGGATGAGGACTTCTCTTTTCCCTCCTTCACAGACAATATACTGATCTTTTCAAAGTCAGGATCACATGAGTCAGCCATCTCTCTCCTGACTACAAAGTCTCAGAGATACCAATAAAGACAAAAACTGTTCCAAACCACGAATGCTGGAATCAAATGAGCAAAGCAAGACAATCAAACACTACAATCCCAGCTGACCTTGCAGTAATAGGATCACACCAAGATTAGTCTATGTCATAGATTAAGCCCACTGAAGTAAACTAATCTTTTTGCAGTCAGCTAAGACTATATGTTTACTCACTAAGCCGGGAAAAACTCAGGAGTGTAAAATGTGTATTAGGTGGGACAGACAATCTAGACTGCAGCTACATGAATGTTTAGCACGATTATTGCTGCAACACTGACTTTAAGGTGCCTTCAGAAAGCAAAAACTCCTTAAACAGGTTTTTAAACTGTAGTGTTATGAAACTTATGAAACTCTTCGACTCTACCACTTCACATTTAGGCAGTCAACTTTTTACCTGAGCAAAGCAGCACAGAGAGCTTCCAGAAGAGGCATCCTGCACACCACCACAAAGATGCCTTGCAAGCAGCGGGACAGCCTTCCTTTGGCTGGCAGAGCAGTATTCCATTCTGACTGCAAACAACAGGAAGCTCTGAGCTGTGGCAGCTCTGAGAAGGAACAGCATAACCACTGTGCTTCCCTGCCCATGAGCACAGCAGCTGGTAGCTGCTAACTGCACCGTCCCAGCTCTCTGCTGCCCTGCATCGGCCCCTGAGCACCACAATCACAGCTCATCACACCACAAGTGTTAGGGGTTTGTGGTTTGTTTCCTGCTGAGCACCACGGAACCATGACTTATCCAACCGGTAAGAGTAATGGCATTTGTCCATCTGTGCCCAGGGACTGAGGTAGAGCTGGAGGCATTTTCTTCCTCACAGAAAGCCCCTTTCTGCTGCATACATCACACTTCTCTAGAAAACGTGATTACGAGTCTGCACACCTTTAGGAACTACCCGTGCTGCTCAGTCCCGGCTGCTCACAGTCATTTTTGCAGGCTTCTCTCCTTCACCTCTCTTAATGAAAACGTATTCCAGGGTCTCTAGTCTGAATTTTCATCAAAATATCAACATATGACTGAAAGAGGGGAACTGGGGGAATTACACAGAAATAAACCATGTTTTGGCAGGGCTTCCTCACAATCCTTTGTTTTTCTATTCATGGAAACAATCACAGCCCAGTGTCCCCAGATAACATGGCCAACAATTGTATCTGGGAAAACTGGGTAACCCAGACGCTGAGCTGACATCAGACACTGCTTTACTGAAGGCACAGCGTAAGTGCAACCAAAACCAGGCTGTGCAAACCTCTGGACAGTCACCACTACAGAAGCACCAGAACAGCAATGTCCCTGCCTGCAAGGCAGAGTACCACGTGTCACCATCACACTCTGCTACTGCTGCTGAACTTACCAAGCTGTCTCAACAGATTAAAGTGCAAAATTTCAAATTAACACATCCACTTAGCTGCAAACATACATACACATATATCCAGTCAATATGTACCTGATTATTAGTGCACCCAAAGTAGCTTTCCCCACATGTCCTCAAAAAATTTCATCTTCATGTGCTCCAGAACAACAGAATTACGATGAAATTAAGGCTTCATGAAATATTTTATAAGTAGGTACTGTCTTGAGAGAAAATTTGTAAATAATGAAATCCAAGACTAGTTTGACAGAAGTGAAGAAAACTTCTTGACTTTGAAAACAAATTCTAGTTCATCAAGAAGTACTCTTTCGTGCTGTGCAATAGAACATTTCAGATTTTTTTTCTCCTTAGCAACTACTACAGGTTTTGGGGTCCAATCCTTACAGGTGTTAAATTCTCCACATAAAATTTACCATAGTTCAGAAACAAAAGCAGTGCATATTTTAGGACTTAGGGAGAGTTAAGCATAGATTGGCTTTACGCCAGCCCTCAGCAGTAGGCTGAATTCCACCTTTAATGAAGTTGATATGAACAAGGCTTTTCCAGGATCTGTAGGTTTGGGCCTACCTTTAAATTAGAAAACTGTTGTTATATCATTTCACTGCAGTCAACTAATTCTCAGCATACACACGTTTGAATAAGATTTTTGACATTTGTTTTTGGAGGGAATAAGCAGATTAAATGGAACTCAGTGAACACTGAAGACCTATTTTATCAGGACACATCTAGTTTTAACTGTGAATGAAAAAAATTTCCAAACTGAACAAGGAAGAAACATGGTCATATGGCAACTTGAACCACTGGCATTTTTCAGATGAAAACCTGGCCTCAGCTTGATGCAAAAGGTTGTAAATTAGTTGTGATGGCAAGTAGTTTCAAGCAAGTCTGACAACTGCCTTGAACGAAGACAAGACTGAAAGCAAGCATTTGTAGCTTTGAACACGTAGGCAATTCGTCCTGATGACTATACCCCTGATTGACTCCATCTGCATTACTCTTGCTTAGTTTAACCCATATTTTATCCAAGATGTCTTTGCAAGATGGATTCTTGGAAGAACTATGTTTGCCCACAACTTACTTTTGAACTTTTAATTTCCAAACTTGTGTGGTCCGACGAAAGGGTGAAGGCACATCTTGGTATCATTCAACGTGGTGTTACTAGCAGAAAACTGTACATCAATCAAGATTTCTGCAGCAAAATTAACAAGAAATTTCAAGTAGAAATGTACTTTGAAGAATTTCCCACTGACACCTCTGAAACTGGCAGCTAGGGCTGCCAAGAGAATGTCTGAGCTGTAGTTTATATTTATGACACACATGGTTCATGACTACCCAGCAAAAGAGTGGGTCCTCATAAACTACAGCAGATGACCATAAGACTGAGGTTTTATTGCTGCCACTGAGCTCTCTTTGGAGTTGCTACATCCACATTCACTAGTGCCTCCCAGCTGCCGTGCACTGACTGAGTCCCTGCAAAACTCCCAAGCTCTCATCCCAGGAACAGTCAGGGGTAGGCAATTTCTTACCTCAGCCACTCAAGGCCCAACTGATGACTAAGCCCACTGCCAAGCTCCATTTCAGCAGCCACATAATCAACACAGGTATGAAGAAAGCTACTGTATTGATCTTATTTGATTTTCTGTTATGTGTTCATCTCAAACTAACTGTGCCCATAACAGATTCCAGTGTGGTTGGTAAAGTAAGATGAACTGCAAATGTTCAGAGCTCTATCCCTTTGCTTCAGATCAAGGAGCACTGAAGAGAAAATCATGACAGTGAAACAGAAATAACACCAGTTAAACAAAATCAGTTAATTTGGAATCTTTGTCTTGAATCATGCTTACAGCATCAGGAATTCATTCATCATCTGTTTCTTCTACTGTTCTGTGTACCAGCAATGTTTTGTCCCACAAGTATAACGAGTACTAAAACCCCTGAACTTCGATAACAACTACATAGCAAGATACATACCTCTGCACTTTCTCCTCAAACATCTGTCAGATAGCTAAAATGAATGTCTATTCATTTTGAAGAAAAAGAATCCCTATCTTCTATTAAATACAAGATAGAGAATGTCTTTATATATAAAAATACTGTTGTATTAAAAAAAGCGCTCAGATTTAAAGTCCTTAGGATGAAGGAGTATCAGAAGACACACTGGAAGAGATAACCACCTCTTGTGAGAAAACCACAGACAGCTTTCATCTCCCTGAAGGCAGAATGAGCCTTTTTTAGCTTTCTGCTTTGCAGAAGATCTTTGACCCAAGCAAACAGCCACTACAACAGTGGTAGAAAAGACAACCACATTTATTTTCTCACCTGCACCCAATCTGCACCCATTTATCTTACTGGTTTCCTTAACACAGAAAAATGAGAAGCACCTACCTTGTCAGACTTGAAGAAAGCACCATATCCTTGGGGTGTATGTTAGTTAGACATAGCAAGACAAAGTTCAGTCTAAAATCAAAGTATTCCCCATAGCCTTTAGCATGCAGAGGTTCTTTTAGCTCTGGCAGAGGATGTACAAACGTCCACTCAGGGTATTACTAAAGGCTAATTCCTAATTCCCTTGAGTAAGCCTGCTTGCTGCTATGGACTACTACAGGCTTTATTCCTATTAGAGACTTACCGGTTGCCAAAGGTGACAGTGCTGTGTCACAGATAATCATGAAAGTGATATGGTAAAGGTTTTCTGAAAATTTAGCTTTCAGTAAAAAGATCCAAATTTTAAGTCTGTAGCTATTTAAGCCTGAGAACCAAGCCAGTATTTATGTTTCGCTTTTCCAGCATTAGCTGATAGGCAATAAGGTCACATACCCCTTCCACTCACAAGTCAAACTGCCACTCGAAGAATCAATGACAGCAGATGGAAGCAGGCTGATACCACTCCCCAGATGGCAGCAATTATGAGAAGGTTAAGCCATGTCAGAAAAAGCAGTGTTTGTATTCAGTGTTCAATTTTGGGTGTAGGCCATTTAATCTTTTCTAACCACGTAACTTAAAAGCTAAGGCTGGTTACCAAACAAGGAAACAAATCCCAGGAGGGGTTAACACCTGTAACTCACCCACAGCAGGAACAAGAACAATGGTATTGACCAGAGACACTGATATTCCCGCTACTTTAAAAGAAACCAACACCTTGCAACCCAGCTGTAACCAAAATGAAACTCTCGTGAACTAGCTGGAAATGCCACTAGACAGTACAGCATTGTCCAAGGCATATGTCAGCATAAGCATGAACGTAATGACATTCTGCATCACAAATTTTGTTTCTGTAAGGGAAATTCCATATGTTGTGTAAATTTCGATAAAAACATAAATAAGGCATTTTTGGCATAGGTTGACTTCTTCCACTGTGGAGTATGTTGTTCAAACAAACTATATTGTGATATTTAGGTTAGGTAACACAAAGCAATCTTTGCAGGACAGAGTGCCAGATAAGAAGCTGCCTCGCAAATAAACCTTTAATTTTGTTTTTATTTGTAAGAAAAAAGGATTAATGTAACGGGCAGGTGAGTTTCCAAACAGGTGACAAGAGAGCTGTAAAGGTTCTCAAACTCTATCAGTAGCCACTGAGTTCTTGCCTAAAATGCACAGAACAACACCCTTGTATAACTGAAATTACTCCATGGCCTTCTACTTTTGAAACAATGCTTTAGTTTCCATTTTCCATAACCAGAAAACCATTTTAAATTAATCCACTTTGTAATTATCTTATATAGCTTTGATTAAACCACCCTCAGAGTCCTATTTTCTGCACAGCAGCACATGCCATAAAAACCAGCATTATACAGATTTGTATACTGTTCTAAATATAACTGGCTTGTGTGTCCTAAGAACAACCAGAAAGGTCGTACTTAATGCAACCACAAACAAACCTTTAATTATTCTTTACACCGTATGCATCCTGGAGATGGTTGTTCCCCCCTGGTTTCTCACAGTCCCGATGCCACACACCGAGTCTCTCTGTTTCAGGCACGTTTCCTTTTTTCCCCAATCTGCCTTGTGTGCCACAGTATTCCCAGCAGGAGGCTCCGGCAGATGGCGTGAGCAAGCCGCCTGCGAGCAAGCAAAGGCAGGTCTGCAGAGGGCCGGCGAGCTGGCTCTGCACATCAGGCAGGTTTTCTTTGCACCGTCGCAGTTTGCCAGGGGTAAGAATTGCCTACTTAAGTATTTACCAGTCCCAGATGTTACTAAACTGCAAAAACCTGGATCTATCTTCACCTAAAAGGAAGGTGAAGCGACACATTTCATCGAGGCCAGTGTGGCAGCAATTCCAAAAGACAAAGAAGCAGGTCAGAACACATCTGGTTCACACCCCAGAACGAGACTCAAGAAGGGCATGAGGAATTACGGGAGAGAGAAGAGGATCAATAACCCGAATTTCCAGAGGATCCTGAACTTTTCATTGCTGAATGAGACAAAGCTTCCAACAGTGAAGAGGAAGTAACACGTTCTCTGAAAGCTTTAGTTCCTTGGCCACATCCTCAGCTACAGTGATCCTTTTCTTAGGGTGCTGGGTAACAGTGCAGTATGTGCCAAATGCCATGATAATTTCTAATCTGCTCTTCCTCAGAGTCTTTAATAAAGATCACAAACTGAAAAAAATTCTTGCTGGAACACTGGCCGTTAAAGTGAGTCTCTGAAAATGGGAGCTAACATCAGTCAAAAATACTACGTCCCTCTACCTAGCTAAAGTTGAGACTGCGTAACAGGTTGAACCAGGTAACATGACCCAAAAGGTGTCTTTTCATCTCCCTATACCGAACTGACTATAGCCCTGCTCTTCATATTGCTTAATTTTACTTTCCTTTTAGACCTGTTGGGCCATGCACCCAGACAGTGACTGCCCATGAGCAACTGTGAAGGCTGGAAGGTCACGAGCAAGATGTGGCCAACAGACTACACATCACTTCCCTCAAAAACTCTTACAGCTGAAGGCAGATTCTAACACATCCATCTATTTTTCACAGAAGCAGACTATGAACGAGACTC
This sequence comes from Rhagologus leucostigma, assembly GCA_013397725.1. Taxonomy (NCBI): domain Eukaryota; kingdom Metazoa; phylum Chordata; class Aves; order Passeriformes; genus Rhagologus; species Rhagologus leucostigma. The sequence continues at coordinate 2,057,652 of VZTD01001937.1, forward strand.
TTGGGAATAATTTTTCAAGTTAATTTTCAGGTAATATAATGTTTTGAGAACTTTACTTTTAATACAATCAAAATTCTACCAGCTGGTGAGGGAAATGCTGTACTCACTGAAATGAGAGTAATGTCATTACGGTCAGTTGAGACAGTTTGTGGATACTGATCTATTTGAGCTACATGCTATTAGGCTGTCAGCAATGTAAAAGTAATTGATGTAGCAAAATCCAGACAATAATAAATTAATAAAGCAGATAAAAATTATTAAGAACAAGCTACTGTTACAACAAAACTACATTTTACAGGACCAAAACAAGAGCTCTGGCTAAGAATCTACTGCCCCTCTAAGGGGCTCTGACACAAAGAAAACTGCGGAAGCCAGAGTAATACCATTAGCAGCATCTTGTTAGAAAATTAGACTTACAGCTGGTAATAAGAGAGCCTTAAAACTATTATTATTACATTAACTTCTGGAAAATAAGGAGATTTATAGCTACCATAAAAGACGATTGCTTCACTGCTATTGTAAGCAGTATCAAACCCAGACATTAATGTTAAACTACAACTAACATGAAAAATACAAGATTTTAACTGAGGCTTTGCTTTTAATTAGTTCAACTAAAAAAACAACCAATCAAAAAAAAGAAAAAAAAAAAGAAAAAAGAGAATGAGATGAACATTCATTGTTGGGTTTGGTTAGCATTCACAGACTCAGAGAATGCTCACCCACTGCTTAGGATGATGGGCAAAAAGGTAATTAAATAGATTAATATCCGTAGGCCCTCAAAGTCCTAGAGCATTTGCCAATTCCCAGCAAGGCTTTCAGAATGTTCTAGTTCCCATTCTGGCCCATCAACCTCCCCCCAACTATTCTTCCTCCTTACCAGAAGGGAAGCAGGTGCTTCACTGCATCGGGCGATTCCTAAGCCAGAGCTATCTCTGTGAGCAAACCCTACTGACACCACCACATGATCTTACTTCCGAAACCCAGGGCTACCTTCTAGGCAGCCAGCCCACGTACCAGCTCTCCTGCTCAGTGCTTTTGTTCTTAACCTTGATTAGGGGAGAAGAATTTTTAAGTCCCTGTCTTCCTCATCTGCTGTGAACAGACCCTGTGAAGGTTCAGGGTGTTCCAAGCAGAAGGAAGCCAGAGCACACCGTGTTCGTAACACCTCCACTGGGGCCCATGTCACAGCACAGTCTGGCAGATATGCTGGCACGGAGCCACCATCTTTTCTAAAAGGGTCCAAGGAACAATCAGACACAGGCAAATAAACATTTTCTTTCTGTAAAGGGTCTTCCTAAGGGACAGCTTCCACTTGCCTATCCTTTCATGCTGCCAACATGGTACAGAGGGAGCAGGTATACAAGGAGAGATAATCTCACAGTCACTTTCAGCTACGTCATGCCTTGGTTGGAAACGGGGTGGGGTGAGGATTCTGAGATGTCTTGAGCAGTTTGGGGGGGCTTGGGCAATAACTGATGCCTTTTTCATTAGCACTGAATCAATTTCTTAATACTGAACTTGAATAGGATGGGCCTCTCCTGTGGTGAGGCAGCTTGGCCATCTCAAATGGCTGACACAGCAAACAGGGACACAGGCAATGGACTGTTTGCTCCTTTTCCTCCCTGTAAGATCCTTCCCAGCCACCATGTGTGGCACTGCTGCAGGACAGCTTTCCCTGCCATCCCGAGCACAGTCCAGTGACACAGGTAAGTCATGTACAGGATATATGGTGTGATGCTTGTCCTCCTCTCCTCCAGTAACCCATGTTTGAGCTCAAAAGCAGTAGTGTAAACCAGAGAACAAAAAATAGCTCTGCCTCCTACACATTAGTTAGCTTCCAGATCTCTGCAGTGTATCTCTTTGGACAACTCCAGAGGTCTTTATCTATGTTAGGAACTAACTGAAGCCGTGAGGAAAGATTCTCACCCATTTACCCAAGGAAAAGGCACACGAGAAGAATAAAGTCAAGTAATGCACAATACATTGGTGGCTTCTGAGCATCCCAGTGACAGTTCAGGAGCCAGAGGTCTGCCAGGGACAGTACTACAGGACACCATGTTGTTATCTATGTCAGACATGAGATATGCTCTATGTACCACATATCTTCCTAGCTGCTGAAGCTGTCTAGAATCACAGAAGCAGAAAAGGGTAACTTCAGTCATCTTCCCCCTTGCTGGGTTGTGGGTCGTGGGTCTTGTGTTCTGCTTCTTACAGCTGTGTCACAGCATGGGCCAAAACTGACATTCTAAAAAACATGACTATCAATTAAAAGGCAAAAGGAATGAGAAGGGAATCCAACTGACAATGTTTTCTTTCTAAGATGACACATTTTTTTTAACAGTGTTAAACAGAAGGTACTGCAATAAAAAAGTTCTACTGTGTGACTAGCACTAGAATTAGAAGAAGAGGAAAAAAGCATCCTCATTTGAAGTGGTTAGACACATTGTTTTACGATTTCAGCTATACAACTAACTAACTGACTATTGTAGTCATGAGCTGTGGCTGAAATGGGATAATTATGAATGCTGGCAGGCCCACTTATATAGAGGAAACAGACTTCTGCACCTTTTTGTATACAGTTTGTAATCCAGAAATGAACAGACGGCTGTGTGCAAAGTCTGATTGGCCTGATCTCACACTGATGTCAGTTCCAAAACCAACATTTCCTTCATTCAAATTCCTTGAACATGGGCCTACTTTCCATATTTGTATTCAGAACTAAAAAAATTGGAATAAACATAAGAATACTGTACAGCAGGTGTTGTACAGCTCAGGATCTTTGTTTCTACTGGGATAGGTGGGGTTTTGTACTTTAATTGTGCTGTTAAGTTTACATGAGTCACTGCCTCACCTCTTTCCTGCCTTATAACATACCAACAGGCCATGTGGAGGTTGGACCACGTGTGTAATAAAAAGAAACATGAAGAGTCCCTGCAAAGATACCAGTGTAGCTGGAGACATTTCTAATCTTGATTCTGAATGACAATATAAAGGGAGGAAAACGGATACTACTAACGAATCCCAGAAAACCCAAATGAGGAACTAAAGAAAAAGTACGCCAGCTAATCTGAGTGCTGGCACTCCAACAGTTATTTGATAGCCAAGGCAGAATAAATAACCAGCCAATTTTTTTTTACATTAATCTCCTGGGAAGGGGAAGCAGGAAGGGAATGTAAGTTGTCTTTGTGGAATGTTGTCAGATGAGAATTAAAATTCCAGTCTTTACTGAGGCCTCTGCTGGAATGTGCAAAACACTGGGTACATTCCCCTAGTGCACATACACTTTGTGTTTTATTTTTCCATGGCATGCTGCTTTAAAGGCTCACAGCTGCACTGGTTTCTCAGTAATCTGGGTACATAAACACAGTGACACTCAAAGCTGCCCTCCTCACCCTGGTACCTTGGCTGAAATAGAAGCTGTTTCACCTAGGAGTGAGACACATCTGAAAGTCCATGCTGGGACTAGGAAGAAATTGATGAATAGGGTCATCTTGAGGTTTAGTCTGCTGCCTCCACCAAAAGCTTCTCAAACACGCTACCAATGATGGCTTAGCAAATCTTCAGTGGTCAGCAGTGGCACAGTGTGAGGCCCGACAGCTCTAATTTCACTTTCAAACAGTTAGAACTTGGCTTATGCACTAAACCACCACTGTTAATATTAACCATCTATCACACTGTTGATTGCAGCTGCTACCCAAAGCACTTACCTTTCACAAACAATAGGATATTCTTTGCAGGGACAGAAGAGAAGGAGGAGAGGAGAGACGCAATTTTTCTTGCCATGGCAATTTCCCAGAAAATGTTCTCTGAACATCACAGACAAGGCAGGCCTGTACAGGGGACAAACACATCCCTTCAGAAGAGGAGAGTTCATAACATAATGATATAAATGTTTCTCCTAATGCCATATAAACAAACTATACAGGCCACTCATTGTAGGCAACTATTCAATAAATCATAAAACCACATTGTGCGATAATGAAGTCAGATGCCAATTACTTAAGTCTTTTTACAATCCCTTCCCACTCAAGTCAGAGGCAAATTTCTAAGACAAGTATAAACGGACACTTGAAGCTGGATTTGTTCCAGTATTTTTTTTCAATAGATGCCTCAAGATGCAGACAATACTTCAAAAAACATCACTTAATACCATTTGCTTTGCTGAAGATGAGTGAGATACGCAACTCTGAAAATCCCACTAAACATTATCTGAACTTCTAGGAGCTTAAATAGCTTTGAAGAAATGCATTCCTGCATGAAATTCACCCTGTGCTGGGGCCAGAAGAGGATTTTGCCATTGCTGTTGAGAGCTAAGGTATACTGAGGCCTTGTGATGTACTGAGCAATGAATCTCATCCTGATTACTCTCTTTGAAGTTGCACGGGCCATGCTCTAAATTAGTGCTAAAACTCAGATCAACAGAGTATAACTTCTGTATGTGAGAAGAGCACAACAGATCACAGTACAGAGCCAGGCTGTACATAAACAAACAGCAACTCCTCATGACAACGTCAAATATTATGTTCCTGGAAGCCCCACAGTGCCAAAGGAGATTCCCCTCGCATGGGAACCTTCCAGAGACCTCAAGCAAGGTCCAGTTAGCAAGGGCTGTCGACACAGAGTCCTGCCCATGTGCCTTATCACTGGTTGGAATGAGTCCTTAGTCACTACCTGCAGTTTCTGCTGGACTCACTAAGGGCAATTAGGCCAACAGTCGAGTTAAAATTTAAACTCATGGGTAATAAACATTGCTTTTATAAGAGTAGTTCAAGTACACTCCAAATTCCACACAAAAATCTCTATTTTCCAATGGCAGGAGAGCTTCTTACTTTGGACAGCACTGAGCATATTCAAGAAAGCACTGTGCTCCACATGACTGTCACCAAATAACATCAATCGGTGAACTCCACAAGCACAGACACTGTCTGACTGTGTGTCACACAAAGTCAGTTTTCTACGGACCTTGCTGCTGCGTAGCTCATGACACAGTCTCCCTGTCATAGCATTATTTGGTCTCTTCCAGCCTATGATGCTATTTAGCCTCATTTCAGACGCTGCTTTGCTGTTAAAGCTAGACAAAGTCAGCCAGAGAAATCCACAGTACTCAGACAAACAGCAAGGCTGCATTAGTTCTCTCCTGGATTTAGGAATCTAGGCTAAAAATCATCTATCCTCTGTACAACTGTTGTTAAACTACTGTTGGGAAAGATCAGGAAGAGAAAATTCTTAGCATTCTGAGCATGTTTACTCTAACTTTCTGAATACAGAAATCAAAATGAATTATTTTCTGGAGGCCAAACTCCAGTCGGCCTAGGAAAATATAGGATTCTCCAGACCCAATACTGCCTAGTTAGCAGAACAGTGCCTGAGTCAGAGGCCTACCCATGTATTTGGAAAGTTAGTATTTAACAGTTCTGACCTCATTTACCAGGACAGCCTGTGTTTCTTCAACCCACCAGGGAGAAAATCAACTTGCTTCACTGGAAGACACAGTGGAATGATGAGCCAGCCCTCTGTGTTCACAAAATTCACCCAGGTTCTCTTTGGCAGTGTTTCCATCCAGACCTTAAAAAGAGAAGCCAGGAAGAGGATAAGCTTTAAATGTTAAAAAGAACATATAGCCAGTTGTCCAAGACATGCCCACTAACAAAGGCAGCACTACTGCTAAATTACTTTAGACCTGAGTAAAATCATATTATGTTCCCATCATCTTTTGCTTGTTAAATGAGACAAGGGTATATACCCTTCTTTCCTGCAATATAGTTTTTAAAGATTATGTGTTACCTATAGGATTTTGAACGTGCAACTGGCCAGAGTGAACTAAACATTACTGTATCTTCAAGAGCAGGAAAATGAGCATGTCTGACACATAATTTGAAGTGCATGTGGGCAGCTTTTTTCTAGTCCACGTATTCACTTTCATTAGATGTTTTGGGTTTTTTTCTTAAGGATCTCAACAAAATTACTTACACTTTTCTTGAATAAATCTGATATTTCAAAAGCCGTTTGTTCACAAAACTGTCCAAATACAATTACTGTCTCAGATATACTAAAACAAAAAAATCCCAGAGCATGAAGTCAATCTTTCCTAACTGGTACAACCAGCTTTAAAAAAAAGTAATTCTTTCCCATTTCTCTCTTGCCTATGTAAAAAAGGTTAAACACTGACGGACACTCTTAAAATGTATCCCTTCCTTCTGTGGTTCTAAACGTGTTTGAAAAGGAGTCTGACACAGATCTTTAGTTATCTCCTGAGTGGGGATTAAAAGGACATATGGCCCATTTTACCATCAGCTGTGAACTTCTGACCTCTTATTGCTTTCTCCTAACTATAATCTTCTCTTTGTTTTTTTATTAGATATTTTCAGCTATGACTCTGAGGAACTTTAGCAGTCCCTAAAGCTTCTAGATTGTAAATTTCAAGTGCAACACATTATAAAGAGCAATTATTTGCAGTGAAATATGCACTCAAAGTTTGATCAACACAGAAGAACTCACCAAATTACTCCCATCAAATTCGATGGGACTGCTTGACTAAGGACTTACCACTATGACACAAAAACATTTGAGCAATGATGTCTTTAGATCATCTGTTATACAAAGAGCGGAACTAAGCGACATCTAAAGTATTTTTCATAGTATGCAAAATAATAGTCAGCCAAACAGTCCAAAAGCAAAGATTACAAAACGGGTTCAAGAGAAAAAAGTGAGAGTGTAAGCTGCTGAAAGTGAGTTCCGAAAGTGCCAGAAGATTGCTGGCCTTTGAAGAATTATGATTTGGTTTACTGTGTTTCCTCTGTTAGTCCACTGATAATTCTCCTCGGTGTTTTGGTGTGATGGCAGGATGACATCAAGCCTGTACCTGACCGATGATCCACGCAGAGTTGCCCGCACTAACAGGTCAGTCTCTGTGAGAAGCTTTGGCACCACAAAGCCTCAGTCCAAGTCTATTAAAGGCCAAACCTCCTGTCTACCTGCCAGAATGTTCTGACTGAGCAAAAAGTACTGCCCACCTCCCCTGCGGTGTAGCACCAACTGGCACCTGTGAGAAACTCAAGAGAGGAATATGCTGAACACAGTCAGCAAAAGCCAAGGGAAAACAGAAGACTCTTCATCTTTTGAAGCCCCCAACAGTACAATTTTCAGCAACGTGAAAGAAAGTTATTGTTACTCTGCTGAAGACAAAGGCAGAATGTGGGTATGCAAAGAGCTGAGGTGTAGCTGATCAATCAGGCCTGCAGCACATGTATTCTTATTGTCACATGAAGCTGAATGAAGCAGTTAAGCTCTTTTTACATTCAGAAACACAATTTTGTATTTCAGCTTTACAACAGACAGAGTATAAACTCCAGACCAAAATTCCCCATGCTACAAACTTCAGCAGGAAAATCCCCTCTGGCAACATAGTGAGACGACCAGTCTCAGTGCAGCGACTGCTACTACCAGAAAAATAAAGGTCTGTGGATATGTGGCCCTCAGTTTATTCGGTTCAGCTGTGCTCAATTTGTCAACTATTCAAAGAAAAGATGACACTCCAGCACACACGGCATACAAACAAGGCTATCCTTGAATGACTTACTAATTTTTTTTGTCCGTTTCAGGATGCACAAGGCACTCAACCTTCTCACTCTTTTCATATAAGATAGATCTTTTTATCTTGTCTCAACTGTTTTTGTGTGTGATTCTACCATGCACACAGACCTGTATTTATGGAGATTGTATTTGCCTATGGTTATTTAACATGTTGTCACAGAAGCCCATGCTCTAATCCAGAGGGAATTTACTAGCAGACACTTTTGAAGAATCACATGGTGCCACAGTCTCAAGAGGTTCATAAAGTATTTGTGGAGCAAATCAACCCTCTAAAGAGCAAAGGGCAAAAGCATTACAAATGCACACTTGAGACTCCTGTTCTAATGCTGTGGTTTAAAGTGCTGAGGGCGTTCCTGCACTTAACAGATTACTTTTGCTCTCTTCACCCTAGACACCTCCAAGGTAAACTCTCTCTGCCACTGGTTGATTTGTACGTTAAAGGAGGTGATAGCAAAGGGTATGGGAAGGAACACAACATTTGTCCTGAAAAGCGAGCAAATCCCCTAATACCCAGGAAAGCTATAAAACGAGTGTCTCAGATTCTCCCAACCCACTCCAACTCAGTGACTCATGCTCATTTGCTCTCACACGGCTTTGCTGGCAGAAGCATTAAAGCAATTGGCCTTATTTTCAATGTCCGTCACACTCGGGCAGTTGCTGATCAGAGAGATACCACTCCTGCCAAAGGGCTGGGTGGCAGAGTGCATCCAGTTGTGCTCCAGAGTGAAGGAGGAGGGAAGCTGTTCCATGAAGTGGTAACAACCTGCTGCTTTTCAGATGAAGACTTCTAGGGAAGGTGCAAAATCTAAAGCATCAGATGTGGACACCCGCTCCCCCATCTCCTCTACTACTGACAGATGGAGTCTTTCTGACCAGATTTATCCTTTGTTAAAAATAGCGGCAATACAGAAATAACTTGCGGCAAGGGAAACTGTTGCCATACTCCAATGGACTTGGAGTGAAATAATGTCATTTTTTAATGACTAACAGGAGTATTTATCATTGTATAGAAATAAAAAGCCAATAGAAATTAAGGTTCCAAGCTGCATACCAACTATTGAAGTAATTTTTCTAATATGCAGCAACATACTGCAGTATTTTTGAAGTTTAAAAAAAAAAAAAAAAAAAAAGTGACCTTCCCTTC